>OZ001645.1:32198424-32720190 GCA_963924145.1 Pyrausta purpuralis
ACCAATGGTTACGACTGTTAACCATTAATTGAGCACAAAACTGGCTCTAATACAGTTTACAAAATTTGATCCAAAGTAATTTATAAACCTCGAACTTCAATTAGTTTATATTGTAAGTGTTAAATAGATTTAGTTTGAATCAATAATCTTAAAAACCCATACTTTAATATAGAATGAATGTTTTATTCACTTCAAGTCAAACGAATTAATATTTTGCAGTAAAAACATTTTACATTTATACATGTACATTACCTTTGCATGTTGAATAATAATTAATGCTAGAAGCATAAGTTCACAATTCACATAAGTTCATAATACTTGTAAAAGTATCTGAAAATTCAAATTTATCACTGCTTTTCTTGAAATGGCAGAATGAGTCCATATTGCCGAACTTATAAACCTTCCTCGCGATAGTATTAGGCACTTAAACATCAGCTTGTTGTGAGTCTCAAACTAATTACAACTTCAATTGTACTAACGTCCAAACAGTGCCTTCTTTTCTAAACTTCATTGTGGAAAACTTGAAGTCAATTCTCGGGCACCTTGCCTTGAGCCAAATTTGTTCAAAATTGCTGGAGCATTTCTTTTTAAGTAATGCGCAAACACAGCCACCGAGACATAATGTGTCTCTGAAGTTTTAATGAAGGAGTCAAGCACAGTTAAATAATGTGGAGTGTAATTTCATCAATTATCGTCTAACTTTGTAAGGCGACCTTAGAAGTTAAACAATAAGAATTAGGTAACTTTGATGCACCAAAAGATTCTCTTTTAAAAGCATTAAACTGTGTTTGCAAAACGGAGTTGTTTTATCATTATATTTTACATGCTTTTTAAGTCTTTAAAACAATGAGATACGTCGTTAGTTTATGAGTAATTTTGTGAAAACTTTGTGAAGAGTATTTAAAAATACAGCTACAAAAAATTGAAAATAAATGAGTGCCGTGTATGGAAGCAATCAATCCGTTGGCCGGTCTTCAATTAATTTCGAAGTTATTAAAATTATAGCGTGGCCATTATGAAGTTGCAAATTTACAAGCTGACTTTACTTTCCCTGTTTGATTACATTCGCGTCGATCGCTGCCGTTGATCAACGGCAATATTCTCGCGATAACTCGTCCTGCCCGTTGCGATTTCCGCGTAATATCCGCGCGTGGAACGAATGCTTGTGTGTTGGGTTTATATATTTATTTTATATTTACCGGCTTACGTGCTCAGGCTAAGTGCGAGTCGGACCCGCGCATTGAGGGTTCCGTGCCCACTTTTATTGAATTAGGGGTCCACTTACTTCTAATTAGCCAAATACCACAATATTTTGTTAACAGCAAAAAAAATTATTAAGTTTAAGGATAACGTTATACTTATGGTTGGTAAAAATAAGCTTTATGTCTAGATCTTGGGCCCATGTTACCACTTCGGAAGCATTTATCTCCCTAATGTACATAGTGACTCCCCCCCCCCCTCAAATATCATTAGTTTTATTTTTGTATGAGAATCGTAGAGCAGTTAACAGAATACACCTCCTACAAAGTTTCGACTTTGCGATGCTAAAAGTTTCAGAATAAAGCGGCTGTGACATACGAATGGACAGACAGACAGACAGACTTGATGAGTCTAAAAGGGTTTCGTTTTTTGCCATGTCCATTTCTAGAAAGGTGTCATCGTTTAGTATGAAGATCGCTCACTTTTGTTACCTAAATATGTGTTATTTTCTTACGAGTAGTTAGCATCACACTTACTACCACAAAGCAAACAAAAAATATTTTCTATTGGTGTTTACTTTAAAGTAAATAATACGTTTGAAATTTTATTTCAAAGTAAAATAAATACAAAGTTTTCAATATTCTTTGCGCATACGACACACTTTTGCAACACGAACGACGAATAAACTTGCAAGCGGGTATGTTTTTAGTAATTCTGAGTCAAAAGTTTCCTCCTTTTACATCTACCCGAAAGAGACTAAGCTCGGCTTTGTTCGAGGACAAACGAATCGGAAGTCGACCGCAGCCACCTGCTTACAGGACACTGGTCAGATAATCCCCTCGGTAATAAAATGGCGGTCGGTACCAGAATGTGAACATTGAGGATCACACTGTGAACAATATGAACAGATCACTCTTAGGCTTTTCATTATTTTTGTCTACGTTATCCTCATAATATATTGAGCAATCGGTAAAAGAAAAAAAAAACGGTAATCGAATCTGCCTTGTCCGGGGGTCGGTAATGGATGAAATTGGTGTTTCTAATTAAATTAATTATTTACTATTCAGCGTGTGACCTTTAATTGGAGCTAACAAAATAATCTTTAATCTACAGAGTAAACGTAGTTACCATAACCTAGTCTTGGTGTTCTAAAAATGCTTTAAATCAGATATATATTAATCCAAAGTTATTATTCCTAATCAAGTTATATAAAAAAAAAAACGGCCAACTGCGAGTCGGCGAGTCCGACTATCTCAAAAACTTCTCGTTCGATCTCAACGTAACCAATTTTTGTTGAAAGAATTTGTTAAGGTCTACATTATACATTTATTTAAAAAATACACTCCCTTAGTTTAGAAGTTACACGCCTATTTTACCACTTTCGAAGCGTCTAGCGTCTAGAAACCTATGTCATTTTTAAAAACTTATCCATAGACACCCCACACGCATAGGTTACACTAAAACATTTTTTTTTCGGTTTTAGTTTCGTGTATGGGAGCCCCCCCTTAAATATCATTATTTTTTATTTTTTGTATAAGAATCATAAAGCGGTTAACAGGATACATCTTTCTACCAAATTTTAACAGTGTGATGCTTATAGTTACAGAATAAAGTAGCTGTGACTTACGGACGGACAGACAGACAGACTTGACGAAACTTCAAGGGTTCCGTTTTTTGCCATTCGGCTACGGAACCCTAATCACTAGCTCGTTGTAGGAAATGACAGTGTCCAATTCTATGACTGGACATATTTGTTTGCATTGCTGGTCCGATTTATTTTGATAGTAACAATAATTTGTAAAATTTTTTTTTTTTTTTTTTTTGTAAGAAATTAAAAACATTTAGAATTTATTACTGGTTACTTAAAGGGCCTGCTCTATGTACAGAAAACAAAGCAATAAAATAAAATAAAATATACTTATATATGATGTGAAAAAAAATATTTATATAATTTTTGGTTTGACGGGGTAAATAATTCATCTGCGATCTTTACGTGGACATTTAAACAAATAATTTGCCGAGAAATATCAGGTCTTAACATCAATAACGCACTTTATTCTCTATTCTATTGGAATACGATCTAAGGCCAGAATAATGAAGACCAAATGAAATTGGGCAGGCAGGATAAGCCTAGGCTCTAGAGCAAGCCCGGGAAAGGTCAGTCGTTTTCGATATTAATTTGCCTTTGCTTTCCATTAAGGGGAAAAATCAAATAACGTTTATGAAATTTTCCAGCACGATATTGGGAAATTATTGTTTCTTATTTCTTCGTTTAAATTAACAGACAATTTATCCTGTATCTATACTTATATTATAAAGCTGGAGAATTTGTTTGAACGCGCTTAACACACGAACTACTGGTCCGATTAAAAAATAATTTAGTTGGTGGATAGCATATTTATTGAGGAATGGTGCAAGCTATTAAACATCACGCTGCAAGAAGAGGGGAGGGAGCAAACTCTAAACGCACGGACACAGTGCGGGGACCCGCTAGTTGATTGATACAATTGAAATAACAAAATTTTAAACAGAGTGTTACTAAAGTGGACAGTGATACTTAAATAAAACATATTTTATTCAATATGGAACCCCTACACAAAAAATCAAGACTGAGGCCTGAGTTGGAACTATTAAAATTATCTCCAATACATTTGTAAAGTGCTTAATGGACATTCTTATTTCTCGACTTTTATAACGAGTATCACTGAAAACGTTTTGTCATTTTATTGATCGAGCGATATTTAAATACGGAAAGTGAAAACAAAACTCAGGGCATTGGAAAAAAGGGCATGCATGATTGGATTTACAACTTTCTTATCTCTCAACGACAGTTTCCTTTGAAACAACTTTGCCTTTAATTAAATTTGTTCTTATTTGTAATTTCGTTGTAAACTTACGACGTTAAAACTATCTATGTTAGATCTTCATTACGTCACGTAGTCGAAACCTGAATACCGAAATTAGTATTCGGTTCTAGCAAACATGATATTTAACGTGTCACACCTCTGAAGAACAGGTTGTATCATAGTTAACGAAAACTACTTGCTAGTAACTGAACCATAAAACCAATTAAAACTCAATTTGCTGCAAAGACGTAGCCAAGCAAGCCAGGATTATTCGCGGAATATTAATGCCGTTCACTCGAGCTATGTCACTGTAATTAATACCGACTTAATCCCACAAAACATCACTCACTCTGAGTTATGAGTTAGTTTCATGGAGCTTTGATTAATCAGTGAGAAATAAATAATAATTTGCAAGGAGCATGACATTCTTCACGCCTTCAGTATTGATGGGCTTGTAAGCATCTTGATAAACTTTCGGATATGTTGATGCAAACGGCTAAGGAATTGAAAAATGTTCCCGAAACACTATGATTCGGGCATTTTTCAGAGAAGAGTGAATAGGCTGTTATTGGTCAGACATGATCCTTCCACGACCACATCATCACTTACCACCAGGTATGATAATGGTCAAATGCCTGATCATATAAAAAACATGAAACAACTAAACCATTTCATCTTAGATATGTACTCGTAATAATGACTCCAACTGAGCAGTGTTTTGTAATCTATGTCATTAAACCAATTGATATTGCTCAAATGCTGACCTAGTTAACTCGCTTCTGTCATTTTTATAACAATTGATAGTCTCGGAAAAAACGGGATTGGTTATAACATCTTGGTATTTCACAATAATTCCACTTCTTGCATTCTCTTTAGACAAAACACTTATTAACTCCAAATCGTTCGTCTCACTCACACACATATTTTGACACATCTTACTTTTTAAAATCCAATCCTACATTTATATGTTTTCATTTCTTCTCATTTAGTCTTTATAAATAAATTGTAAGGCAATGTCTTTGTGTATCTCTAGGAAGTATAATAAATGATTAATAATTTCGTGATAAATATTCAAATAATCATTGTAGGTATTATATATTATTAATTGTCGCCAATAAAGCGAGAGATAAATCAAATCTCTTGGGATTTTGCTTATAGCACTGTTACTCCTTTTGTAAGGAAGAGATAATAGGAAGCCTTATTAATTGCTTTGATAAGCTTTCTTGTGGCCCGCAGCACCAATGGCTCACCTTCAAACAGAATATTCAAATTTCTTGTTATAGCCACTGAATAATTGCGGCTTCGTTTACTCGATACGGTTGAAATAAACATCAACAAGACCTATGCTTTAGTTTAGTGCTTGAAAAGAATACATTAATTTTACATTTGTTGTGGTGCTTGTAGGGCTCGAAGGTGCTCATAGCGCAGTGGTAGCAGTGCTTTGGTAATGATACCGAAGTGAAGCAACCTACAGCGCGGTCGTGTTTGGATGGGTGACCATTCCTACCATATAAGTGACGAGCATCTCCGTGCTTCAAAAGGCACATTAAGCCGTTGGTCCCGGTTAATATCGGTTGATATTAGTCGTTAAACCTAGTCAGAGGCTTTATGGGCGGCTTGATAACATCTGACAGCAAGATTAGGTTTACAATATTCTATGTAATTTTTATCCTCTGTCTTTGATAGTTTTCCGTGTGCCTTCACTTTGCCAATCACTCGATTTCCTATATTAAGGGTTAACTCAGGAAAAATATGTTGTTGTCGCTAAATAACCATGACTATGAACCGTTTTTTTTCCTAAGAAACTATACTTATTTTCCCTTTTGGGGTTTCTGTATACCTCTCTCCGTAAGTTAACTATATAAAGTGAAAAGCTTTTTAAACCTACAACCATAGTTGAGTGAGCTTCGACTCAAACTTATACTAAGGTTGTTTGGTTTGTTACATACTTAGATTCCTTCTTGTAAACACTTGTTTGAAAAAGAACTAAGAATGTTGTCCTAAAATGTTGCAAAGCACACAGGCAACATAAAATATATAAGCCGAACTTGTATAGGAGATATAATTTCCTCTGGTTATAATGATAATGATAAACATTATAATGGTTTAGATTTTTTTAAACAGTCACAGTGTCATATTTAAAAGTCATAAAGATGAAATAAGAAACCAAAAATAGGCGATTGGGCGGGACTCGAACCAGCAACTCTCTGGCTAACCGGGACAAACGCTCTGCCAATTGAGCTACCGTGCCGCTGTAAAACAGTTGGGGTTTATAGCGCAAACGTCACGCCTAATGACGTAGTTATAAGAGACTAGAAATTTCGCACGGTCGGACCGACAGCATGGCAGCTCAATTGAATGAACGTTTCGCCCGGATAGCCAGAAAGTTGCTGGTTCGAGTACCACCCGTTCGTCATTTTTGGTTTCTTACTTCATCTTTATGAATATACTATAATAATGTCAAAAAGACGATAGTTTGATTATTATTAGTGATTACCGTAATTATAGTAACGACGAAATATTCACACACAAGAGGCAATTTGCTAGTAATAAATTCGGTTAAGCTACTTAGGCTCGATTTTACTAACGTCATATGAGAAATATTCGTCTTATAAAATACAATACGCCTATTTTGAAAACGTCACCTATTTGTCAGAAATCATTTATAAAATGTCAGAAAAAATTGGTCGTTCTACACTTATATTGGATAAGCTTTGTCTGACGTTGGTAAAATAAACCCTCAGTTAATATAAAAGTCGAACAGCCTTTCCACCTAAAATATTACTGAGATGGAAGTATAGCAACAACATCCCATGTCGTTTGATTCGTCCTTGCCCGTAGCCTAAACAGATAAGCAAATTTATTAAAAAAAGGTTTTATCGAATTCCTTCATCATTATCATCGTTATCAGTCAAAGGACGTCCACTGCTGAACATACGGCCTCCCTCACGGCTTTCCACAGCGATCGGTCTTTGCGCTGTGCACTAGCGGTCTGCATTCAGTTTGATCCTGATCTTTACCAGGTCGTCTGCCCATTTTGTCGGTGGACGTCCTACGCTGATGGCCATTGCGGAAGCAAAATTCTAGATTGGAGACCCTTCGACCAATGAAGTACTTACATATCCCAAAAATGACATCGTGAATCTCAATTTGCTCGTAAGTACAAAAAAAAAATGGCTTTTTTGTAGTGGCCGACCACGTTTGTTTGTTTATGTCCCGTCTAGCGTTACACTTTGTTATTCATGCTCTAGTATGCACGGAAAAAAACAATCCAATTTGTCCGAACTGAATTTTTATTGGACGTAGTTAGTCGAAACAGTCAGTGGGACTTTTAAGGTCCTGGGAATATACGTTTGTGTTTGCTTGTTGTGAGCTTTTCCTGGACTTTTTTGCCCGTATGCAAAGTTATGCTGAAAGGATCGTTTGCAATTTCAGTGCTGTTGTTCGGTGCTGATTTGGTGACCACTTTTCTTTGAATAAGACAGGATTACAGAATTGTTGTTTTAGTGCGCCTTCACATTAGAGTAACAACGAAGAGCAGAAGGCTTACTGTAGTCATTAATGTATGAAATTATCAGCAGCGCGGCTGTTGCGCGTTCGTCGCTCTGCTTAAGTCGCCGAAGTGTGAAAGCGCTCTTACAGTACTCCAAGATTGCAACTATTGGGTAGGTTTTGTCTAATTGCTTACAGCATGTATGATGAGATATTGCTACAACGGAATCGCTATTATTTTTAACATTAAGTTTAATAGGGTTAGCAAATACTAAATATACACACACACTCACACATACGCACTGCTTGGCAGGCTTTTGTGTTAAAGTTTTGTATATATAGGTACAATTCTCGTATTATTACTTTCGTATTATTACTTTTTGTTTTAATTTTCTTGTTATGTTGGCATTGTTTGTGTCAACTTGCTTCTGTTTGTTTGTAACGTCCTTGGTCAATTAAAGCTTATCTTTCTTCTTTAAAAATGAAATATATTTATCAAGTTTTCCATCGAATCGAATTAAAGTCCATTTCTGATTCGATCCCGTAGATATTTTTGTAAAAATATCTCGGTCTTCGCATCTATCGGATATAATACACAAAGGGATCATTACTTCTCGGTAAGCAACAGACTAAAACTACAATGTCTTGGTACTTTTTAATAAATGAAAAAAAAACCGGCCAAGTGCGAGTCGGACTCGCGCACTGAGGGTTCCGTGCCAACTTTTACTGAATTAGGGAATCCACTTACTTTCACTTAGTAAAATACCACAATATTTTGTTGACAGCAAATATAACTTTGTTTTTCATAGTATTTGTATGAAGAACAAAGTTATGTTTGCGGTTGTTGAAAATGTGTTATATCTCAAAACTTCTCGTTCGATCCCATCCGAACCAATTTTCGTTGAAAGTATTTCTTAAGATCTACATTATACATTTTTTGCAAAATTTACACTCGCTTAGTTTAGAAGTTAGATGGGGAGGGGGGGGACGCCCATTTTACCACTTTGGAAGCGTCTAGCTATGAAACGTTAGACTTTAAAAGAAAATGGTTTAAGAAACCTCTATGTCATTTTATAAGACCTATCCATAGACTCCTCACGTATAGGTTTGACTATTTTTTGTTTTTGTGTTAGTTTCATGTATGGAAGCCCCCCTTAAATGTCATTATTTTTTATATAAAGATCGTAAAGCGGTTAACAGGATACACATTCCTACCAAATTTCAACAGTGAGATGCTTATAGTTACAGAATAAAATGTCTGTGACATACGGACGGACAGACAGACAGACAGACAGACTTGACGAAACTATAAGGGTTCCGTTTTTTGCCATTCGGCTACGGAACCCTAAAAAGACTATATAACGTCAAACTAAATAGCTGTCAGTTGCTCAGAAAAATACAAAGTAAAGCATGGCTTAGTGCGGACCATACCTGCTGTTGTTCCCACTCGGTTACGAGTATCCTCCTGTCTTATAAATACTTCATAGCAACTGACACTTGTTTAGTTTGACGTTTCTAAATAATTGTAGTTTGTGTTTTGTCTCTATTAAGAAACACATAGTACTTCTATGAGAAAAACACATTAAGGTGTTTTAGTTTTAGCCTGTTGCATACCCAGAATTGGGGTCAACTGTTTTCTTTAAAAGTATTTTAAACTAGCGGTCCCCCGCGACTTCGTCCACGTGTTTTG
Source organism: Pyrausta purpuralis (assembly GCA_963924145.1). Taxonomy (NCBI): domain Eukaryota; kingdom Metazoa; phylum Arthropoda; class Insecta; order Lepidoptera; family Crambidae; genus Pyrausta; species Pyrausta purpuralis. The sequence continues at coordinate 32,207,653 of OZ001645.1, forward strand.
AGTTGGCTTCCTCCCCTCCCGCCGCAGCGTGAAGTTTTATAGTCTAAAGCTTTCCTCAGTAAATAAGCTATCCAACACAAAAAAAAAAGTCAGTCCAGTAGTTCCTGAGATCAGCGCTTTCAAACAAAAAACAAACACAATCTACAGCTTTATAATATTAGTATAGATGAAAAGGTAAAAATAAGCTTATCCTTTAATAATGGCTTTCCATAGGTGTGTGGTAACACCTCGGACACCGCATACTTTCGGATGCCTGTTTTACTTCACTTGCCCCTCGATTCTAGTGCCTGCTTGCTGCCGAAATTATCAAGATGAAGAGTTTGATATGGCAAGGTGCTTCGTTGTCTCAATGTGAACCTAGCAAACAGTCCAACAAATTACTCTTTAATAGTCCGCAGTGTGTCTCACAGATTTGGATTAATTGCCGACCTACTCGGAGAGTGTCCTCTTGCGGCTGACCTTCGAGGCTGAGATTTAGACTGTGGTGTTTGTAAGATATTGTTTTAATGTCCGTTTATAAGCCCCTGCGCGGTTCAAGGGGAAATGTGTGAGGCAAGATGTCTAAGCGTCTAGGCGTAGATTTAGTCCCTTTGCAAGTAGGTAAAGGAGACTATTTGTAAAACGGAATTGAACTTTCTTATTTGTACAAGGATTCTTAAGGATTTTGCTGTCAAAATCAAGCAGGTTGCACGAAAAAATCATTTAAAGTTATTATTTTGCTTAGGTTATAGTTGCAGTAAAGTCAGAGTTCTCGTAGCGCAGTGGTAGCAGTGCTTTGGTAGTGAATTGAAGTTAAACAACCTACGGTGCAGACGTTTTTGGATGGGTGACCATTATGACCATATAAGCGACGTTTTACACGAGAATCTTCGTGCTTCGGACGGCACGTTAAGCTATAGCCATTGGTCCGGCTAATATCGGTTAATACTAATATTAACGACTAATCGTCAAACCTAGCCAGAGGCCATAATATGGGCGTCTTGATAACATCTGACAGCAGGGTCAGTCACTGGTCTTGCAAAAACCTCTCCACTGTGCCCGCGTGGTGGAGTATGGCTCAAACTACCTCATAGTTGAAGTAAAGCCTTTGCCCAGCCGTGGTACGTCTCAGGCTAACTTTACTTTAAGTCAGAGTTCAGGTTATAAGTTAAATTACGTTCAATTAAGTTTCAAAGTTAAACTTGAAGTTAAATTTAACGTTAAGTATAAAGCACATATATAAATATTGCATGGTACAAACTTTTTAAATCACAATCACTAAATGACAATTTTTATTTATTTATTTATTTGCAATTTTGCTCTTGCGGAGTCGAGAGATGTCTGAAGAGATCAAGTCTAGTGCTGGTAAGTCGGAGTCGGAGATGGAACGAACTCGGCCATAAGAAGCCTGTTTCCTATAACTTTAAATAATTTCGGGTTGTTATTTCTAGGAGACACCGAAATGTACATATTCCTGCAATAGATTTCTCTCATGTTGGAAGCAAAGTGGCAGGGCTGAATCGATGAGCCTCTGTAATATCGGGGCTTTATCAACGAACTTCATCGCACCCACGCCGCACGAACCCTATCGGACTTCGCAAACACCGGTTAATAGTCGAGTCTAATTCACTCCACAACTTTGTCATCCGCCCATTGTGGAGTTATAACAAGAAGGTGAACTAAGTATATGCCGATCACATAAGGAAGGAACATTAATTGTTTTTGTTATACGTAGTTTAATAATTATCGGGTTATGAAGACTTTCTTATTGCAATATATAGGAGTGTTTTTAGAATCCGAACTTGACGGACCTTATTCTTACACAACGATTACACCACAGGCCACACGTTCTGTGCTCTTCTAGACTGAGCATATAATAAAAACATTTATTTACAATAACTCGTACTTAATCGGACAACAGTCTTCTTCCGCATAAAACTATGAACATATTCAAAAAAACGAATACATGAATTTCAATCCAGCTGATACTTGACACCGGTGCCCGCGGTGTGATATTGCTCGTATATCTGCACAGTAATATTTCCCTTACGATCCCCACACAGCCGACCCCGGATCGATGCGCTGTCGTATCGCAGATCTATGGCTTCAGCACCAAGTACATAAGTACAGAAGGTACACTTTATTTTGCCTTGCAGAATTAAGATGGCCATCTCCATATGATCTTGACTATCGAAAATACCAACAAAAACGTTTGGTGTCGGTTCATGATGTCAAGCTTACTCGCACTCTACCTACACACATCATGCACCGACTCTAAAAGAGTTTTTCCATCTAAATAGAAGACGAATGTATTATTTTAAACTTTGTAGTCGGATTTTTGAAGGCAGATTTTTTTTGTTCATGATTTTTATTACTCATATCTCTTAAAATGCTTGACCGATTTTAAACTCATTTTGTACATTGAGTTTAAATATAACTTATTGAACTAAAATAGATTTAGGTTCTCCATAAATGTTTTAATATCTCGTTTCTACAATCAAAATGTTTATTCACTAATGAAACTGAAGCATTAAAAAACGAGTAGAATAGTATGAACTAAACTTATTCGTTTTTAGGGTTCCGTAGCTGAATGGCAAGAAACGGAACCCTTATAGTTTCGTCAAGTCTGTCTGTCTGTCTTTTCGTGAAACAATTAGTATTACATAGTTGAAACTTAATATGTATCATCTTAACCACTTTACGATTCTCATACAAAAAATATGAAATAATGGTACTGGGGGAGGGGGCCCCAATACATGAAACTAAAACCTTTTTTTTTTTTAAATGGTTTGGCATGTAGGGTGCCTATGGATAGATCTTTTAAAATGACATCGAGGTTCCTAGAACCATTTTCTCTAAAAGTCTAAAGTTTGAGAGAGCCACTTTATAGCAAAAAACGAATGCCTGTCTAGGCAGACAGACAGACTAGGCGAAACTATAAGGTTTTCGTTTTCTGCTATTCGGCTACGGAACCATAAAAACGAATAAACCTTTAAATATTCGGTACAAAATAAAATAGCAGTACGAGTTGTAAATAATCTGATTTCTGGAATATACAAACAACTAGGCTTACAATTTAACGCATTGACCTAAAAATGGGATTATTGATTGAATTCAGTAAATACTACGTGACCACTACGTATAAGGTACTTAACACTTTTGATTGGTAATACTTATACGGATACGGATTAGCTTGGATTCTGCTTAAACGACTATTTAAAACCATGTTGCTAGTAATTAAACTCACTTTAACTAATCCATCAAACAGTCAGGTAACTAGAGCATCAACGATAGCCGGCATCCTTTCAACCTTGCGTTAATTGGCAATACTTCAACCGCAATGGATTGCTTGACATCAGATCGCAACGTGTTGTAGCGCCACTTAGTTTGTTCACGTCCAGAGTAGTTGTTCCTAAGGATCAATTACCTAATCCCCAGTTACGAATGACTAATGTGCTAACAAATACGAATCTAAATCGTTTTTCTTTCCTAAGTACCCGAGATTAAAAAAAAGGTATCGGCCGTGTACAAAACCCAAGCTTTTAGGCCCTTTGAAATTGATTCGTGTTGTAAATACTTACCCGTATTTTTCTTAGCGAAGAATCTTTTAAGAGGGTATTTCAGCTAATGCAATGAGTGGGATTAATATACGTGATGTGATTGCCTTTTAGTCAGTAGGTTGAAAGGTTGAAATTACCATCAAACATGTCGAAGCAGATAAATAAATCAACAATTGTAAACACTGCTTTTGACCTGGGTAGGGTAATCACTGTAAACAAAAATGTATACAATATTGGTTTAGAATGATTTTAACACTCACAGTGTCATATTTTATTATCACAAAGATGAAATAAGTAATAAAAATTTGCGCACAGGTGGGAACCAGCAACTTTCTGGTTAGCCAGTTTAAGTTAGTTAGTTGCTGGTTCATATCCCGCTCGTGCGCAATTTTTTTGTTTCTTATTTAATCTTTATGTCGTACAATTTTGTTAGAAATTTACACTCAAAACTTTTTTTGGCTTAAAATTCCACTTTTTTAACCTGTAATCGTTTTAACCTGAAGTTTGCTTATACCCCGTTTTAATGGAATTAAAAAAGGAGGTTCTTATTGAGACCTCTATGTATGTATGCTCGTCCGTGAATATCTCGCGTTCGGCTAGACCGATTTTGATGAGGTTATCACTACAGCATTTGTTACACTGAGGAAAAGGTATAAGTAACTATTTCGGTACAATCAAGTACATAGTAATTTCGGTACAAACAATAACTGAAAACTACGATTTTTTTTCATAAAAGTTCCGCCAGCAACAGTCTACATACAGACATCATGCACCAACTTCATATGATTTTTTTTTCTCTTATTAGCGTTATTTTAGTCCTTTTAGTGTTGTTTTTGAAGGCGGTTCAATTTTAGATACCTACTTTTTTGTCAAAGATACTATTAAGCTTAGTCTATCTTTTGGACTACGTTTAATTGTTTCACTTCTTTGGCACATACATTTTGTTCCTTTTCAGCGATTGGCGACGTCCCCGTTGAGTGATGATCGCATGTTTTATGCAAGGCGCGTCTCTCACGCGCGTCAAGCTCATCTCGCTAACGCAGCCGCCTAATAAGCTAATCGACTCAGACACAACACATGACAAAAGCTCTGCATTTTTCATTGACTCCTTGAGCGGCGGCCTCAAATTCTCTAAGGAGGTATTGTACCTACGGACATATTATTGCGACAAAGGTATTTGAAATATACTACGGACTCTACAATAAATGATAAAATCAATTTTAATTTATGTCAGTTAATATTTTTCAAATAAGTAACCGGGGCTTCACAGAAAGTAATAGAAATGTTACTTATGTTACAAAAGCCTCGCTTTTCTTTAACAGTAGCTAAAACAGTAACATAGCTGATACGAACACCCAATCAAGTTTTAGTTATAAGTAACAAACATTAATACATGTATAAGTTTTTTAAAGAGATTTTCTGTCCACAGCGAATAAGTATGGTATTTAGCGTAGGGCTCATTTTATTTCAATCATAAGAGCCCGGTTTGTTAAAATTCCTCACTTGCAAGTTAGGTAAGCAGGGAGAGTAACAATTAACTAGCTAGGAAGTATTGAGAAATATGTAGGTACCTAGTTTGGTACAGGGGCGAAGGAGACCCTAGTAGGCTGTCTTGCTCAGGTGGAATGAGGCTAAGTTGAAATATATCTAATTGAACTGAAAAATAATCATCTAGCTATAACTTTTTGTTTTTAACCGACTTCAAAAAAGGAGGAGGTTATCAATTCGGTTGTACGTTTTTTTTGCATCTACGTTACCTCATATCTCAGTCATTTATAGACCGAATCGAAAAAAAAATTCGCCTACCCCTCTACCTTCTAATTGGTCCCATTTTTGCCAATTCGGGATCTGATGATGGGAACTTGGTGGAATCGAGGAAAACCCTTAAATTTTAAAGGCACATATAGTGTGTCTTACTAGAACCTTAATTTTGACGTGTTGTTACGTCTAATAGTAAACATTTTGTGGAGCTGAGCTGATGATGGAACTTCTTCACGGTGAGGAGTTCAGTAATTTTAATGACAGAACTTATGATAGGTAATTTGTAGCTCCTTAAAGAACAAAGTCATTAGGTGCAACTACACCCGCCCTTACCCCCCTCCTCTTATGTAATCACTAAAAATTATTATTTTTTTTTGAGTCGGTGCCATCACTTTGACCATTAAGCATCAAATAACGGAGCACTGACTCCAAAAAGAAATTAAATGTTTGCCTAAAATGGCTTCCTTTCCTTTCAAGGGTCAAGAGTTTATTTAAGACTTTTTAGTGTATTTTGGTTTTGAAGTCGGTTTTTACTTTTTTTTTAAAGTTAATTTTCAATTAATCCGTGGACACATACAACATACAAATATACAAACATACATACATAGTTAATTACGAAATTTGCACGTATATTTAAATCAACATACTTAAATTTCATCAAATTTAACAATATCACATAAATACATATCACATTGAATTGAAACCACCCTTTTTTGAAGTCGATAATAAAGCACAACAAATAATTTCAACCTTTAATTTTATGACCGCGCTACTAGTTTTTCAATCATAAAGATTTCCTTTACAACATCACCCAAGATCTTGGCCATGGGCGGCGCTCAACGCCCCGAATAGAACCGCTTCTTGACAAAACGGACCGCGGCCTTCGCGCTCACCTTTACACCCTCGTGATATTATCTTCAACCTTTTCATTGTGACACGGTTCTAGCTCGTGCTTTGAAAGTGTTGAAATAAATTTTATTCTCCTCATATTGGCAGCGATAGCTTTTCGCTTTCAGTTGCTTCTCAGATATTGAGTATTTATTGTATTTAGCTGGAATACCTTTTCTTGGATTATTATTGGATGAACTGGTACTTTTTCGACTATCATACTTTACTTATTATTTAAACGGGAGTCGTATTTCATTAGTTTACAAAAATCTGAAATTTCTAGCTTCTTTACTGAAATTCATATAAAACATTAAGATGTTGTTACATAAATTGAACCTACATAGACTAGAAAAAAAAATGTTAACAGTAGTGTAAAAACCATGTTTATGTATATCGGCATGGCTAAATTTGGTGTCGGAGGCCAACACTCACTTTGTGTAGTTGAGTCACCCTTAGTAACACAAAAGACAGATAGTAAGTTTGTAATGTGAAAACTATAAAATAAAATAAATAAATATCCTTTGGACATTCCCACACATCGCCATCTAGCCCCAAAGTAAGCTACTCAAAGCTTGTGTTATGGGTGCCAGACAACGGATATAATACTTAAATACTTTTTGTTTGTAAATACATACATGATATACATAGAAAACACCCAGATCAATACAAACAGACATGTTCATGCACACAAATGTTTGTATTGTGCGGGGATCGAACCCGCAACCCGCTGCGTAGTAGGCGATTTCTCGACCACTACACCAGACGGGTCGTCAACTATACTAGTTTACTTGTATTATGAACACGTCCAACAATCGTTACTTTGCTACGGAACTGCGTTTTTGTTAATATGGCTAAAACGTAAATACATTAAATAACCAAAAAGAAGTTATCCTAAGCGCTCAGTTCACAATTCTGTAAGTACCTGTTTTAAAATTATTACTATCAGTAATTTTGTGTAAAAAAACCGTTTCGTCCCCGTTAATCAAACAACCTGAAACATGCAACCGGACATTAAGGTTTTCATAAAAGTTTGACCTAGTTCACATCAAAGCTCGCATCACGTACAGATAACAAGGTTATCTGGCTCAAAACTGCTGCTGTAAGGGAATTTGCGAATACCCGCAAATGTTATTTATTTAAATTTTGGATTGCTCGCATTCGCATATAGAGCCTCCATATATATGTTACAGAGGATATTATCAAATGCGTCATTCCTAAGAATTGTATATAATTCCTAAAATCGCCCGGAAATGTGTGATGTAAATTACGACCTTGACAGTAAGTCAAAATTCACAGTGTTTGCGGAGCGGGCACGGTTGAAATTTAATCAGGTCAAACGAGAGCCTCTTGCAAACTGTTGACCGTTTAAAGTAAAAACTATCACAACTCACAGTACTTGTACTGAAATTCTTTCTTTGTAACTTGATGTCAGAAGTTGGACGACCTCCGCGGTCGAGTAGCTAGCACGCTGGTTTCTAGCGTCGCCATCTCGTGGGGTTCCGGGTTCGATACCCGGTCGGGTCAATGTAGAAAACGATATTTTCTATATTTTCTCGGGTCTGGGTGTTGTGGTACCACCGTTGTGTCTAATTTCCATAACACAAGAGCATTGACTACTTACTTTGGGATCAGAGCAATGTAGGTGACTGGTGTCCAATTTATATTTATTTATGAAGTTTGTCAGATCAAGCAGATTCAGTCGCACACAATTCCAGCAGTTCTAAGTCACGATCACGTCTTGACTCGAACATATATCACAGCTGTTACATTTGCAGCTGTTGTTAATAAATATAGTATTAAGTTTCAGCCTAATATCGATACGGAGACCAGCATTTTCAGCTGAAAAGAGCATTAATGGCGTATTACGATGCCGATGTACGTGACTGCGCCAAGCCTACTCGGCGATTATTAAATTTCTCGGACCGATGTAATCGTATGCTTGGTTATCAGACCCCTTACACACTGCGCCTTTTATAATCGATGCTGTAATGATTTGCGACTCACGCAATGAATATATTTTGGCATCGATTCTTACGCACGTTACCATCGATACAGTCACACGGTAGCATCGATGCAGTAGCGCGTTAATATCGATGCAGTCGCACAACTCTGTCATTCTTTAGATAACTTGGTGGGTCTTTAGCATCGCTACAAATTAATGGCCAGCTTTTGCATTGATTCTATGACGTTACAGAATTGCGACTGTATCTATGCTAAAAGTAGTGCAAGTGTGTAAAAGTTGATATTTTGCGACTGTATCGCTGCTTATGTCACAGTATGCAAAGTGTTAAATTCTTCGCGCTCGGTGGACGCTTCGGGTGAAATTGGTGCTTTCATCGCTATGGGAGTAATTCGAACTGGCAATGTGGCATTTATCATCAAAACGTCTAGTTAAGTAATGGATCAGCTTAGTGACTTGCGAAGTGTAAACTGCTCGAAATTTTCATACTTTTTTTGCTCACGTTACATGTCCGCGGTTTACCGCGGAGACCTTTTTTTGGCACTAGAAAACTGTAATTTGACAGTTATGTATATGTGCACTTTTTAACTCCTCTATTCAACCAAACAGTTGTTTGTGGATACGGAAAAAAACACGCATTTATTATTAATTAGGAAGGAAAACTATTACGACTATCTAGGGTAAACAAATTACGAAGATCACTCTTTTAAACAATGTGATTTTGTTCGTGTTCACAAAAAAATATTGGCACTACAAAACTTGTTGAGATATAAAATTAAAAGTGAAATAAAACACTAATTTTGACGGTTTATTTCAGCATTAAAAATATGTAAAAATAAGCCGGTTTTATCTCGTTATTTTGGGTAATCTGTAGTTTCAAGATAATTAAAACTTTATAAGTCTCGCTGACTTTAATCATGGTTGCATTTAAGGGAAAGACTTAGACTTTTTTAACCATAGTTAGAAACGGAAACCTTTGGGTATATTGTGGTATTTTGACTAAGTAAGGAGTAACTCAGTCTAAGTTGACGCGAAACCTTCGGTGCGTGAGCCCGACTCGCGCTTGGTCGGTTTCACTAATGTATTCTTTTTTTTTCTTTCGTCCTACCCTCCCTCGAGTTATAATTGCTGGTGTAGAAGGGGAAAAACTAGTCAAGATAACGTCCTTAAACTCTGAGTCATGTTTGAATATTATATTTTTCCCAAGCTGACATTATCATAATTTTTATCGACATGAACTGTCTGTTGAGAATCAGCTTGGTGAATAAATATATTTCATATCGGTCGTGACAAGGTTAGTAAGTAAATAAATAAATATTAATGCGCCAGACAGCTTACCAATTGTCTTGGTTTCGAACTACAGAACTTTTTTCTTGTGCTCCGAATACCAGACAACGATAATGACAGGGACGTCTCCCATAAATACTTAAATAATACATATAAAGATCCATAACTTAGGTACAAATGTTCGTGCTCATCACATAAATAATGAATAAATAATAATGCCCCTTGCATGATTCCAACTCGCGTCCGCCGGCATAGTAGTCAGGAGCGCTAACCACTACACCAAACGCTCAGATAATAATAAAGTAAGTCAGTAAGCAAATACCTATGTACGACGACAATTGTATTGTACGCGCAATTTGTCAGGTAGCGATACTGGTGACTTCTGTAAACAGTTGCATAAATTTTCCATCCAAGCACCAAAATAAATGGCTTTTTCTTTATGGCAGTGCAACGGCTCGCTTTGTTTCATTACGGACATCTCCATAATTTTTGCATAGATATCTGTAGCGTTACACACTGATAGTATACGTATCTGTAACGTGTACTATCTGTAGTAGTGACGAGTTAGACTCCTTAAATAGGGTATATTGTTTAAAACTTTGATGGTCACTTCCATTAGAATAGTTAGATACGGGATTGCTACCATGGACCTTAGTATTTAAGAGCTTCCGATATTTCTTCACTGTTAAAAGCGCCATGATCACGGAGTAGCGTTGCGTTACGTTCATACTGACGACCTCCGTGGTATAGTTTCAAAGCGTCGCCGCTCCGAGGTCCCGGGTTCGATTCCCGGTCGGGTCAATATAGAAATCAAAATTTTCTATATTGTCTCTGGTCTGGGTGTTGTGGTTCCACCGTTGTGTCTTTTCCATAACATAAGTGCATTAGCTACTTACTTTGGGATCAGAGCAATGTATGTGATTGGTGTCCAATAATACCTTATTACTTTACTTAAATATTACACCGTGACCATGGCGGTTGTAACAGTGCTTTTAAATATCGAAAGCACATGAATACTAGGGTACATGGTAGTAATCACGTTTCGTACTATTTTATCGTTAAACAAGGACTGGAAGGCAGTTGCTCCAAATCGTGGAGAGTAGCATAGGGGTGGGGAGGCCTTTGCCCTGCTACACTGGGACACTGTGGGCTCTTATAGACTATAACACAGTTTGTGTTCTCTCTTTCTCCCCCTCAAAAACTGAAGTACCATCAAAATCTAATTTCGGGAAGAAGCATGAAACGTCACGCGATTTGAGTAGCGACACAAAACACCACTCTTATTCCGACCCAAAACACCGAAAGCTTGTAACAAACTGCGATAATATCGTAAAACTTCGAAATTCGTTGTCATTTGGACCAATATCGGTCCTGTGTCGGAGTGTTTATGAGCGTTTATCGCGTGGGGAATCTGCGCGGCGGTGACGGCGTATTTTTGTGCGCGAATGCGATGTGACAAGGTTAAACGGATTCCGCGCCGAAATGAACCTCAATGGTAGCTTGCCGCGACAGTTTATGACACAAATTGCTCTCAAACGTGTCGCAGGCTCGATGCTTTCCGCTTGTTGAGCTGACTCGCAAGTGAGCTGCTATGAGCGGTGCTCAGATTGAACGCCGATTGCGTAAGAGATTGATCGCCTTCCGCTGGGAATAGTAATATTTCTAGTATTTTTTGCAGAAAAAAAGTACGTTGGTAAAATTGCTTCTACTTTTTTTTCTCTGACGTAAATCTGAAACAAAGGGTCATCATCATCATCATCATCATCATTATATGACAAAGGACGTCTACTGCTGAACATGGCCTCCTCAACAGTTTTCCACAGCGATCGGGTGATCCTGCAATCTTTACAAGATCGTCTGTCTATCATGTAAGTGGACATCTAACGCTGCGATTTTGCTCGAAGGGTCTCCAATCTAGAACTTTTCTGCCCCAACGGCCATCAGTTCTTCGAGTTATGTACCCTACCCACTGCCACTTGAGCAAAAGATAGGGTCTATCAGCAAGAAAGAATTTAAGTATCAGTCCCTTATGCAAACACTAAAAATATCGTAAAGACTGGTTGTCCATTCTTGTAGGATGTAAGAATGTTTACCTTATGATATTTTATCTGGAATACATTGCGGCCTTGTAAATGTCAAAGTTATCTCGATCCGTATTACTTTATCAACGTGCCTATAAATAATATTATATTTTATTTATTTATGCTTAATTGCAAAACAAAAAGGATTCCATTTTAGGCTAACAATTTATTTTTGGAGTTAGTACCATCACTTTGACCATCTCAAACATCAACTATCAGAGCACCGACTCCAAAAATAAATTGTTCGCCTAAAACAGATTCCTTTTCCTTAAAGGGTTCAAGAGTTTATTTAAAAATTTTAATGCATTTTGGTTTTGAAGTTAGTTTTTAATTTGTTTCTAAGTTATTTTTTACATTTCTTTTTCCATACAAATGACATAACTTTTGACAGAATGAGGTTTGAAGGGTAGCCAGTTTCTAATAAAAATAACACATAAATCAAGTGTTATTAATATAATGATATTATTTTCACATAATATGAAATATTCAAAACCTCGTGCTTAAAATGCGAGTTCTATGTCTCCCACTCCACGTGCTGATCGTCAACATGTTGTCATACTCCAAAGAATAAAGTTATTGCATTTTCGCTGGTGTATCATTTGGTACCACGGAGTCAGAACAAACGCTGAATAAAACTAATTTGCAAGCAAATTGCGCTTTAGTCGTTGAGACAAAGTTTTTGCTCGTCGCGAGTGTTTTGCGCGCAGATATTGCTTTTAACTACTCTCCTCTGAGCCACGGTAATATTATCTAATATTACCGTGTCTGAGCCGCGTCTTAGTTACTGAAATGGCTTAAGCTAGTTTTGTTTAAACTACTTTCGGGACTGAGTCTCTTTTAGTTGTCACTGATAACTTCTTGTTGGAATAAAGTGCTGTTTCTATTTTATTACTGCGCTCATTTCATTATTATAGTAAAAAGTCCGAAATAAAATTTAATATAGGAATTCTCTTACACTTAGGTGTTGCGTCATTTTCACCTGCGTCACCTTTATGGCGTGGCATTTTGTGACAGAACATAATGCACCGATTTTTACTGCCATCCGACACATTATTGACCAAGGTTTTTTATTCGTTTTAAACATATTATTATTTACTGGTATCCAGTTTTATCCCCGATTAGATCGGGGACTAAAAAAGTTTCAAAGACAAAAAAATAAAAAGGTGTTTTTTTCTTCTTCTGCATTTGTTTCATTTTGAAGCTTCTCAATAGACTGTTTCTAATCAACTAGTTCTGCAGTAGAACTCTTAACGTAAAATCACACGTTTTTATCTTATTATTAAATCTTTCACCCTTTTCTACAAAATCCAATGATTTTAATTAATTACCGACCAATTCGCGAACGGCTTTAAATGAGCTTTAATTTATCTATACTTATCTATACTAATATTATAAAGCTGAAGAGTTTGTTTGTTTGTTTGTTTGTTTGTTTGTTTGTTTGTTTGTTTGAACGCGCTAATCTCAAAAACTACTGGCCCGATTTGAAAAATTATTTTTACGTTGGATAGTCCATTTATCGAGGAAGGCTTTAGGCTATATAACATAAAGATACGACTCATAAGACCACAGCAGAAACGAAAAATGTTGCGAAAACGGGAGAAAGATATTCCTTTTGAGAGCTTCCGCTGCATGCGCTGCGGAAACCGCTTAAGTTACACAAAAATCATGTATGACAGTATTGTTCAACATTAAGAGTTCTATAATAAAGTCCGCGACAGCATATGTCTATCTTTTATGGTTGATTTACTACAACCTTTTTTATGTTAATAAATTTGTAAAAAATAATGCATTATTTTTAGAGGTGTATTATACACACAGGTATTTATTCTTATCAAAATAAATACATTCATCATCACGAGCATTTAATTTAGAACCAAGTTGCTATCAAAATAAATACATTCATCATCACGAGCATTTCATTTAGAACTGCTGGACCGATTTGAAAAAATATTTCTGTGTTGGATACCTTTTTTATCGAGAAAGGCTTTAGGATATAAAACATGACGCTGCGACGGGAGGGGAGGGAGCAAACTCAAAACGCGCGGACGAAGTCGCGGGGGACCGCTAGTCTAATATATAAAATTCTCGTGTCACAGTTTTCGTTGCCATACTCCCCCGAAACGGCTCGACCGATTTTGATGAATTTTTTTGTGCTTATCCGGTATCTATGAGAATCGGCCAACATCTATTTTGCATCCCCCTAAATTTTATTTTTATTTTTTAGACAAAATTTTTACTATCTACTAGCCAATTTAGTAATTTGATCATTTTTCATCCCGCTAACTATAATATCCCGATAACTGATCAATTATAGTGTTTTTCTTAACTTTTAAAATTACGAGGCTGAGCGAGACGGGGCCGGGGCGGGACGGTAATAGGGGCGAAACAAAGTTCGCTGGGTCCGCTAGTAACCTATAATAATATTCAGAACGCAACCATTCAATAGGCATCTAAGTTAAAAATTGCAAAAAAAATTAGCGTCTAGTTCATAGTTAAGAACTAGCAATATAGCAATATAATATACTGCGTAGTAGGCGATTTCTCGACCACTACACCAGACGACCCGTCTGGTGTAGTGGTCGAGAAATCGCCTACTACGCAGCGGGTGCGGGTTCGATCCCCGCACAATACAAACATTTGTGTGCATGAACATGTCTGTTTGTATTGGTCTGGGTGTTTTCTATGTATATCATGTATGTATTTACAAAAAAAAAAAAAAAAAGTATTTAAGTATTATATCCGTTGTCTGGCACCCATAACACAAGCTTTGAGTAGCTTACTTTGGGGCTAGATGGCGATGTGTGGGAATGTCCGAAGGATATAAGAAGGATATAAATATAAAAAATGGCAACCACAGGGTATTTTTAAAGTGACCTTAAGACTCCTAAAAGGGCACTACAATCTTCCTGTGATACATTGTGCCTGTGACTTGACCTACAAACTTTTAACGGGCGTTTTCTACATCTAATGTCGTCATTAAAATATCTTCTCCTCTTTAATGCAGCAATGTTTTTTGTGCTTTAATAAGACTTTTAGATTGATTAGAAACACACTTTTAAGCAACTCGGCCGTATTCTTTTGAGTTCATGTGACCTTAACTTACAGTGATAGTAATATCTCTACTAGCGGTCCCCCACGACTGCATCCGCGCGATTTATATTTTGCTCAAAAAAAGGGTTCTGTGCCACATTTGACTGAATTAAGGAATCCAATTACTTCCACATAGCTAAAATACCACAAAATTTTGGTGACAGCAAATATAACGTTGTTTTTCATAGTTTTTGTATGAAGCACAAAGTTATGTTTGCGTTTATTAAAAATGTGCTATATATCAGAAACTTCGATCCCGTCCAAACCAATTGTCGATGAAAGTATTTGTCAAGATCTACATTATATATTTTTTTTCAAAATTCACACTTGCTTAGTTTCGAAATTAGAGGAGGAGTCTCATTTTACCACTTTGGAACCGTTTATCTATCAACGTTAGACTTAAAATGAAAATGATTTATTATGACACAGAGTCATTTTAAAAGACCTATTTATAAACATCCCACAAGCATATGACTAAAAAAAATATTTCGGATTTAGTATCGTATAAAATATCATTATTTTTTATTTTTTGTGTGAGAATCGTAAAGCGGTTAACACGTTTGCTGCGGGGCCAAAATTGGAGTTTTTTTATATGGTGCGGTAACTGGCCGATCGGCCTGGCGCTTTAACTCTCCGCCGCGGCGGTATGAGGCTTATTGACCTGGTAAGGTATCGACCGATATAAATGGCTATAACTAAGTGAAAACGTAAAAAAAATGATACCTTCCTATCAATATCGATAGTCGACGATTTGGTGGTCATAGAGCTGGCTTCGCCCGGGGTTCCTACTATTTACGTGAGAGATATATGCCAAAGTATATGTAAGGTCTTATAACCCGAAACCGCACCGAAGAATAGGTTTAATTCAGAAAGTATTAGTGTTGGGAAATAAGTTATCGACAAAATATTTTTAAATATAATTTATAAAAAAAGAGGTAATTTTAAAATAAAAACATACAACGCAGTAATTATTACTTCTTACATACTACACAGAAAAAGAGTTTTCCATTCTTTCATATGAATTACACGTTCATTATTTTTGGAATTATTTTGCCCAAATACCTGTCTCTACTTTGATTTGTCCGTATCAGAATATTCACTTTCAAGGTTTCTAGCTTGATGATATGACAGTTCCAGCATTTTTATACATATTTTATTTGAACGAGACACATTAAACAATTAAACTTCAATAAAACCACGAAAACACGTACAAACACTCAAATAATACACTATCGTATTTACGTCCGTTTTCGCTAATTATGATGCAACACTGATCCTAAGTAAACAATTCAATTACCTACAACAGTGCGGAAAGGGGTGGAATGACCTTGTATTCTATGACGGGCCTTTCGGCCCGTTACCCGCAAGGAATCGAAAAAAAAAAACATTTAGTGCGGTATCAGGCCGAAAGGCCTTAGCACAATTTTCTTGCATTTTTGAGTAGCCCTTAAAATTGTAAACTCAAACCTATACTTGTCTCTTTTGTACATACAGAAATACTCCTTACACAGCCGCCGCACCAGAGGAAGTTCACTGTTTCTCGCCTCCGCACAGAGTGGGAGTTCGTGCATCGGGTTTTTAAGCCTTATATCGCAGCGAACGTGTTAACGGGATACATCTTCCTACCAAATTTCAACAGCGTGATGCTTTTAGTTTCAGAATATAGTGCCTATGACATACGGACGGACTGACAGACAGACAGACAGACAGACTTGAAGAAACTATAAGAGTAGTGTATTATTGGGCATTCTGTCCCCCAGTCGTCCGCTTCGCTCCCGACCGTTCGCTTCGCTCACTCTGGTATGACAGAATGCCCAATAATACACTACGAATCAGTGGTGCAATATATTCAGCAAACCTTCAGTTCACAACCGGAAGTTCAACAAACTGCGTGGCAGTGAATTTTTCATGAATCCCATTAAATTTATCTATCGTCACTATTTTCATCATTCCGTTGAAACCCGTCAATCAGAACGGTTGAGTAAAAAGAAATGAGATTTATAAAACAAAAAGAATCTCTTAGATTACAATGTATATGTCCAGTCTCTTCAAATCAGTGTAAGAGGCATGGCAAATTATTGCCAAACACTATCCGAAGCATTGTTTGTGGTCCATCAAACTGCGGAAAAACTAACTTAGTAATAAGTCTATTGCTACACCAGGATGGGCCTCGTTTTCGTAACCTTTATGTATATTCGAAGTCTTTGTATCAACCTAAGTACATATTTTTAGAAAAGGTATTGGAGAAAATTTCAGAAATATCTTACTACAAGTATAATGATAATAGTGAAATTCTAACGCCACACGAAGCTTTGCCCGACTCAATTTTTATTTTTGATGATGTTGCGTGCGAGAAACAAAACAATATTCGCGATTACTTTGCCATGGGAAGACATAAAAACATTGACTGCTTTTATATTAATCAAACCTACACCAAAATACCTAAGCAACTCGTAAGAGACAATGCTAATCTGATAATATTATTTAAACAAGACGACATTAACCTGAGACATATATACGATGAGCATGTAGGATCTGATATGACGTGGTCACAGTTCCGTAAAATGTGTTCAACAGTGTGGAAAAAACCATACAGTTATGTCGTCATCAATAAGGATTGTGAACGAAACAAAGGTTGTTATAGAATGAAGTTTGATACATTCATAATAGTGGATTAAATGTTTTATTTCTTGTATAAGTAACTATTACTTGGACGAAAACGAATCAGTTACAATCAGGAAGTCATACAAAGTGGAATCCTTAACAATGGAGCGAAACCTTAAGGAACAAATTGTAAAGTCAGCATCAGCTGTAAAAAAAAAGGTAGAAATGATAAAAGATTCAAAAAAGAACAACGACTTGGCTCTGGAAACAATATTTAAACCAATTGTAAGCCCCCTTAAACTATTGACTTGTAGAACTGCCAACAAACGCCTCATAGATGAAGAGACAGAACAAAGCCAATCAGTGAAAAGAACTAAACACACAAAAAGTGAGTCATCAAATATTTCTGACGAAGATTTTGATTACTTTAAAGCGGATGATGACAACGAAGAATATTTTGAAGAAGATGAAGTTAATATAGAAAATGAAAACTGTAAAACGCCTAACAAAACCCTTACTGCACCACCCACTGAAGGTGATGATGATCATGAGAGCTCATTCAAATCTCTTCAGTCCTCGCCAAGTACTGGCAATAATAATAATGATTCTTTATCATGGTCTGTATCATCTGAAGTAATGAAAGATATACCTTTTGGTATTAGGAACGTAAAGGGGAAACTAATGCTTGGCAATACGCGTGTTCACGATGATGACCATATTATAAAAATTGGAAGTCGTAGCCTCAAAAAGACTCCTGGCTTGAGAGAGTTATTGTATGAAAAGATCCCAAATTTAGAAATTATTACAGAACAAGATTTACAAAATTATAAATTAATACTTATGGATACCAATGCTTACAGACGCAACTTTGATTCTTCGAAACCAATTAACAGTAACAAAAGTTTTAAGTATATGAAAGTAATCAAACCATTATTTAAGTTCGCTAGAAGTCATACAAGTAGTTTGGAAAGTCTCCGACAGGGCAAAGGCATCGATATTTTAAAAGAAGTGAAGAACGATACCGATTTGGTTTACTGGGATGATCCCAATGAATTAGTGGAAAGGTTAAAATTACTACTTGGATCATGGGCAGCTGGCAACACTGGGGTACAAAATGAAATTTATGCAATACTTGAAGAGTTGTATGAAGCTGGAATTATAAAACAAATCAAATATATAAAGCTTCCATCAGGAGGATCGGGCAGTGTCATTAATCTACGGAAGCGGACCAGACGACAATGAATATTGACAAATTTGGTCATCATATTCACAAACGTTTACGACTATCAGAATTCAGTAATATTCTTAGCGACATCCTAGTGCGAACAGATGAAGGAGACTTTGACTTAAAATCATCGAGATTAAAGGGACTACAAAATCCGGAAAGGAACGATGAGGCTGTAAATAAAGAATACGTGGATAAAAGTGTTGATGAACTAAAAAATGAACTGAATAATATTCAAAGCAATTTAAAAAAGTATCTTAACAATTTAGAAAAACTTACTACTACAAATTTTAGTAAATTGTACTACACAAAAAAAGAAATTGACCTCATGCTACCATCAAAAGTTGTTAATAATGAGTAAACAAGATATAGTTAACGAACTTCACAAGGCGGCAAGAAGAAATTTCATTCGTCGACATACTGTTATTAAAGGAATCGATGATTTATGGCAAGCTGATCTCATGGATTTTCAAAAGTATGCATCATTCAATAAAGGATACAAATATGTTTTAGTAGTAATTGATGCTTTATCAAAATACGTTTGGGTTAGACCGTTGAAGACGAAATCTAAGACATGCGTTGCAAATGCTATGCACAACATATTTTCTGAATCCACACGAAAGCCAAAAAATTTACAAACAGATCTAGGCACAGAGTTTTACAATGATTCTTTTGAAAAATTAATGAAAAGTAACAACATAAACCATTATTCCACATATTCTGTTAAAAAAGCTTCCATAGTAGAACGCGTAATTAGAACCATAAAATCCTATCTTTACAAAGCATTCAGTTTATGCGGACGATATGAATGGGTTCAAAGTAATTTAGATTCTGTTGTGAATCACTACAACAATACTTGTCACCGTATCACAAAATTCAAACCAATCAATGTTAATCGTTCAAATGAGCTTTTAGTAAGGTCTAATATTTTTAAAACACAACATGGAAAGATAGCACGTCCAGGTCCAACTTTGAGAGTTGGTGATTTTGTTCGTATAAGTAAATATAAAGGTGATTTTTATAAAGGCTATACTCCTAATTGGTCTACGGAAATATTTCGCATTGTTAAAATCGGTCAAACCAATCCTCAAACGTATCAAATAGCTGACAAACACAATCAAATTATCTTAGGTTCTTTTTACCGGTATGAGTTACAAAAAACTAATTTTCCTGACATTTACCTTATTGAAAAAGTTATAAAAAGAAAAGGAAACAAACTATTTGTAAAATGGTTAGGGCTAGGTAATGAAGAGAACACTTGGGTAAACAAAAAAGAATTAGTGGTGTAGTGGAGAGGTATATAAATAACACAAATCACTTCTTCACGACACTTACTGCTTATCAATGAAGGAAGGCAGTGGTATAATTGATAAATTGATTGATCGTTTGCCAGTTGAGCTACACTTACCAGGCTATCAATTTTGTGGTCCTGGTACAAAACTTCAAAAACGGATACAAAAAGGTGATCGAGGAGTTAATAGATTAGACGAAGCTTGCATGCATCACGATATTGCATACATTAATAAAGATTCAAAAGTACGACGTAAAGCTGATTTAGAACTTTTGAACATGGCTAAAAAAAGGTTGAATTCGAAAGACGCAGGCAAAGGAGAAAAAATTGCCTCATGGATAGTAAAAAACGCAATGAAAGCAAAAATCAAAGCAGGCGGAGCCATAAAATCGTTTCATAAAGGAATTAAAAAGATTAAATCTCATTTAAAAAAACATAAATCGAAAAATCACACTTCGTCTATAAAATATGCTTATGCAGCGGCAAAGAAATTGTTTCGGAATAAGAAAGGAATACGTTTGCCTCGTTATATTCCTCTCCCAAAGAGTGGTGGAGTTTTGCCACTCATCCCCATATTTGCTGGGCTATCGGCTTTAGGTTCACTTGCTGGAGGTGCAGCAGGTATAGCGAAAGCTGTTAATGATTCTAAGGCTGCACAAAAAAGTCTTCAGGAAGCTGAGAGACACAACAGGATGATGGAAGCAGTGGCTCTTGGAAAAGGATTATATATAAAACCACATAAAAAAGGAGCAGGTTTATATCTTAGTCCATCAAAAAACTAAATAAACGGCTGCCCAGACGTGCACTCACTAACCTTGATATAATACAACATGCCACTGATATACCTTATTTTCGTGGTGTTTACATGAGAGATACGTTACCATTGAAACCTAGAAAGATAGAATGTGGAATTATGAATTTGGATAGCAACATAAATCCTGGCACGCATTGGGTAGCCTATGTGAAGCAAAATGAATACATAGAATATTATGATAGCTTTGGAAATTTGAATCCACCAATAGAATTTATGAAATATGTACATGACTTGCCTGTAAACTATAATTATGCAAGACATCAAGCATTTGGTACTACAAACTGTGGGCATTTGTGTCTAAAATTTTTAAGAAATTATTGGAAGAATCATTTATATAATGAAAGAAGAAAATAAATATGTCAGTTTCAAAATGACTTTCACTGTGTCTATAACTGGGAGAGGAGCTTCCTTATCAACAAATTACTCACCAACATTGGAGCTTCAAGGAGACTATGAATGTGGTCTTTTGTACTTTTCCACTTTCAACTCTATTCCTAATATAGATGAGCGTAATAATAAGTTTTACTATGGTGAAAATGAAATTATCGAAATTCCTGAAGGGTCTTACGAGCTTCAAGATATTTGTGATTATTTAAAATGCAACATTAAGAACACAATTTTAAAAATCACTTGCAATAATAATACATTAAAAACAAACATCTTTTGTTCAAAAGATGTTCATTTCAATAAGAGTGCATCATTAGCTCAAATTTTAGGGTTTGGGAAGGAAACAATAAATGCTAATATAAGTACAGATTCACAATATCCTGTCAACATTCTATCAACGACCATCGTACGGATCGAATGCGATGTTGTTAGTGGTTCATTTGTAAACGGGAAAGCAAGCCATATTATTTATGAATTTGTGCCGAATGTACCACCTGGTTATAGAATAATTGAAGTTCCAAAAAATTTTATTTATTTTCCTGTTAATCAATCATCAATAAGCGCTATAAATATAAGACTCTTGGACGCAGACAATAAAGAAATTAACCTGCGAGGTGAAGAAGTTCAACTCTATTTACATTTTCGAAGAAAATGATAAATTTCAATAAAAGCTCCCCTCAGTCGAATATTCGAGTCAGTGCTGAAAGATCATCCCGCAAAGGCACACCGCTACAGCTTAAAAAGAAACTTACCAAGACCAATAAAGAATTCCTAAAGAAAATTGGGTTAATAAAATGAATATCTTAAATATATCTGAACAAACTACATACGACAACAGCATTGAAGGTTTCGAGTATCATTCATACAAGCCATACGTAACAAGTTTCAACAAGAATGATGAAATAAGAATTCCGATTAATCAGCAAGACCTATACGTACTGCCATCACTTAGTAGTCTGTACATCGAGGGAAAAGTGAGTGTTCATAACACCACGACCAAAGCAAAAATATCAGATGTGAACTTCGTTAATAATCCGGCATTGTTCCTATTTCAAGATATTCGTTACGAATTGAATGGAGTAGAAATAGATAAAATTAAAAATGCTGGTTTAACTACAACTATAAAGTCATATCTGTCCTTAAGTGAAAACGAGTCAAAATATGCTCGTGTTTGGGGGTGGTCAACAGGGGGAACCAAAAATACAGGAGATGGATCGTTTTCTGTATCAATTCCTTTAAGCAAGATATTAGGATTTGCAGAAGATTATCAAAAAATTATCATGAACTGTAAACACGAGTTAGTGCTACTTAGAAGCAATACGAACCTTAATGCCATAAAATTAAATGCAGGAGAAGCTGTAGATGATATTACAATAAATAAAATCATTTGGAGAGTGCCACACATTAAAGTGTCTGATCGAGAAAGAATAAATCTATTAAAGCATTTAGAGAAAGATCGTGCTATTCCATTAGCGTTTCGCAACTGGGATCTTTACGAATACCCATTACTACCTACAACACGCAAACATACTTGGTCTATCAAAACTTCATCGCAAATAGAGAAACCGCGCTTTGTTATCATTGCTTTACAAACTAACCGGAAACACAACAGTCAATTGTCAATGGCAGAGTTTGATCATTGTCACGTGCGTGATGTAAGAGTATTTTTGAATTCATCATATTATCCATATGAAGGATTGAACATCAATTTCTCCGAAGACAAATTTACTTTATTATATGAACAATATACAAGATTTCAACAGTCGTATCATGGACGTCGACCAGAGCCGTTGTTGAGCTTAAACGAATTTAAAAACATTGCTCCTTTATTCGTTATTGACTGTTCACGACAACACGAAACGCTTAAAGGATCTATTGATGTGCGAGTCGAAATTGAAACAGACCAAGAAATTCCAGATAAGACAGCTGCATACTGCTTGATTTTAAACGATTGTTTATACGAATATAAGCCTTTGAGTAACATTGTAAAGAAAATATCATGAATAATTATAATACAGTAATCGTTGATTTGCAAGGATTCAAGGACATCGATAATAAATTCTTGGTTAAAGAAATGGCAGTAGCTACTCCAGAGTATACTTACGTGTTTTTAATAAAGCCTCCGTATCCGTTCTCTGCATTGAGTGATGAAGAAAAGAAATGTGTTCGTTGGATTGAAAGAAATAGAGGTTATTTATGGAGTGAGGGCTATATAGACTACAGAGAATTTCTTAGAATGATCAATGGTTTTTTGAAAAATAAAAGAATTATAGTCAAAGGGGAAGAAAAAGTAAAATGGATGCAAGAGTTGTGTGATAATAATAATAGTGTTTTCGATATAACGCGTCAAGGTACGCCTAATTTGAATAATCTTAATGAACTCTATTGTAAAGACAAAATTATGTTTAATTGTTTTTATCATGATAAGTATTGTGCGTTACGAAATGTTTTAAGTTTAAAGAAATGGTGTATGGATAACAATGTATTTTATTAATGCTTATTTTTTGAAATAAATAATTGTAACATTGAATTAAATGTTTTATTTATTTTTATACCTCAATTTATTCCTACCTACATTTTTAGGGGACTTAGTAAAAAACATATTTTTTGCATATTAGTTAATTTATTTATTTAATTACATTTACAACTAGGATTATTAAACAATATTCTAATAACTTAAAAACGTAAATCAATTAAAAGTTAGAACCACATAACTTTTTTGATATCTTCTTAATTACACATTCTGTCATATCCATTATTTCGTCCACTGCGTCATGAACAACGTATTGAGCACTAAGTAACACGCACTCGCTGTCAGCGTCCGGCGTCGAGGTCGACGAGCTTGTCCTTGTTGATTCACATTCGCAGACCAAGTCCAGCACCTTTATCTGGATCATCTTGAAACCTTTCTGTTCGTTGCACACCACAAAAGATTTAGGAGCTATTCGCTTATTCTTTTTTGATGGAACACGTTTTCTCTTCTTTTGTTTAACTTCTGTCGATTGCGAACCAAACAAATCCTTGTATTGTTGCGTAAAGTTTTCTAATGGGTCTTGAGCGTATTGAGGAAAAACGTCGTATCCATCCGCCATTATCTGTAAAGAAAAGAAATCTCATATTAAAATCAAGAAGTTATTATTATAACTATAATAACCCTTTTATTTTAAAAAGTATTCGATAAAGGATAACTACAACATACCTGATTTATAATATAATTATTTCACAGTAGTCACAAAGCAGGTCTTTCGTTGCGGTCTCCCAGTTTCCTACTAATTTCAGTCAGCAGTTGTTCTGTCTTATAATAGATGACGTCCCAATGGTCGTACACCAAATACTGGCTTTTTGCTCGCCCTCTGATTTCCACTTCAGTTTTATCCGCTGAATCCACTGCTTCCATGATTTCTATTTTAATTATGAGCTTTGGTATTCTATGATCATTCGATGCAAAGTAGCTGGTTTGCGGTGAAGAGAGGTACTGATGGTTGGACTGCATTTTAAGTTCGACGCAATCTTTATGTGAATGCACTGAGCACGAATAATGAACTAAATTTAGAATGATTAAGCTTTGTCTATATAGGTAATCAAGAACATGAGACGTGTGAGACGAAGTGTCATAAGCACGTGTACTACATGTTTTAACATGTTCAATAATCATTTTTCAGTATAGCAAATATTTCTTCCAGTAAGTTGAAACGAAATACGACGCGCGCTAAATAACTTTCGTGTTAGCAACTTGTTTTAACCTGCACTTTTAAATGCACACGTGTTTTTGTGCGATAACTGAATACCTACATAAACTCTTAACTATTCTTAACTATTCATTAGAAATAGGGGATATTTAATAAATCAAAAAATATATCGTATCATCATTTATTTGCGATATAAGTACAATGTACAAGGAGGTAACTTAATTTCTAGAATATAAATTCTAAAACAGTTCTATTAAAAGAGTCCATTCTATTACTTGCACAAGCATCAGTGTAATACCTTATATTATGGGTTCTTACAGTACATACATTACTTATGACATATTATAATCAGAAGACACAAAATCACTTCAAATCATTGTAAACTATTCATTACCATCATAAAATTACAGTGCAAATAGTTACCTAACTTTAAACAAATAATATACATTTCGTTTGATACAATTTAAATATTAAGAATGGCTCTATGACCCCAAGCTCTCGTAGATACTTTGTCAGACAAAATGTGACGCTTGTCATCGTTGCGGCTTAGTGCAACTTTTTTAAGGCTACGTGTGAATATTTCATGTTTAATAGATTTGAATAAAACGTTGGTTTTTCTCACTACATCCCCATCATATAAGCTTTTTTTGTATTGAGATATTGAAATATCGCGAACAACGCATGATTTCACCCCCTTTGCTTTTTTAATAGTACTGTTAACAGTTTTTATACAGTACAGTTTTTATCGTAATCCAACAAATTCTGATATTATGTTCCCTCCCATTTCGTCTTTGAAAAGACCAGGAACTTTTTTGTTCAAAAGTGGTAAGCCATGTATATTTTCTGCTGGAAAGTTACTAGTATCGAAATAATTCAATAATAATTGTTTTAAATCTTTATAGAAATCAGGGGTTTGAATCTGATAGACAAAACTGTCTGTGTCTGTGTAGCACATGCGTAAGCGGTTTGTATACGTCGGCTCAAAGACTGAGTAATGAAAATCATACATGTGGCTTTTGGACAGTTCCAAAACTGTAAACCCGATGTATATTGGTTTGTCTAAAACAACACGCTCAGGTTTAGTTTGTATTGCAACCAAATTTTCACTGAAAACTGAAGCACTATGGAAATTCGAATTTGCTATTAATCTATCAGCACAATATCTTTTTTTTGTTTTATTTTGTTTATCACTCCATTTATTAACTAAATGAACATTGACCCTTTTTTCATTATTTTCCAATGTTTTTCCGAAAATGCTGTTATTGAGCAGTTTAAAAAAGTCTTGTTCAAAAGTTGACTGAGCCTGTTGCCTTAAGCTTGTGTTTAAATCGATATATTGTTTCAAGTAAGGGCTCTGCCGAAACGTTATAGCTCGATGAATTTTTTTTAACTTTAACCCATGTTTTATACATGTTTTTAAATGAACATAATGGATTACGTAAAAATATTTATCATAAAGATTGGGAACAAGTTTTGAATTTTTCCCTCCAGGAGGAATACATTTTTCAGGACAAAATGGTAATTCATTATGCCTGTCATGCAACTCTTTTGGATAGCTAAGATCGACCTCGAGAATAAACCCGTATTCCGCGTTGTCAGGAATATTGGTTACATCGAGTCTAACAATTTCTGTTTGATTTAAAAACCTAAAGTCCGAGAATGGTAATGATTGACACATGCTAAATCCGTACAAGTTATTACAATCTATGTAAACCACGTAAGTTTCGGGTTGTTGTTTATCATATTCTGGAACATATTTGTTATTTGCTTTCGCATGCCTGTGTGAGCACATACACACACCTCCCCTTACACCGGATTGAATCATGCGCACCATGGCAAGGTCATCAATTAGCTCTAGCTCAACGCCTGTTTTAAAAAGCATCGCATCAAATGATAAACTCGGAGCAGTGACATAAAACGCAGGGTCTAACTGATAGTGAAGTTTACATGTTCTTCTGAATTTTTCGAAAATATCGGTCAATAAGATGACATCGACTTTTAGGTATAAGTCAGTATATTGGCCCAAGTTTTTAATATTGAATTCGGTCCATACGGATTGTGCGTGCTTATAATCTTCATCAGATATATGCTCATTTGTAATAGAACTGTAAAACATATTTTTTTCTGGAAGAGATCGCTCTTTATAACGGTCCCAACTATCCATGTACTCGTATGGGTAAATTCCTTTTCGTGTTAGTAAATTGAATTGTGTTTCAATAGGAAAGTGGGTACGCATATGATTAAATTCTTCTTTTTGAATAGTTTTAGCTAATCTGTTCAAGCTGGTACCTAAAAATTTAAACGAATCTACAAACCGAACTTGTATGAACTCATTGCCAGAAACAGGAATGAATTTTGTAAACGATACATAATTCTCCTTCGTTTTAGGTACAACTTTTATAGTTCCAGGCAATTCACCTAATTGTTTTATAAATAAATGGCAATCATACCCGGATAAATTATGAAAAAATATTGGAATAAACTTTGGTGTTTTGTACTGTAAATTACAATATCTATGTGCTGCGCCACGATAGAAACCGCTTATGTGGCAATGATCACGAACTTTGTCGGTAAACAAAAAATTGTCGCAAATATGGCAACGAGTAGCTTGCATAAAGTCAGCTTCATCTTGTTCTGTAAAAAATATTGGAGAGTTTTGGGATAAAATTGTATAAATCTCGCGTACATCGCGATAGATAGAATCTATAAACTTTTGAACACAGTCTTGACCTCGATAAGTGACGTAACGATTATGACTTTCATTCACAGAACATACTATATTATATGCAAACGCTGCTGGAACATGGTGTTGTAACGTTTTTGTGTGTGTGGTATCGGAAACTAAAGAACTGTTCTGAGACGGTTCTAAAATGGTTTCAAAATCTGCATAAATTACGAACGGAACGTTTTGTTTACGGTCATAGTTTCTGAATTTAATTACCGAACCTTTTTCAGGTAAAACAGTAACGATACCGCTACATAAATGACTTTCGAGTTCTTCGCATGTAGTAAAATACACTAGACATGTGTCACAAAAATAGATTTTACTGTGATGTGATGTAATTTGACTCCGTATAAGTCGCGACAAATCTTTTATTAAACAATAGTGTGTAGTAGTCCCGTTATCTAATAGTAATAAATGAATAGTCTTTTTGTTTTGACTGTTTCCGGACTTATAAAGAGGTCCAATGATAGTCTTATTATTTTTTAAACCGTAAATGATGAAACTCAACCTAGGATTGTTTTTCTCAAATGTATTTATATCTGCGAATGTGACAGGAAAAGACATTCCTTCGTCATTTAGAACGAGACGAAAATCGGGATAAGATGAGACCCGTTCAGGATGCTTTTGCGAAGGATAAAGAGCAGCTACAACGCTCCATAAGAAACAAAACTGATCTTTATTATGAATGTTTATGCATGCTTTCTTATTTTGAATGCATTTTGGTAGTGGCAAAAAAGAGCTGCCTCCTAATGGTTGATATTTATTTATGTTAATTTCTAAATGTGAATTGTCAAGAAATGCCCAACCACTATCATTCTCCTGAAATTCGTCTATTTTCTTTTTTAAAGAACTTTGAAGCTTTAAAAAAATAGTGTTAAAATCATAGTTCTGATAAATAACAAAATTTTTTGTGAGAAATGATTTCATTTCTTGTGTGCTGTCTTTAAATAGTATGAACAGGGAAAATAGCTCAAAATTAACTTTTATAGTGGTATGCTTTTTTAAGGCATCATCAATAAGTAATTTTATTTTATTACTGATTGAATACAAAAAGGAGTCTAACGAGGCTTTATCAGTTTCATTTGGAACGATTCGATATGAAACGATACGAGAGCGAAATGCAGATGCAACAATTTCCACGCCATCGCTATGCGGTTGGGTGGAGTTATTTTGTTTATGCGATCGACTGCGTATATGACCTATCCAAGACTTTGAGCCGATCGATGTATTACAAACCGAACAGAATGGCATAATTGCTTAACTTACTTTTATTTGCAATGTTAAATATACCTACCTATCAAAAACAATAATAAATCAAAAAAACAATATAAGATACGAAAATGTAATTAATATTTCAAAATGTAATTAATATTTATAAACTTATTGCTAAATTCTCCTAAAATCTACTTACTTAATATTAATTTTATTACTGTAATATACCGGGTCACTATTATTAAAAATGGCGTAGGCCTTGGCGAGGAAGTCCTGCAGGGATTCCCACTCGCGAGACTGTTCGGAGCACTGCAGCTTCACCGACGCCAACGCCTTCTTGTATCGCTGGTCTGCAGGGGTGTTTCTGGCGTCGTCGGTATTGTACACCTTCAGGTCCACATAAAACTCTCCATCGACAGTTGCGGCGCGACGACACTGACCGGACGACACGCGGGAGGTAAAGCTGGAGCCAAGGCTGGGGCGACCGGAGTCCTTGTTGGTCGTCCGCTCGTCGTTGTTTATAATGGCGAACAGACTCTTCGGCTTTTTGTGCGATCTGAAAAATCAATTATAATAAATAGCCTTTAAATAAATAATAAATATCCTTTCCTACACATCGCCATCTAGTCACAAAATAAGCTACTCAAAGCTTGTATTATGGGTGCCAAACAACGGATATAATACTTAATTATTTTGTAAATACATACATGATATACATAGAAAACACCCAGACCAGTACAAACAGACATGTTCATGCACACAAATGTTTGTATTGTGCGGGGATCGAACCCGCAACCCGCTGCGTAGTAGGCGATTTCTCGACCACTACTCCAGACGGGTCGTCAGTATAATAATAAGAAATAGTAGATATGCTTCAAGTTAATAGGTATACAAGTATAGAGTAGTTTTAGTTTGGATATAGTGTATTAGTTTTTTTAACGTTTTATGTCTATTGTGTATGTATTATTAAGTGGTTATTTTATTACTCTCAACTGGCGGTAGCAGAGAGCTTTGAATTGAATGCATCGACAACCACATGTATAAGTATTATAACCTGATAAAAAATACTACTAAACTGGACTTACTGGGAAGAGGAAGGCTGCGTGTAGGCTTCCACGTTGATAACAGGAGGTATGGCGGATTTCCGCTTCCTGGGCTTTGGTGCGACGGCAGCTGGGGCAGGCTTGCTCTTGCTTTTGCTCTTGCTTTTGGCCGACGATTGCTGTGGTGGCGGTGGTGGCAAGGGCTCTTCAGCTGCTACCTCATCGCTGCTTGATGCGTACTCAGAATCCGACCTTAAAAGAAAAAATATGATAATATTTATAAAAAAGAAAAAACAATTATTTTGGACTGAGTCTAAAGCGAAAAAAATAATCATTAATGGCAAGGCGGAAATCAAACTGCCTAACACTTGCTTCAGGAAAGTAACGAAGATAATCACTATCGTTAAAATAAAACTTTGTAAAATGATTAAAATAATAAAATAATGAAGGTACTTACTAACATTTTTGGGTCGCAGGATCTGGTGTCTTGTGCTTTCACAGGAAAAATCTTGAGGAATAATAAATTTTTGCCACAGAAATCCGTATTTATGCGATAAATAATGAATCATCAGCAAAATGAAATCATTATTTGGTTGATAACGTAAGTTGCTACAAAAACAGCAAGCGATTGTATACCGTAATATAATAGACAGTCCATACATTTTATGAAAAGTAAGTATGTAACATATTCCCTTATACATTGCAACATTATCGTTATTTCATGTTCACATTTAAAGAAATCGTAGTCGTGTTTCATTATGTAGCAGTCAACGTGAAAAAGAAATTTGAGTGCAATAAGTGCTAATATTTAAAATGGGTAGGTACTCAATCAATAACCTTACCAAGTACATGCCTTTTTTATGTAGGTATATATGGTTTTCAGAAACATTTAAAAGTAGTTATTACTCGAAATATGATAGTTGTAAAGTTAATCCATTTGACACAGTTTTAATGTCAAAGTTTTTCATTTATAAGAATTGAAATAAATATTTGAAAGTGCATATCATACATAATAAAATTAAAGGTAAACGTGAGGTAAACATAGTATCCATGAGGTATTTCTGGACAAAACTCAAACAGTCATTTGCTTCTTTTTAATGCAACATAAAGTAAACACGATGAGTGTTAAGTTACAGCTCTCAAGCATTTACATAGAAAGCTTAAAAGCTGAGTCTGCAACTGCATCGTTAGTACAGGAGCCAACATGATTTAATCAATCATTAACAGGAATATTAAGCTTTTATTTCTTGTTTTTTTTTTTTGACCTTATAACTTGAATTGGTGGTTCAGTTCATTTATATAATTACGATCTAAGATTATTCTTATAAGTCTATAAGTAACAAAAAAAAAAAAAAAGAAAAAAAAAAAAACACTAGTAGATATCCAGATTTTCATTCATGAATATTTCAAATTATAAAAAAGCATTAGGATCTTAAATGCCATGCGAGCATACCTACCTACAAAAAGTGTTCTAGTAATAATGACAGATTAATGCATCTGACTCCTAGACTAGACACAGGTAACTCACGTTCCCACGCAACGCGCCGCGTATCGCATCAGTTAAGCTCCGAGTTAGTTAGCATGAGTTTGAAGTGACAATTACTAAAAGTGTGTTTAATGTGTGCCAGTGTTTAATTGATTACAAAATGTAAGTATATTTTTTTTCATCCACTTATTTGACTTGTAGCAGTAAGTAAAGTTTATTAATTGATTTTATCAAATGTATTATTATTTAATTTGGATGAAAAAGATTTAGTAAGACAAGTAAGCATAAAAGTAGCATGACTCTCCTTTGAATTCATTTGTATCTACATATGTTATTTTTTGTTTTGTTGTAATGTACCTACTTATTATCCAGAATTACCTCGATCATAACTTTTGGATTTACTCTAACACTTTATTATACGATTAGATTTTATACTTTCGCGTTACATTGCAACTAGTACCTACTTTGATATCAGAATCTTACTGTAAATGTCTCATTTGGAATGTCATCTGAAAACATAACCCTGATCCACCCGTGTTTAGGTATTCCGTATTGATCTTTCAATTCATATTTTAAACTGGTTAATTAAAATACAGCTGTTATCAATTTCAGGTTGCTATGCTGTAGGGAGGCTGCCATACAACACAAATTACAACGGTATAGATATTTACTGCGTATAAAGAAAATGGGTAAGATTTATTATGTATTAATTCTAAATTGTACATTTCCATTAAAAAATGAAGAAGATTGTTGAACATTTTTATGAAAAACAATCAGATATTGGTGAAGTATTTCAAGAAGAGATGATTAGTGTGAAAGTGTTTTAATTATTTTCTTTGCATTTAGCACAAACTACTTTTTTTATTTTGTTGACATGTAAAATGTTCAAGAGTTATTATACCTTATGTAGGTAGATACACATTAAAAATTTGCATTGTTAATAAAAAATGTATATATTTTGAGCATAATATTTACCATTAATTAAAATTTTACATTGATTAACAATAATATATTTTTTTTTTATTACGATAAAATACATTACTTTTTTATGGAATTCATTCGGTAATAAAATGATTGAATTAAATTGATATTTAAACAAATATAATTATGTTAGTAAGTAGGAAGGTTCGGTGAGAGAATCTTGCCATGGGTCTCTCTGAAGATACTTACCTTGGTTCTTCAGCCGAAATTGCTAGGCGATACATACAGTAATGGAATCTTGTCATGGGTCCGGAGCTGTTTGTATTATGATAGGTAGTAATTCGGTGAGAGAATCTTGCCATGGGTCTCTCTGAAGATACTTACCTTGGTTCTTCAGCCGAAATTGCTAGGCGATACATACAGCAATGGAATCTTGTCATGGGTTTGGAGCTGTTTGTATCATGATAGGTAGTAATTCGGTGAGAGAATCTTGCCATGGGTCTCTCTGAAGATACTTACCTTGGTTCTTCAGCCGAAATTGCTAGGCGATACATACAGTAATGGAATCTTGTCATGGGTCCGGAGCTGTTTGTATCATGATAGGTAGTAATTCGGAGAGCAAATCTTACCACGGGTCTCTCTAAAGATATTTACAAACCGCAGTTAATCGTGTCCCATTAATTCGTAGTGTATTATTGGGCATTCTGTCATACCAGAGTGAGCGCAGCGAACGGTCGGGAGCGAAGCGGACGACTGGGGGACAGAATGCCCAATAATACACTACTTATAAGGGTTCCGTTTTTTACCATTCGGCTACGAAACCCTAAAAAATGGAGCGGCTAATCTGTCTAGATTTTCATGAGATTCGTCACCGTCCAGAGTAAGGTAGTAATTATTAAAATAACGAGGTCGGGGCAGACGGGGCGGAGGAAAAATAAAGCTCGGTAGTGTAAGTTTCGACCCCCAAAGTGGCAGTTTTCTTCGATGAAATTGCATGAATACGCTCTTAGAGTTTGAAGGGTAGGGTCACAAACACTTGTTAGTAGAAACATTTTTATCAACCTCGGTAGGACATGAAAATGGGTCTCATTGCAGTCTAAGCAATACAAATTATCATTACTACAAAAAACTGCTTCAATTGAAAATGTATACAGCCATAAAATATACACAGCGTTCTGGCATAGTTTGTAATGACACAAAAATCAATAAACTAATCGGATTACCTCTGCGGCAAAAGAACTGCAAATAAGATATTTTCGTTTACCCAAAATTTGTTTGCACCCTATTCCGTGAATCTTTTCTTTATCACCCATTTAACAAATCACCCCTCAGTCAGAGCCGGTCCGACCTATTGAATAATAAGAAGTAAAGCCTGTTAGCCAGATTACTTGAATGAGGAGAATTATTTTTGAGCGAACAACACCGGAAATAATATTTCCTCACCGAACTCATTTCGCTTATCTAAGGTACTGCGCAGGTACCGCATAATAACTTGTTTCGCAAGAATGCAAAGATAAAAATAAGAAAGCAAATTTTGGGAATAAGATGCTTATCTGGTTGAAAAAGGAGAAAACTCAAGGTGAAGATATATTTATCTGACGTGTCGTGACTCTTCAGAACGGAATCGGTATCATAAATTTGGTTTGGTCACGTTTATACTTGTGTGATATAACGTGTCGTGTAGGGATTTGTACGTTACCATACTAAATTTATAAAACCGCTTCCGTTCTGATGAGTCACAACACGACACGTCGCACCAATATAAATCCACCTTAACAAGAGTGCGTAATTTAGGTTCGTATTGTGACGGTCATGGGGTAATAATTTCGTTTGTAAGAGGACATTAATAGAGGTAGTTTATCTAAGAAAAAAATTCTGGGAGTTTTGGAAATTGAATTATTTTGTAAATTTTGATGATGATGTGTAAATTTTGACGTATGTATGTCGCTCGCGGCGTCATTTTCATATATTTTTTAAGATTTCCTACTTAAACAAAATGAACTCAAGAACGTTTCTATTGTTAATATCACTGTTACTCAAATAAACGATTCTATTCTATTCTATTCTAATGTACATTTGTACATATGTTTCTCACAAAATCAATTATGATGACGTACAAGGGTCGCAAATTAAAAGTGTAATGCACACCCTATTTCGGCGTATACTATACGAATGCTGCAGTATTCAGTGGACTATAACCCTTCAGATTATCAACAGAGGAAGCTGCTATGCACAGGCGTACATGATAGTTATTTTAGCTGATTTGGTTCAGCCAAGTGCTCCTCTTCCTCGCTAGTAATGAAGAGGAGGAGAATTAAAGTCGTATGTACCTGACTGAGCTCGCTCTACCTCTTGAAAGTGTTTGGGATAGTTTTAGTTTATAATTAAGATGGTAAAAAGTTTTTCATGGAATATTCATTAAACGTATAATTAAACTAAAAGCGCCGGAATAGAATTCAGCAAAAATTCGAGCTCGGCATAAACTTTTTGATCATTGTGTCAAGATTTACTTAACTTCCTTTTTGGTATTGAAGATATACCAACCCAGCATGTTATAAAGGTCACTTCGTTTTAAGTAAAATATTTTGACAGACGCCAATTGTGTCAAAGAAATAATCGGATATTTTTTTATTCGTATTTTTCCTAACATAGTAAACTTCTATTGATACCCTAGGTTAAATTGCTTCCGTCTCTCTCATTTTAATATCCATTCTTTTTTATTAACAAAACTTGGTTCATTTATTGTGTTTATAAAATGAACTTAATGTGTGGTAACCTTATATTCAAATGCTGACTGGGAGCCTCGGAATCAGGCCCATTTGTGGGCATTGTCCAAGGTTGCCTCATCGCTTAATACACGTCTATGGACAGCCGTACCCGAGCTAATTGTCTCAAGCTTCTCACGTTTTGGCAGTCGGCCACATTTATGATATAGGCATAGTTTGAACAAAATTAATTGCTTAGATTATTATTCAACTTTGTTTTTGTTGTGTGATTATTCTGATATTTTGGCCATAAGTCACTTTGTGGATCATGTTCATAAAATTATTTATGCGTTTTAAAAAGTACTTGGTAGAAAAAATGTACACTGAACTTCAAATTTACTAACTATCCTACAGCTAAAGCTACCTTATTCTACAGCGGCTCAGACTTTGGACACCATGTGTATGGTACTGGATTTTTGATCAGGAATGAGCTCCTGGGATGTGTTATCCGTTTTGACGCAGTCTCGGACAGAATCTGTGTAATGCGTTTCAAGAGCAAGTTCTCTCACGTGTCCATAATAAACGCATATGCCCCTACGGAATTGGCTAGTGACGTGGAGAAAGACCAGTTTTATGATGATTTGGAATCAACTTATGACCGGATAAGCATTTACGACGTCAAAATACTTCTAGGGGATTTTAATGCGCAAATCGGGAGAGAACAAGCGTTTGTGCCTACAATTGGTCTACACAGTAAACATACCGTGTCCAACGACAATGGGTTAAGATTGATCACGTTTGCGGCTTCAAAATCACTCGTGATCAAGAGCACTATGTATCCCCGGAAGGACATTTATAAGGGTACATGGAAGTCTCCGGATGGTAGAACGGTCAATCAAATCGACCATGTCCTCATCGATGACCGACACAAGAGCACTATCCAGGATGTCAGAGTTTATAGGGGCGCTAACTGTGATAGTGACCATTACATGCAAAGAATTAAACTGAAAATGAAGATCAATTCCAAGAAAAGAGCAAAGCTACACAGAGAAGACATCATCGATACGGAAAACTGTAAAGATCCAGTAACTCGATCGCAATTCCAATTAGAGATTGGCAATAGATTTCATGGACTTCAAGTTGATGAAATGGATGTGGAAGCTCTTTGGGACACCATGAAGAATACAATAAAAGAAGTGGGCCTAAAGATCATAGGGAAAAAGAAACGGAAAAGGAAGAGAAAGTGGTGGACAGAAGAATGTGAGAAGATTGTGGAAGATACCAGGAAGTACCGCATTCTTGCAGAACAAAGTCCACAGTGGAAGCAGCAATATAACGACCTTAGACTGCAGTCGAAGAAAATCATACGGAAAGCGAAAAGGAAACAGCTGGAAGACATCATAGCTGAGATGCAGACCTTGATAAGATCTAATGAATCACGCAAGTTTTACCAAGAAATACGAGCAGTAAAGAAAGGCTACCAACCCACCACACAATTCCTACTTGATGATGCGGGCAATCTCGTGACAGATTCAGATGATTTAAAGAGCAGATGGCGCGAATATTTCCAGGGCTTACTAAATTGTCCGGAGCCGGAGCAACCCGTCACTTCCGTATCCGGGATAAATGTTGATATGGAAGTACCAGAAGAAGACCCATTATCGTTTGAAGAGGTTAGGAAAGCAATAATGAGGCTCAAAAATAATAAGGCACCCAGCATTGACAGTTTGCACGCCGAGATCTGGTAATACGGAGGAGGTGCTGTTCAGTCAACTCTGTACGAATTGCTTTGCAAAATTTGGACGGCTGAAAAACAGCCCGGCGAATGGAACATTGGAGTCATATGCCCTGTTCATAAAAAGGGTTGTAGGAAGACATGTTCCAACTACCGAGGTATCGCTCTCCTTCCGACAGCTTATAAGGTACTGTTATATGTGCTTCTGGATAGACTCGAACCGTACGCGGAAAAAATCATAGGAGACTATCAGTGTGGATTCCGGCATAACCGTAGCACCGTGGACCAAATCTTCCTTCTAAAGCAACTGATGGAGAAGAAATGGGAATATGCTCAGAGCATCCACTTGCTGTTTGTCGACTTCAGTAAGGCCTACGACAGTATCGATAGAGAATCACTGTACAACATACTTGACAGCTTTGGCATCCCACAAAAGCTAATTACGCTACTTAAGGTTGCGACAAGAGTGAGCAAGATGCGCGTCAGGGTTGGGGGTGAATTGACGGAGGAGTTCGATGTGGTAACGGGACTTGAACAAGGAGATGCTTTGTCTCCAATGCTCTTCAACCTGGCTCTAGAATATGTCATCCGGAAAGTTATGTCTCTGGACATAGGTGTACGACTGAACGGACAACATAGGGTCATTGGTTACGCGGATGACTTGGCTCTCCTGGGCCAGACCTAGGGAGAAGTAGAGATTGCGGTGCAGAACCTTGCTTCTGAGGCATCCAGAGTTGGACTCAGAATAAATCAGGAGAAGACGGAATATCTCCACATGAAGCGTTATAAAAACACAAGGCAACAGCGCGAACATCTGCGATGTGGAGATATTATTTTTAAAGGAGCCGCAAAATTTAAGTACTTGGGGTGTACCATTACCGACACAAACACAAGGGAAGAGGAGATAGATACCCGTATACAGAATGCCTTGCGATGTACAGCTGCCCTTCACAAGGTGCTGGTGTCAAAGCTTCTTAGCAGGAGAACCAAGATACGGATATACAAAACTGTTATAAGACCGATCTTGATGTACGGCAGTGAGGTTTGGACGCTAACCCTTAAGGAAGAAGAAAAGCTTTTAGTGGCGGAGAGGAAGATCATGAGGAAGATTCTGGGTTCAACTCAGAGAGAAGATGGCAGCTAGAGGGTCCGGAAAAACCAAGAGATCGAGGAGCTGGTTGCCGAACCTAACATCTTGGGAGAAGCCAAAGCCCAGAGACTCCGTTGGATGGGCCATCTCGAAAGAATGGGGGAGGATCGTAGCGCCAAAGCAGTGTATCTTGGAATACCTCGTGGCCGCCGCCCCGTCGGCCGGCCCAGATACCGCTTGAAGGACGCCGTCCT
The DNA here is from genome assembly GCA_963924145.1 of Pyrausta purpuralis. Taxonomy (NCBI): domain Eukaryota; kingdom Metazoa; phylum Arthropoda; class Insecta; order Lepidoptera; family Crambidae; genus Pyrausta; species Pyrausta purpuralis. The sequence continues at coordinate 32,245,440 of OZ001645.1, forward strand.
ATCAGATCTGCAGGAGCTACAAGTTGCAGACTGGCAAGAGGCGGCGCAAGACCGGATCAGATGGCGTTCTCTTGTGTCGGAGGCCAAGACACACTTTGGGTCGCTGCGCCAAAGGAGTAAGTAAGTAAGTAAGCTTTGACCTGAACAATTTCCTTTGCAGATAGTAGCTACAAAAGAAACAACGTTAGATTTCCTTCATTACTTATTTAATTCATGCCTCGGAAAAAGGAACTTGCAGACAAACGCTTCCGTATCTATTATAGTATGTTTGTTAGCATTTTTACTGTATAGCATTTGATAGCATTTTTATTGCCGACATCCCATTTTTTGAATTTACATAATATTTGATAAAAAGTAATTTTAAACTAAATTTTTATTTTAGATCACGAAAAGTCTGTCCGTCCGTATGTCACAGACATTTTATTCTGTAACTATAAGTATCACACTGTTGAAATTTGGTAGAAGTATGTATCCTGTTAACCGCTTTACGATTGTCATACAAAAAATGAAAAATTATGACATTTAAAGGGGGGCTCCCATACATGAAATTAAAACCAAAAAAAAAAATTTTTGACAAACGTATGCGTGTGGGGTGTCTGTAGACAAGTCCTTTAAAATGACACCGAGGTTCCTAAAACCATTTTCATTTAAAGTCTAACGTTTCATAGCTAGACCCTTACAAAGTGGTAAAACTTCTAAACTAAGCGAGTGTAAATTTTGAAAAAAATATACAAGGTGTTTCAAAACAACGAGTAAATAATGAAGGGACCTACTCAGAATCAGTAACTGAACATCTTTCTCGTATAAACATAGGTCGAATAACGCCAAAAATAATTTGACTTCCCATACTAAATCGGCCATGTGACCTCTTCCCCTCGGACCTCAGTACTGAGTAAACGTATCTCTAAACCCGTTGCAAATTTAAATATAAATTACAATTAAACTAATCTAAATAATAAATTCAGTGCAAATAATAGGAGTGCAGCAATCTCAAGGAGTACAATACACCAGAGCGCGCGCCGTCACTGTTGGTGAGAGGAGCCTTACATCTGTCGCATTCATCCAAACTACGTCATCACGCACGACGCATAGCACCAAACGATGTTTCAACTGTACTGATTTATGTGAGCCTGGTACTTTGCAAGACGCGAGTTGAGCGCGGAGCGAATAACATTTTCTGTCCCGCCTCCTCACTCTCGTAGACACGTCGTAGCGTCCCTGAGCCTTTCCGTAGCATAACAATACTACGAACCAGCGTTACGGACAAAAGAAGCGCTTGTACACAGCTATATACTATGGCATCGCAAAATCTTGACAAAACACAATCGGAACCAAATCTAACTCTGGCTGATCAAGATTCTCCCAAGGAATTCGTGTCCGTTCGCTCTAAAAGGAAGAGATGTGATGAGTTTTCCGATTTTCGTGAAGAAATTAGGGAGTTATTCGCAAATTGGTCAGAAAAACAGAACGAGCAGCTACAGAAACTGTTTCCCATATTAGCTAATATACAATTAGCAAATGCAGGTATTGAAAGCTCCATTGCCTTTCTGGCGGAACAAAATTCGGCTTTCAGTAAAAAAATAGAACAGCTGGAGATAGAATTAAAGAAAAAAAATGAGTATATAGCCATTATTGAGGACCGGCTTGAGGACGTCCAAAGAAACTCGAGAAAAACTTGTGTTGAAATCAAAAATGTCCCTATTGACACACCCGTAACAAGAGAAGGGTTAATTGGGATGGTGGCTAACCTAGCGAAGACCTTAAACTCAAGCTTGGAAAAAAATGATATTCGAGACATATACAAAACAAAGGGGACTACTGAAAGAAAAACTGTAATTGTGGAACTGAGCTCTACTATAACCAGAGATGAACTCCTTAAGAGTGCCAAAACCTACAACTTGCGTAATAAAAATAATAAGTTGGCTGCGAAACATTTAGGACTCAATAAATCTCCTGACACGCCGATCTTCATTGGTGAAAATCTAACCCCGAAAGCTTCAAGACTATTCTTTCTCGCAAGAGACCTCAAAAAATCTAAGGGTTTCATATTCTGCTGGACATCATATGGGAGGGTGTTTTTAAGAAAAGATGAAAAATCTCCCATCATTCAAGTTCATAGTGAAGCACAAATTCAAAAACTGATAAATGACTGACTAGCCGCCGGTATGAGTATTTTTTATGTACATTGTAATTGTATTTTCTTCTACCCATTTAGTCCTCAATCTGTTGTCTTCCTGGTTCGAATCAATTACAAAATGGAAACGGTTACAATTAACTCAATTAAGTCACCTTGCACCAATATTGTCACTATTAATTGCGTTAATAAACATAATATATCTATAATATGTCACAAACCAAAAAACATAATAAATTTCCAAACAATATACAGTATTCTATGTTATCCTCATGTAAAAACTATAACTTTATCTTGCATCAGCAAAATTACCCCCCCTTTCGGAATATTACGTCAAATAGTCATTTGTAACTTCTATTTATCGGATAAAGCAATTCAATCGATACCCCATCTAGCTTTTATTAAGACCAAATATGAGTAAAGACAACTGTAACATCATGCATGAATTAGACTACCTATCGAACGTAAACAGCTTTTCTTGTACTTCTGATAACCTACATGATCACTTACCGGCGTTAAAACCATTGTACACAATAATTAATCAAAATATAAGAAGTATATATAAAAACTCTGACGATTTAAGTGCAAACCTAACTCTATTCCGTCATCAAATCGACATTATTATACTTACAGAATGTAGATTGAACCCAGATATACCAATACCTGTTCGATCAGGTTACTCATCCCATTGCACTACATTCAAAGTTACGCAAAATGACGGTGTGGTCGTATATGTTAATAACTTTCTCCAACACAAAGTTAAAGAAATATTTCTTACTGTTGCCTCTTGTCTAGAAATCACTTTACCAGACTGTTTGTTATTGTGTATTTATCGATCTCCATCAAATAAAAACACAAAAAAGTTTTTGGACTCACTTGATTCTCTTCTCAAAGATAGCAAGTATGTTAAAAATGTTCTCATCTTAGGTGATATCAACATTAATATTATGGATGATTTGGGCAGCAATTATTTGGAGATGTTGTCAGACCATGGCCTTATGCCTGGACATAAATTTAACACCAGAGTAAATAGCTGTCTAGACCATGTTATTACTAATCTTGATCCCAAACTCTCTGCCACCATAGCCGTACTACAAACAACTATCACAGATCACTTTTTGACATTGGTAAATATCTATTCTAACACTAAACAGATGCCCAGGATAAATACTAAAAAGGTCATAGACTTTCCTGGAGCTCTCGATACTTTGCGTGAATTCAAACCCTTGGAACTACTAGCTAATGATGAACCTGAAATTGTAGCTCAAGATATTATAAACATCATAACAAAATCGCTTACGCAAAATACAAAAACCATTAAAATCCCACACAGTAAACGGCTCTTAAAGCCATGGATCACAACCGGTATGTTAAAATGTATCAAAAACAGAAATTCACTTCAGAAACAATCTCAGCAGGATCCAACTAACACAATCTTACAAATTACATACAAAAGATACAGAAACTACTGCAATAACTTACTGAAAAAACTGAAAAGACAATATGAGAGAGATCAATTAACTAAATCAAAACATAATAATAAACTTTTATGGAATACAATAAAATCTATAACTAACTTAAATGTAACCAAACCTAAACACCAAGAATTGATTAATATAGCAAGCTCAGAAATAGAGTCCTCAAATATAATTAATAAACATTTCATTAACGTAGGTAAGACACTAGCAGAGGAAATATCACCAAATATAGACACCGACGAGCCATTAGGCTCTATCATTACCAATCCTGTTAACTCTATTGGTATTATTGAGCCAGATCCAGCAGAGATTGAATACGTTATTATGAATCTAAAGTCTGACTCTGCCTGTGGATGGGACAATATACCAAGTAAATTCATAAAATTGGCGAAAAATGAATTAATTCCTCTCTTGCATCACTTGTTTTCTCTATGTTTTAGCAAGGGAGTGTTTCCTAAAGTTTTCAAACGTGCCATAATACATCCCGTTTATAAGAGTGGGGACAGGGACAGTATCAATAATTATAGACCAATATCAGTACTCAGTGCTCTTTCTAAAATATTAGAAAAATTAATCAATAAACGTCTCGTAAATTTCCTTGATAAATATCAAATAATTTCTGACTCCCAATTTGGCTTTCGGGAAGGAAGAAACACTGAAGATGCAGTATTGTCTTTGACTAGTAAAGTAGTTGATTTAATTGATAAAAAAAAGAAAAGCCTATGCGTCTTCCTAGATCTTAAAAAGGCGTTTGATACTGTCTCTGTTCCTATCCTTCTAAAAAAGCTTGAAAAGCTTGGTATCCGTGGGCCTTTCCACAACATCCTTTCCGATTATTTAAGCAATAGGTCCCAACAAGTCAAGCTCGATAAACATATATTTAGCTCAGTAGAGCCTACACTGCTATATGGCGTGCCACAAGGTAGCGTCCTTGGCCCTACATTGTTTCTTCTTTATATAAACGATCTTACTACACTAAAGCTTGATAACGCATCCATCATCTCATATGCTGACGATACGGCTCTTCTTTTTTATGGTAATAGCTGGACTGAAGCCTATAACAAAGCGGAGAAGGGTCTTCAAACTGTAATTAAATGGCTCAAAAATAACTTACTAACATTAAACACAGAAAAAACTAATTACATTACATTTTCCATTCTAAATCACTTGCAACCTCCAACTAACCTTCACTTAACGGCTCACAAATGTAAAAATTTTCCAACAACACCTTGCAACTGCTCTTCTCTTAAAAAAGTAACCTCAGTGAAATATCTCGGCGTTTATATTGACCAACAGCTTAACTGGCATAAACAGATTGAAAATTGTATTTCTCGAGTTAGAAAATTAATATGGCTATTTAAATATCTCAGACACGTTTCTGACAGACCACTTCTAATACAAATTTATAAAACATTGGTGCAGTCAATTATTTCTTATTGCCTGCCCATTTGGGGTGGAACTCATAAAACGAAACTGATCCAACTTGAACGCGCCCAAAGGTGTATCTTAAAAGTTTTACTTCTGAAAAAAATAACCTACAGTACTGTAAAAGTCTACGAAGATTGTAACGTGCTGACTATTAGACAACTTTACATATTTTTATCTACATTAAAAACCCATAAAAAGACGATTCCCGATCCTATTATTAATGCTAAACGTAATCCATATAATGTTATTGCAAATCTAAATACTAATACAAATTTCGCACGCAACCAATTTAACTCTAAATCAATAAGTTTATATAATAAAATAAATAGAATACTGCATATTTATAACATGACCTACAACGACTGTAAAAAAAACTTTACATAATTGGTTAATACAGATGAATTATACTGAAACAGAAAAGGTACTAAACTTAGATTTATAAAAGCAGAAAAATAACGCATATCTACTGATAAATAATTCAAATTGTATCTTGTAATTGTCCCATCTCTGGTGCTAATTATTCTAGTGCAATAATATTTAACTTAGTTTAAATTTAAAAATCTCAAGGCTATTTTTTATTTTATTGTTTTTAAGTAGGTACTTTGATACGAGGAAATTTGGAAATGTAACTTACATGTTATGTATTAGTGTAAATGGCTGAAGAGCGGCTTTATCCTAGCACAGGTTTATATAAACTTAACTGGATAAGGCCTATTTTTTGTGTTAACGTAACATGTATTTTTACCAATAAAATATTTTGTATTTTTTTGTATTTGTATGTGACCCGTCTTATTTCTATGGAGAGTCAATTAATTTTGGCATATTTCGACCCATGTTTCTAGGAGAAAGTTGTTCAGTTACTGATTCTGAGTAACTCCCTTCAATCATTACTCGTTTTTTTGAAACACCTTGTATAATGTAGATCTTAACAAAAACTTTCAACGAAAATTGGTTCTTACGGAATCAAACGAGAAGTTTTTGAGATATAGCACATTTTCAACAACCGCAAACATAACTTTGTACTTCATACAAACACTATGAAAAACATAGTTATATTTGCTGTCAACAAAATATTGTGGATTCTACTAAGTGAAAGTAAGTGGATTCCTTAATTCAGTTCAAGTTGGCACGGAACCCTCAGTACGCGAGTCCGACTCGCACTTGGCCGGTTTTTATTGTTGACTTTAGTTTAAACTCAGAGAAAATGAGCCTGAAATTATTTTGTTTTAAAGTTTCCGGATGACTTTGTGACTTTGATTGGTTGCACTGTGATTGGTTGACAAGACGTAGTAGTTTCCTTCTAAATTCATATTATGTGTCATATAATGATGACTGTGTTTTTATGTATCCACAAATAACCGTTTATTTGGGGACAATGGACTCGACAAATTGCCCTTTATAACTAAAACAAGTAGCCAAATCGAAAAGTTAATGTTCACACACTTATTATTTTAAAATACCTATCCAACGATACCCCAAGAATTTTTCTAATGGGTTAGCCGAGAGAACTCTTTAAAACAAATACAAAATACGGACTTATCCTTGTTGGACTAAAAATCCCTACAAAGTTTACATTCTGTAGATCTCTACGACTTTTCTCTAACTCTACTAGCTGTTAATACGATTAATTAAATTAACAAACGTTACATAATCACAATTCAGGATACAGACGTGCTTTTAGTACGAGCATCGTGGCACTAATGGGACGCATTATACACCTATCACCTGCATTTCGCTAACGACGGCGTTAAATTTAGCGCGTTAACACCAGAATAACACTTGCTTTACTCACGCTTTTAAACTTATTTATTTTCTAGCTATTTCTCTGAGTCTGAAACATATCAGCAACGAAAAGTTATTTTAAAGCGATTTAACCGCCAGTTCTACTGTGTTAAGAACATATATTTAGAAATACGTAAGCTTATTCTGTTTCTTTGTGATATTTGTCGAAACGTTTTGGGTAACGTTGATTATTATTGCAGAATGCAGCGCGGTGCAACGGCGTGGGCGGCTATTCGCGGGGTGCCTCGGCGGTGCCACGTAGGCGTAGTTACAATTACCTGACCTACTAGAATCTATTAAAGTTATGACTCCTTACACACTACGACTTTAAGCGTCAATGCTGTCGCACGTTAATAGTAATTATTTAAAAAAATTAAACCTCTAAAGATGACATTTATTTTCCAATTGTTGAATCCCCGTTGTATAACAAACAAAATATTTTTATGCCTAAATTCCTTTTTATTACGTCAAGGACTCAAAACTCAAGGGCTACCTAAACGTCGTTGTGTATCCGACTCTTTATATTGTCTACAAAATTATCAGTTTCAGTGTACTAAGTAAGGGGGAGTTGACAAAGCTTTTTGGCCCGGAATGGGCCCACGATAGTATTGTCGCCATTCCTTGAATTGAATTATTTGCTCCGGTGGGTCTGCCGACTGTTTCTTTGAGATAGCCCATGAAAAGTGCTTGAATGTTTCTCAAAATACCCTTTCTGTTTTATAAACTAAGTGGAAAATCGGAAAGTCAGCTATTGTCAACAAGTAACTCGCTATTCAGATATCGGAGACTATATTTTGTTTAAAAGTTTAGTACTCAAAGCTAAATTCCAGTAAGAAGGATTTGTTTAAGTAAACGAATATAGTAGCTATGTAAATTAATCAATCAGATAACCATATCATGAGCTTCTGGGCATGCCGTTGCCTGCTAGCCTTAATTTTGGCGCCAAGATTGAACGCAAAGCTAGGCTTCCTTAACAGGGTAAAGCAATACTTCACGCCTGGACCGATTTTGTCTCTCTGTAAAGCGCAAGTCCGTTCCTGCATCGAGTATTGCTGCCATTTCTGGGATGGATCAGCTAAGTATCGACTACCTACACTAGATTTGGTGAAGATCAGAGCTAGGAGGCTAATCAGTGACGATTATTTATGCGCTAAGCTCCATAGCTTAGCCCAACGCCGCCATGTAGCCTTCCTGACAGTTTTCTACAGGCTATACTTTGGTGACTGTACGAGAGATCAGTCTCCATAAGCTCATTCCACCAGCTTCATTCTATCATCGCTCATCTCGACGCACTGCGGACTACTACTGATTACAACTAAGCGCTTTTTGAGAATTTTTACAATGCGCACAGCAAAAATGTAGAAGGATCTACCCACATCTATATTTCCAATAGATTATATCCCTACATTTTTTAAAGCCATAGTGAACAGGCTTCTTCTGGGTGAGCTCGCTCCGTCGTAGTCTCTGTCTATGCCAAGTTTAGTCTAGTCTAGTGATAAGAGCGAATCCCTTTTCAAAATCGAATAAAAAAAACAATCAGCTAGAAAGCAAAGTAGCTTCTGATATTTTTGACTTCTGACCCAACAGTAGGACAGGTTTATCATCCAAAATCTAGATTTGGAATAACAGTTTTATTCAAGGAGCAAACCGTTACTACGCTGAACCCAGCAGAAAACACTACGACACATACTACTCGCATTAAAAATAACAAGATTTAAATTCAGTCGCGCGCGCGCAGCCATCCGTGTCGTGCGCGTGTCGGGGAACGGAACTATTTAAATATCCGTGCAAACGTAAAAAAATGACGTGTGTAAAATGCAATAGTTGTAATATTGTCATTGACGAATTACTGTCCTTCAAAATAAAATATCAATATCGGATGAAGATAGTTTAGTAAAAATCACTTAAATCACGATAGTGTTCTTTAGACTAGGAAGGATACATGGATATATTCTGAAATCCGAATGACTTATAATATCTTACTATAGGCAAAATTTAATAAATAAATATATCTAGTCATACATCAGTAAGTATGGTTTATGATAGAAGCTGAGGTAATAACAAATTCCAGTGAACTGTAGTATATGATTAGTTTAAGTAAGAATGCGAGGTGTAGTTGGCACGGCCACTATCAAACTGCGCTCCGGAAGTGTTTACCAGTCGACGGCTGCTTTACATAACTCAACTGAGATTTCAACGTTCAGGCTTTGTGCAAAAATTGAAAAGTGTATATCTTTATTTAGTTGCGAATCTATATTACTATACTAGTATCAAGTTGAAGAGTTTGTTTGTTAGAATGCGCAAATGTCAGGAACTACTGAACTGATTTCAAAACAAAAGTTTTTATTTATTAAGTAAGTCTTAGACTATAAAACATCACGCTGCGACAGGAGGGAAGGAATCAAACTCGAAGCGTGCGGACGCAGTCAAGGGAGACCGCTCGCTTAGAAATACACCTAAGATTTTTTTCGCTACATGTTATCTCAAATTTAAATGGGTACGCTTTTTAACCGACTTCAAAAAAGGAGGAGGTTATCAATTCGACTGTATGTTTTTTTTTTTTTGTATGTTTGTTACCTCATATCTTAGTCGTTTGTCGACCGATTCGAAAAATTGTTTCGCCTTCTTAGAGGGTATACCTTCTAGTTGGTCCCATTTTTTTCAATTTGGGAACTGATAATGGGATCTTGGTGTAATCGAGGGAAAACCTCAAATTTTAAAGGCACGTATAGTGTTTCTTTACTTGAATCTTAATGTTGACATGTTGTTACGTCTAATAGTCAACATCTTGTGGGGCTGAGCTGAAGGTGGAACTCCTTAACGCTTAGGAGTTCAGTAATTACAATGAAAGAACTTATAATAGGTAGTTTGTAGCTTCATAAAAAACAGAGTCATAAGGTGGTCTCCTGTAATCTCTGAAAATGAAGAAATAAAATTAACTTTAAAAAAAGTAAAATCCCGACTTCAAAACCAAAATGCACTAAAAAGTCTTAAATAAACTCTTGACTATTGAAAGGAAAGGAACCCATTTTAGGCAAACAATTTCTTTTTGGAGTCGGTGCCAGCACTTTGACCATCAAGCATCAACTATCACAGCACCGACTCCAAAAAGAAATTGTTTGCCTAAAATGGGTTCCTTTCCTTTCAATAGTCAAGAGTTTATTTAAGACTTTTTAGTGCATTTTGGTTTTGAAGTCAGTTTTTATGACTGTACAAATTAAGCATGACCTGAAAGACACAAGAATCCACGGTAGAGAGAATTCACCTTAACGAAGCGTGTTCACTCTGACTAGGTACAAAGATTTTCAGTTGTAAGGTACTATGCATGTAAGCTACAGGTCGAATTTCTTAATAAATTTGACTTTCTAAATTTCACATAGTTTCATAACCGGTAACAACAAGCAAGCAGCTACGGTGTAGCACCGCTTACACATTATGCTACGACTTTCGTAGCGTGTAGTCTCGTAGCTACTCGTTTGCGAGTAAGAATGTAAGGACTTGGCACTTGCCCATCAGATACTTCGGTGCACACTGCCACGTCGAGCTATCATAAACCGTAAAGTTTCTGCAAACAAATTTGCACTTTATTTTCATAGGTATAACGATGAAAATAAGTCGAAGAAAGTTATCATTTTAAAGCATGAGTGTATTTTACATTTTGAAGCAAACGTTTGAACCGACCCACCTGCAGTATAGGAAGCAAGTTCTAAACGTAATGTGTGTACAGCGGAAATTTTGAACCAGCTATATGGTTTCATGGGCCTTTCACTGTTATGGCCCGTGAATATTGTTGGCAAAATTTTCTAACTATTTAACATATTTTGAAACTTCACTTATTCTTAGTCTACTAACATCAACATGGTCTAGGGATATTTACCTAAATTAAACCTAAATAACTAAATTTATTTCGGTTAAAATACCTACACAATAAAATAAATCTTGTTTAATAGCCTATCTAATCTAATGACAAACTTTTAGAAAAATAAAATTAAAAAAAAACTTAGAAGAAGAGGAAAAACTCAGACAAAATTTCAATTTTAACTTTATTTTTGAAACTTCAAAACCTAAATAAAACAACTTTTTTTATTGTTAAAAAAAATTAAAACGAATAATCCGTGGATCAACTTAAGACTCTCCTGACACTCATCTGCAGCGCTTCCGCATACTCAAAACAAGGGATTTAATATACTGTTGTGGAATACTGCCCCAAGTCCTTTTAAGATGCAAGAAAAGCTGGTTTTCATACACAATATCTTCAGGGAAATTCCTAAGAGATCTTCTGTGAAGCATATCCCAGGCGTGCTCAATAGGATTTAAGTCAGGGGATTGTGCAGGCCAGTCTAAAGTTTGGATAACATGCGTTTGTTACGCCCGTATGTGGACGGGCATTGTCGTGCATTAGCTGGAAATTTTATCCCATTTGCTGTCATAGGGGCATGATTATAGGCTCAAGCATCTCATCTCGGTATTTTAGAGCAGTCTTATTGCCTTGTATCCAAACGCCATTCTACCGCCGAAACGCAAAACGCGTACTCTTCGCGAATCAGGATAAAATACAAACCTGGATTCATCAGTGTAAAGCTCAAGTGACCATTGGGAATGGTTCCATTTTTTGTGTGCAAATAGCCCATAAGGAAATGGGCTCCTTGCGCTAGTACTCGAAATGGCTTACGAGCACGTAGGTGGACTTTATGCAATCGTCTTCTATAAGTCGCACACCATACTCTCTCTGTATCCTTTGAACCAATTGCATCTCCATTACATTTGGTTGACTTCGTGCAGCATTTACTATGAATCGGTCCTGTACATGTGTTGTAATGCGTTAAGGTCCTCAGAGCCGCAAACAAGGTTTTTTTTAATGTGTAGGTGTCTTAACAGAAAGTAAATAGAATTTTAGTTAATAAGGTTCAATAATTATTTATTATTTAATTATACGAAATAACTGTCGTAATTTTGATTTTTTCAATTTTAACTAACCATTAATTTTTATTTTTATTTATACTTTTGTGATTTCATTTTTATTTGATTTTGATTAAAATTATTTAATACCCATATTTGTATTGTAATAAAATAATCAAGCTGTGAATACTGTAATTAGGTTACAGTCCAGTCTGTACTTAACTTAATGATTTAATAACATATGCATTAATGTTGATGTGTGTATTTTTTTGTGTTTAATGTTTTAGAAATAATCGTTTTGTTGTAAATAAGAATGAAAACTTTAATAATATAGGTAAGTATTGCACACACGTTCTGAAGGCAATCCAGGACAGAATTGCCTGGCACTAGTTAATTAGGAGAGGCAACCCCACCTTAAGTAAGTAAAATAAAATAATTAGAGCAAGTTTTGGACAGAAATAAAGATATTTCAAAATTACTAGGTGTTAAAAATTATCATTGTTTCATTCCGTACAAAACATTGAAAATTAATCAGTGGCACTGATTGTCACACCAAATTAATGTTTACATTCGATGTTATTTAATTAACACCCGGTTTCTGAAACGCATGTTATCGTAAAAATTACGTAACAAGGTGTTAATCTCTATTTAAACGCAGTTCGGGTTTCTGAAACTGCCAATTGACAGTTTGTCATTGCAAATGTCACATCTCTTATTAATCGCCAATTATGGAAGATTTGGGTTTCCGAAAACGTTTTTTGCATGTCAACTTCTTGTTACTACTAAATTTGTTAATTAGCGAAAATCGATCACTTAACGGAGTGTCAAAAGACTTTTGCATACTTCTTTTTTATGAACCGAATTGAAAAAATACAATGTCATCTGATTTATCTGCTGATGATATATCCATAACAAGCGACGAGGAAGATCTGATGCCAACTCGCTTGTTTAGAGAGCGAATGCATCTAATAGATCACTATAATGATTCGGAATTTAGGGCCCGCTACAGAATTTCAAAAATTGTTTTCTTTGAACTAATGGGATTACTGTCACATCTGGAACCCACGACCCAACGTAACCATGCCATCAGCGCTGCGGAACAAGTGCTGCTGGCCATAAGTTTGAAAATTCTGTGATCTGTCAATCATAATTTCTTGACACCACAGATTATGATCTGTGGTGTCAAGAAATGATGTCAAAAAATAGAGACATAGGTATACGTTAAACAGAAACAAAATATGAATGATTGAATGAAGGTGACTGATTTAAGCAAGGGTGGTCAGACCAAAAAAAATATCACCTGTTAACAATCGATTCGCTAATTTTAGGATGAATTGCTTTTCAGCAACCCACAGTTGTTTAACAGATTGTCAATTATGACTGACTGTTAACGAATTCATTATTTGACAAGCGTTTCAGAAACCGGCCGTAAGCCGTATACATTACTGATAGGCCAGTAAATACTAGATTCTACTTAATTGGGTCAACTTGGAGTAAAGTAAGTATCTTATAAACAAAAATAAAATAGACAGGATAGAAATTGACTAAATGTTAGATTGTCTGTTTCTCCGTTTAATTTATTTGATGAGGTCAACTATTAAGGTGACCAAAAAGATTATGATTTATTTATTTATCTACCACTAAACCAGCGTCACAATCACTACATGTTCTAAAGTTTTTCTGTACATGCGCATGATCAAGAGCAAGCAACCTGGAAGTGTAATTTAATCTTATTTGTAGGAGATAATTTGGTAGCCTATCATGGGACCAGTTGTACATAATGTCGATCATTCCAAAGCTATTGTAAAACTTAAAGTGCAATAAAATAAAATCTCGTAGCAGACAATGAAGCTCTAAAGCTTCGTTGATATTTTTTTGGCTACTTGATAAATAAATAAATATTATTTATTGCACAAGTAAGAACACAAGAAACAAAAATATACCAAACAAATTATTAGTGCAATATTGGCAGTCTTATCTCCGGATCTTATCTCCGATCTCTTTCAGACAGCCATTGGGTAGAGGACGACAACGTTTATTAGTGAGGTAAAAAGTGGTGGGCATCAATATAGCTAATATTGTAATATTACACTTAAAACATAGTCACATAATAAAATATAATATAATATAAAATAAATAATATAATATAATAAATATAATATATTATATAATATTAATATAATATATTATATAAACTGACAAGCAAAAAAGAATTTGGCACTAAGCTAAAACGGCACTACATGAGCTTGTTGTAGCATACATTATTATATGTATGTTGCAATATGTTTATGTACTTTTCTTATACATATAATGATCATTGTTTCGTTAAAGCTACATGCTTAAACTAAGCGAGATTCGCCCTCGCAGTCAACCACTAAAGTGGTTTGCGAGGCAATTTAGTTAATTTGTATTAATATTGTAAAATTAAAAATAAATAAATAAATAATAAATCACAAATAAAATAAAATAAATCAATGAATACATATAATACACGTACATAATTAAATAGATTCATCAAAGAAAAAATCTGTCAGTTTTTTAAGGCGAAAGGACGTGCGCTTTGACTCTAGCTTTGAACACTGGAAGAGACTAGGATTGTCGGATATGAAGCGGATTGTCTGCATACAGTTGGTAGAAAGAAGTCAGGCCAAAGGTAATTGAATTAATGAAAAAAGAGAAAAGGATGGGAAATAGGACGCCACCCTGTGGTACACCGACACCGATGACACACCATACAGAGAAAAATCCTCGCCCAAATGCGTTGTCGGCGCCCATGCAAGTAACTATGAAACCAGTCAATTACCGTTGGAGTTATGTTAAGAGAACGTAGCAAGCTAATAAGGATATCAAAGTCAACAGTATTAAATTCGTGGCTGAAATCCAGCAAAGCCAACAGAGTAAGGTCCTTACAGTCCTTGGCATGGCGGATGTCATCGTGATTTTCACCGGGGCAGTCACTGTACTGTGACCAGGACGGACACCTGATTGGAGAGGGTTAAAGAGTTCACCATCTGACAGAAAAAAATACAGCTGCTGTAGAACAACGCGTTCTAGTACTTTGGAAAGGAATGGCATAATAGGTATGGGACGGTAAACTGAAAAACAAGATGGGTTGAATTTTTAAGGAAACGGAATTTTTTGATTGGATTTGTGTAATAATTGGAGATAATATGTCGAGGAAGGGGACAATTATCTTACGGCGGATGCTCTTGCTACTAAAAGCATTAGAAACCAAAAAATATATGTTCTTCTTAACATCAACACATAAGACTATAAGACTAGTATTTTCGGTGAATTGATAGAATTCGCATTTTTAGGACAATAAAGAACCCTTATAGTTTCGCCATGACGGTCTGTCCGTCCGCAGTCCAGGGCAGAGACCTAAGATGCTAGAAAACTGTAGTAGTTTCGTAAAGATCCTAATCTCCTCAAAAAAAAAATGTTAAAAATTCTAAGATGTGTGTCATCGTCATCAACAAAAACAAACGGTTTTATTCTTAATTTTCGAATATTTTGTTGTATAAAGAGCACTGAATCCTGTTTCACAGGTGTGATTTTATGGTAATTAAAGTGCTTACATACATAGTAGGCCTTCGCACGCGACTCCAACTCACATTTGGCCGGTTTTTTTACTGCATTCACTAGACTAGAACTTTGCAAAGTTATTGGTACTGTAATTAATACCCTTGGGACATTAATATATATTTTTTGAATATTTTTTTTTGCGACGCCCCTCACCTCAACGTGTCAAATTCTTAAAATTATAGTACTATTTGAATGGCGTTTTTCTGTTAACCTGTTATAAGACATAACAGGTTAACAGAAAAACGCCTTTCAAACGTTAAAGTTACAAGCAAAATTTTATTACAAAATAAAAATAAAAATCAAAACATTAGCAAAATAATAAAAATATGTTTATGTCACTAGCTGGTTATATTATCTCGTCTCAATTTTCAGTGTCTGAAGACGAACATTTTCAACCAGTGTGTGTTACCAGTGACGACATACGAATCCGAACATAGTCTCTGAAAATTAGTCTCATAAAGAAGCTCAAAATTACACAACGAGGGATGAAGAGGCTCGGTGTTCCTCTACGAGATAGAATCAGAAACGAGGAGATACGAAAAAGAACTAAGGTAACAGACATATCCCTACGAATCAGTAAGCTAAGTTTGTTGATGGGGCAGTGGGCAGGTCACATAACGTGAAGAACATCAGTTCATCAGTTTTCTGCCCTAACGGCCATCAGGCCGTTAGGGCAGAAAAGTTCTAGATTGGAGATTGGATTGGATCCTTTTGAACAAAGACGCAGCGTAGGACGTTCACCAACAAGATGGACAGACGACCTTGGAAAGATCACAGGATCAAACTGGATGCAGACCGCTAGTGATCGATCGCTGTGGAAAGCCATGGGGGAGGCCTATGTCCAGCAGTGGACCTCCTTTGGCTGATTATGATGATGAAGATGAACTGGTTATAATGAGAGGTGTGCTTGCTGTGTTAGACTTCCCAGGGCGTCGCGACGTATAGTTTGGAAACTCTGCACTAGGCTTTTAATATATACAAAACACCGAGGCTTGTCTCGTACAATGCCAATTAACCGTCACCGTAATGGCATTGTTTGTCGCGGTTCCAACCTTCACCATGTACAACCTATTTTGACACGACAGCATAGGCCCTTTAATTCCTTCAATATCTATAATATAGAATATGTACTACTGTACATATTATGTACTAATATTATAAAACTCAATATATTGTTTGTTTGAACGCGCTAGTCTCAGGAACTACTGGGCCAATTGAAAAAAATATTTCACTGTTGAATAGCTTATTTATTGAGGAAGGCTTTAGTCTAAAGAGCATCATGCTGCGACGGGAGGGGAGGTAGCAAGCTCCAAACGCCCGGACAAAGTCACAGGGGACTGCTAGTGTAATATAATCAAAATAAATTATATCATCTGATAAGATTGAAGTCAAGTTGAAGTTAAAATGTAAATAAATCTTCCTTTTCAAACTGGGAACAGGCTGAAGTCTACTAATTGCGTTGGTAATAAATAAAACCAACTTAAGCCATTTTAAGTCGTTACAAAAATCTTGTCTCCGTCGTAATCTCGTTAAAGTAAACAGAATAAGATTACCTACCGCGGCGTAAGCCTCGCAATACAGCAGCCTGAAGCCTCAATTAAAGTTGAAATAAAACTTAACTGTTCAGTCATTTCCGCTTTTTTATGAAAAGGTATGACAAACTCGTGAATGCATACTAAGTAACATACATTATAACATACATATATACTAAGTAACATACATTTGGCTTTGTGATGAATAGTTTCTACCGACTTCAAAAAAAAAACAACTGCATTCATAAAACTGAGTAACAAGCTTAAAATAACGCATTTTCCTTCTATTTAGAAGAACCAAATTCATTTGGATTCGGTGCAATATTGACTACTGCTGTAAGTAACGTGACATCATGCACAGACTCCGAATTAATTTGTTTCTCCTAAATAGAAGAATAATGCGTTATGTTATGCTTTTCAGTCCGTTTTGTGAAGGCAGTTTAACTTTTACTGATTTAAAAAGGAGGTAATCATTCTTTTTTTTTCATTTCATTTGTATCCGTAATATAATTCTAATACGTTGTTTTAAGCTTATTGAAGGCGGTTGAATTTTTCAAATTATTTTTACTTGGGTATCGTATGAAAACAAAAAAGTGGTCAAAGTTAAATATACCTTAAAGACTAGCCTCAAAAAAAAGATATTTTAACTATAACAGCCCGAATTGTAGAGTTGTATGTATCTTTTTTTGCAACGAATTAAGCGAAACCTTAAAGCCCGTTGGCACGTCATACAAGCGCACAGTGAAATGAGCACGGAGTCGCGAGTGTGCACCAGACGGTAATATGCGCGGCTTTGTGGCCATATTTCTTTTTTAGGGTCCCTCATCCGTATACCGTCCATTAGCCAAATGACGGGTAACCTAACTAGGTTATTATTCCTGTCGGTCATGTCATTTTTCGTTAAAAATACAATTAAGGTATCAATTTGTATTCAGCATTTTTTCTGTATAAAACTACTTAAACTGATAAAAATACTTAAATATGTAATTCTGAAGATTCACATTCATCGAGAGTCGAATTGATTACCTCCTTTTTTTAAAGTCGATAAAAAAAAGAACATTTGGTTACGGCACAATAATATAAACTTTCAATAACGATCGAAACTTACTATTTATCTCTTTGTCATCTAATTTCATTTGTATCTCATTCGGAGATTTGTCTGATTTGGGTTGATCAACACAACAAAAGATTGTAGGTACAGAACCTTCTTGTAAATACAGGCCTCCGCTTTGTTTTTGATTTATATTTGTTTTCGCCGCCTCTTTGAGCCGGCCTGGCCACGCTGTAAGCGATATTCTCATTGTGCGTCGTGGTCGGCTCTTTTGTGTGTTGAGACGAGAATTGCTGATGTTTAATATTGGAAAATTTTTGGCATAAAAATTTTATTGGAATAGGTATGTAAAATGGGAATAGATACGAACGTCATTGTGATGGTGCATCCAAAACAAACTGAATCTTTCTAAGATCTCAAGATCTGAATACGTCTGACCATGTAATATTATTACAGTGGTAAGAATGTGGTGTCAATTGCTTTCTCCCCGTAGCTTGAATACTTAAAACAAATCTCAGTCCAAAATATTTAATAACTCCATACTCAATGAGCAGCTATCTTGTCATTAAATGTTTTTAACATCAAGATATGGCGCTGGCGTACCTTTGGGAAAATTACTTTTGAAACCTTCTTATACTCAGAGAGTTGTTATTACTACAGATAGAGTTTTTTAAGCAAGAAAAGTGTCGCATTTTGTAGGAATACGTCAATTCCCATCACGGAACTCCATTCCGATTGTTGAATATGAAACTGCAGAAATGACACAGGTATTTTGTGTAACAAAGAAGCTAATGGGTTCAATCATTATTTTATTTACTTGCCGATGATAAGTTAACTTGCCTTTTTAACAAGTAAAATAACGCTGGCTATCGGTTCGAGCGTGCGTAAGCGACTGATATACTTTGATGACCGGTGGCGTTAATTCATCTCGCAAGACACTCGTTCGTGGCATCGGTTCCATACCTTCGTTATAGTCGGAGAAACAGCAACTGGTACTGAGGATTTAATATCAATATAGACAGGAATGAGCAGCGACTCGAATAATTTATACACAAGCGAGATAGATATGTCACTGACTGACAGGACTTAGTTACTAAATAATAGTTAAATACCCGTACCTGCCTTATAATTATTTCTTGACCCGCAGAAATGCTATAAGCTGGCCAGTCATTCGGACAATTTATTTGCAAAAAAATAGGTGTGATGTGAAGTGCAACATTAAGCCCGCGTTACGTAGCGCTGAGACAATAAAAGACTAGAACTCTTGACGAGGGTTCAAATGTTCCGTCTTTATTAGAGAAGCTCCTCAAATTGTATGTCGCGAATAGAAAACTTGCTGATTTCAAGTCTATGTTTCCCTGGGTCTTTATCAATACAAAATTAGTAATAACTATTTTATACAGTAAAACGTTTAACGGAACGGTTGTATAAAACCCACAAGTGAAAATACCAAATTAATTTATTTAAAAAAGAAACTGTTCAAATGCGATGGGTATTTTTCCGAGTGAGGTTGGATTCAACCAAACAGAGACTTTCACGCGCATAGCTATACGAAGGAGCTTTATTTTTTCGTTCCTGGATTTTATACTCAAATAAGAAAAAGTCATTTTTCGACGAAAAAATGTAACAAGAAATACAAAACTTGCATTTCAAAACGAATGATAGAACTGTTTAATCATCCGGCAAATCAGTGCTGCACAAAATCAGGATTTTTTTTTGTGAACTAAACAATGTTTTATTATACCGTGGGAAAGTATCTTTCAAAAGACTTGAATTTGATACAACATTCTGAAATAATGACCGATCAATCAATCAATCATTTATTGTGTAGTTACAAAGTATGTTATGTGTAGTTAGTTCACAAAAAAAATACTGATTTTGTGCAGCACTGATTTGCCGGATGATTAAACAGTTCTATCATTCGTTTTGAAATGCAAGTTTTGTATTTCTTGTTACATTCTTTCTTGTTACATAGATATGAAATAAAGACCGTTTTTCTTTGGTAGTCCAATAATGTAAACAATATTTTTAACACTTTTAAAATAATATCCAACCAAAGCTTTTCTAAAAGAGTAGCCTAAATTGTACATTTCCTTAAATGGAATTTGTAACTGACTGTTGTAATTTTCACTGAAGAGTTAGAGACTTATCTATCCAGGTAGACTCTCAAAACAATAAATAATATTATTTTATTTTCATAAAGATGAAATAAGAAACCAAAACTTAGCGCACGGGTGGGACTCAAACCAGCAACTTCTTGGTTAACCGGGCCAAACGCTCTCCCAATTGAGATACCGTGCTTTCGGTCAGCCCTTGCGAAATTTGTGGTCTCTTATGGATACGTCATTACGCGTGACGTTTAACGTCATCTACCCGTCTGTTTATGCAACAGTGGGTCAAGTAGTTATTCTAGCTGTTGAAAGCTGCAATCATGTTGGCTAACGCTGGACGACGCTTATTTGCACCGTATAATAAAACAAATTTTGATTCCTCCCTCCGTCTACACAGTCACAGACACTCTGTCTGACAAAACAAGCAGCTGCCTTTTGCAAATTTCTGACGCAAAAGACAAAAACCGCAATATTCAGTTTCAAGGTAAATATAATTTTGCGAAAGCAGTTGAGATCACTACAATTATGACTAAGCTATGACCGACTTCATTATATTTTTTTCCACGAGGGAGCCCCCCTTAAATATCATATACCGACACTTCCCTTAAATATCATATCAGACAGACAGACAGATTAACGAAACTATAAGGGTTCCGTTTTTTGCCATTCGACTAAGGAACTCAAAAAACGGACTTTATAGTCTATAGTGGAGCAAGCTTTTCATCAAAAGCCTATGCACTATGCTTTCGAAGTCTTACACATAGAGGATATTTTTTAAATAATACATAATAAGTCGGTAAACTAAGTTGGTACAGATAGCAATACAAAGAAATACTTCACTTAGAGCAGCAAAACAAGGGTTTTCTAGAAGTAGGACTTGGATAACAAGTTTAGAGGATTCCGAAAAGAAGAGGCACAGTAACCGTGATAAAATCATAAACATATGCACAGTGTCTTACAAAACCTTAAACACGGACAACTCAAATTATGCCCTTCCCGTAGAATATCGCTACGGTGACAACATTCCTCTTATAAACGAACATGAAGTCAACACTGCCATTAAGAGCTTGAAGTACAATAAGAGCCTAGGATACATATGGATAAAAATGGGGGAGACCTTTGCCCAGCAGTGAGATGATGTAGGTTAGATAAAAAAGAAACATACTAAGCCATGGCGGTCATATAGACATTTTAAAATCATATTATTACAGATTAAGAGTTATGAATGGTGCAAAATAAGTACTATAAATGTAAGCACCTAAGAAAAAATACCAACACTTTATTTTTGAGCTCATTTATAATGGCGGCCTGTGTTGGGAACTTGATTAAACTAATGAAACAATTCACGGGGTTAGTTAATTAAATATCGCAGCCACAACGGCCCGTCGGTAGCAAAAGGGTTTAGCTGGGTGATATTTCATTCCGTTCAAAATCATTTTATTTTATTTACACTAACATTTTCATTACATATTTATAAATGGATCTCAACTAGAAAGTTAATTAAATAAATAACGTGTTAGGGTTTGTTTCGCTTATTGCCCTAGTAAATAAAGTTATTATTGAAATTCATATTGAATATTTTTTTTATATATTTTGGCAAACATTGAATATTAAAACCACTCTATTTTTCAGTAATAAAAAAAAATCTTTAGGAACAACGCTATTTTAAAATTATGAAAAAGTGGCATCCCTCCAAATGTCATTTTGGTCTATCTAATTAATAAATTAGAGCCAAGTAGATCACACTGACGTCACGCGTAATGATGTATTCATAAGAGGCCAGAAATTTCGCACAGTTGGACCGAAAACATGGTAGCTCAATCTCACTTTACATGTAGATGAAGTCAATGAACTAAAATCCGTTTTTCTTTGCCAGTTAAATAACGGAAACAATCATTTAATTTTTATAGTTTTTTTTTTAACAGAATATCAGGAAATAAAATTCATTTACAATTTTATCTAAAGAGGCTGTAGTGCAAAATGATGAATTACCAATTAAGTAGGTGAGTTTTGTGTTTATCACAATTTAGAATGAACTATTTATACTAGCAAAGCAAAAAGGGACTTCATAGCACTTCTTTTTACCGACTCCAAAAAAAGATGTTATCGATTCAATGTGTATGTATTTAAGTAATATCGTTGAAATTTTATCATCATCATCATCATCATTATCAGCCAAAGGACGTCCACTGCTGAACATAGGCCTCCCCCACGGCTTTCCACAGCGACCGATTACTAGCGGTCTGCATCCAGTTTGATCCTGCAATCTTTATGAGGTCGTCTGTCCATCTTGTTGGTGGACGTCCTACGCTGCGTCTTTGGTCAAAGGGTCTCCAATCTAGAACTTTCCTGCCCCAACGGCCATCAGTTCTTCGCGCTATGTGCCCTGCCCATTGCCACTTGAGCTTACTGATTCTCAAGGCTATGTCCGTTACCTTAGTTCTTCTACGTATCTCCTCATTTCTGATTCGATCACGTAGAGAAACACCCAAAATTTTATAATATTTGAAAATTTTGATCTAAAGCTAGTTGCTAGACGTAAGGCTTCCGAAGAAGTGTGCTAAATTTCGTTAGTGTATTGCATGCTTTAGAATGTTTTCAACACTCACAGTGTCATATTTTTATATTCATAAAGATGAAATGGACCTAGTTCTGCAGAAAGCAGCCATATGAGGAAAAGTACGAATTGAGTTATGAGCGTTTTACTGTCGAATGTTCTCCTTCAGTAATTTATTACTTTTCTGTTTATGTTATATTTGAAAATTTTTAGGAAAATTGTTGCATTTTTTTATATTCTATCCAGTACTTCGTATCGTTTAGAATAATACCAATAATAGCGTTTTTGACATGGCTGTTTAATCCAAAATAGCACATTTAATCGAATTCGCAATAAAGAAGAAACCAGCCACATAAGTTGGCTGTGTTCTGCATTAATTAAAAATTGAATAATAGTACATAAAAGACAGCCAAGAAAAGTTGTATTACTTTAATAGCATTAACATACCTTTATAATTTGATGTAAAATAATAGTAGTGGTTTGTCAGAAAACTAAAAAAAAAAAACTGGTATACTTAAGTCTTTGTTTAAATAAAAGGAAGCAATGGTATTCTCGAGTAAATTTTTTCCATGGCCGTTGAAATTTAAGTTTTACAAAACATGTCTCTACAAACAGTAAAAGTTTCTATTAACTATCTTCGAGAACTCTTTCATTTTTGTAGGTTTCCCTTTTCTAACCTCTTTCACAAATACGCCCAGAAAATTTGTCTGAGCGTTATAGGAACCAAGTCTCCAAATTGTTTTGTGAAAGCCAGTGCGTGTTTATTTATTTATTTAAAGGCTATTGAAAAAAAAATAGTGTACGAAGGTGGACTTAATACTTAGAGCATTATCTGCCCGTCAGATCTTTAGGTCATGCAGAAAGATGGCAACGGGTGCAGTGAAAAGCTTCTAAAGAAAGAAGGAACAAAGTAAAAATAATCCTGTTATAATAAGTATACATATTACAATATATTATATAAATAAATACTTTAAAATAGTCGCTATTACTTTAACTATAAACATTTATCATTTTACGTACATACATAAAGCAATAATACATACATATACTTATAATATTATTATGCAATTAATCACTCTATCAGAAATGTGCGAGCTTTATTCTTGAAGCTTCTCTTTAGGTAGCATCAAATCAGTCTTCTTTATATCTAGGGGAAGAGAGTTCCAGAGTCATGTTGCTGTTACTGTAAATGACTTACAAACGTACGAGGAGCGGTGAGCTGGCGTAGACAGACTACTATGTATTGACCAAAATGCATACCAAAAGGGAAATCCATTGAAACAGCCCTACTGGATCTGGTCGACAAGGTGCAAAATCTCTAAAGGATAAAGAGCTCTATGCGCTTTTCTAGACGTTGAAGGTGCATTTGATAATATATAACCCCTATGGAAACCATTCTAAACGGACTGGAGGCAAAAGAGATAGATGGAAGCACCATCAGATGAAACCTTCAATGCTTCAAAGCTTGAATTCCTTGCCACAAGAGAGTGTCCACAAGGAGGCGTATTGTCCCCGTTTCTATGGACCCTAGCGGTAAATCAACTATTTGTAATATGTCAGAAAAAGACTATGATACACAAGGCTATGGCTGTACATAGCGATCGTGAGACCAGTAATAACGTATGCACCTGCTGTCTGGTACAGCTAGGGCAACAAAGCGTAAATGCTCTGCTGGATCTAACACATCTGCATTTGCATGCGCAAAAAGAAGCTAAGCGGAGCGCATATAGAATCTGTTCCCGCACGAAAGTCAGATGGGCTTCTCAAAATTTGATAAAACTCAAGGAATCAGTATTTGAAAACCGACTACTAAGCATGCCTAGTGACAACATGCATACGGAATGTAACTTTACCAAGCTATACTCCGTAAACATACCTACTAGATACAAATGGCTATAGGGCCAAATGTCTCTCTGTAAACTAGAGGCTATTGAGTCGTGGA
This sequence comes from Pyrausta purpuralis, assembly GCA_963924145.1. NCBI lineage: Eukaryota > Metazoa > Arthropoda > Insecta > Lepidoptera > Crambidae > Pyrausta > Pyrausta purpuralis. The sequence goes on from OZ001645.1 coordinate 32,269,939, forward strand.
AGTCTTTACTAGGACAAAAACACTCAAAAGCACTCCTTCAGGGTTACAACAACAAAGTTACTTAAGATCTGTTAAATTTCGAAAGATACAAAGCTTGTGCAGTGACTAGAATACTAACCCGCCACTGTAAACTGAACAAGCATTTGTCCAATATGAACATGACCGAAGACACTATGTGCAGATTCTGCAATATAGAAGAACAAACGTCTTTATTCGCATCTACTTAAGTTGACACAACTTAATGACACTTAAGTGTCATTAAAATTTTCATGTGAAGCTTAGTGATTGTTTCCGAGTAAGGCGGTTACGGTACTACACGTAAAATAGTACATTTTTGTAAAATCAAAATTTGATAAAAACAGCCTGGCTGACGTTGGAAAAAGCCAAGTATGGACTCGTAACAAATACACAATTTACAGAAAACAGCTAACGTACACTGGCTGTTTTTTACGAAACTTGATCCCCGATACCGCTTTACATTTTGAAATTTGTACGAAACAGCCACATAGCTGGCTGATTAATGCAAGATCGGTTAGGCAGTTTATGTTAAAATTGGCTGCATTATACACCATGATGACTGCTTTTTACAAAATATTTTTTTTTTAATGGCTGCATTTGACTGCTCGTATCTCCGCCGTAAAAAGAGATATCGACATGGCTGTCTTTGCAAAAAATCCGGCATGTCGAATCAAGTATGGCTGTGTTATTATCTCGATTTTCGAAAAAGTGCTAGGTGGCTGCTTTCTGCAGAACTAGGTCCAAATAAGAAACCAAAAATGTGCGCACGGGCGGGACTTGAACCAGCAACCTTTTGGCCTGGTTTGCCCGCCCGTGCGCAAATTTTTGGTTTCTTATTTCATCTTAGTGTATTGCATGTTTGTATGTTTGCATAAAAATTCGGATTTCTCTAAAACGAGAAGTCAAAGCGAGATGATTTTTTTATGTTTAGGTATATTCCAAATTAGGGTACAGTGTAAGTTTCATCAAGTAGTAGCCCAGTAGTTTTTGAGATAGGAGTAATCTTACGTACACCAACAGCGTCAACTACACAAAGTATGCACAGACTCTCCTTGTTTCTCCTAAATAGAAGACAAGTGCGTTATTTTAAGCTTTTTAACTAGAGCTTTAAAGGCGATTAAAGTTTTTAAATTATTTTAATGGATCATGCGTTCAATTTTGCTAAATATAGGTCAGGATGTTTTCAGAAATAATGAGCAGCATCCTGAGAACATTCTCCGACAAGACTGATTGTCACTGCTTAAGCACTGCAGTAAGAATGGTGTGGTGATGGACTAACCTGGTTAATTTGGGTTAATTTTAAGTTGTGTTAAGTAATCTTTTTTTTAAACTGTAGTCAGGTTTAGTCTCTTTTGTAACTAACAAATTGATTTTCATGTGTAGTAGAAATAAATAAATTTATTAATATTAATAATTGCTCGAAGCACGGAGCACGTAAAGCCGTTGGTCCCGGCTAATATCGGTTTATATTAGGCGTTAAGCCTAGTCAGAGGCCTTATATGTTATTGATAACATCTGACAGCAGGGTTAGTCGCTTGCCTTACAAACACCCCTCCACCAACCCGCACTGAGCCTGCGTGGTGGAGTATGGCTTAAACTACCTCATAGTTGAGGTAAGGACTTTGCCCTACAGTGGGATGTTACAGGCTAACCTGACTTTACAAATAAATGCTCAATTAGCATTAAAGCACATAAACACGGTTATCATTAGAAACAAATATATATTAATAAAGGTATATACAAAAGAAAGTCGTGTTAGTTACACTATTTATAACTCAAGGAACGACTAAGCCGATTTTGCTGAAAATTGGTAGGGAGGTAGCTAAAAACCAGGATAAGGACATAGTATACTTTTTATCCAGTTAGACGGGGCTGAGGCTGGGGTGAGACAGGGCCGGGGCGAAACAGTGGGGAGGTAGCTTAGAACCAGGCGAAGGATACCCGCATAAATCAGACCCGCTAAAAATAAATTGAGTTTTGATTCCATATTTTACTAAAACTGGAATTTCAGTCGTCACTAAAAGATTAGTATTTTCAATATCAAGCATGAAATGTTTATCCATCAATTTTGAAGATGTAAGCACGCCACAGCACAGGGTTTAATTCTATTAGTGTTCTATTGGGTTGACTTAGACGCGGTCATTCAGCTGCGGTGGCACTCACGAGATTAAGACGAATGTCTGCCGGAGATGCCTTGCTGTGCCGGCTGGAGCACACTACTGGGCCACAAGGAAACTATTCACTTTTTTGTACAACTTTAATTGTCAATTTCTACCGTGTTTTTTTTTTATCAGAAATTTTAAAATAATAAAAATTAAACCGCCTGTCTGTCAAAAAAGTTTATTTTTCATGATTCTTTAATTAATTACTCATGTTTCAAAAACTACTGGACTGATTTCGATGAAACTGACAATGTACCCTAATCCGGTTTATTTCAACTAAAATCATCATTTCGCTGTTACTAAAAGTTTTCGAGAAATCCTTAGACAAACATACATACATACACTTACGAACTTTTGCACACGTGTCCGAAAGAATAAGAAGTCCGAAAGAATAAGTAAGCCCTGCAAAATATGTTGCGTCTGGCGGCACTTCATAGTCACACAGGACTGGACCCTTATAGTTTCGTCAAGTCTAACTGTCTGTCTGTCCGTCCGTGTGTAACAGCCACTTTCTTCTGAAACTATTATCATTACATAGTTAAAACTTGGTAAGTTGATGTATCTTGTTAACCGCTTTACGATTCTCATACAAAAAATAAATGCTCCCACTCATAAAACCAAAACTTTAAAAACTTGTTTAGTCAAAGTAATGCGTAAATATAATGTCTCTTCCACCCTCTAACTTGTAAACTAAGGAAATGTAAATTTTGAAAAAATACATGATGTAAATCTTTACAAATACTTTCAAGAAAAATTGGTTCCAATGAGATCGAGCACGCAGCGCACGAGCAAAGCACATTTTCATCAACCGCAAACATAACTTTGCTCTTCGTACATACATTATGAACAACAAAGTTATATTTGCTGTTTTTTTTAAATATGCGCTAGGTTTTTTAAAATATTACACTCATAATGACAATGAACTTAGTAAGTAACGTTTGAATGAAATTCGTTTAAAATACAAACACACTGACATTAAAGTTCAAAGCCTTATAAAAGTTGCCCTCACAGTGCTTGTATATATTAACTTGTTTGTCCTTCCCAAGTCCCCCAGTCCCCAGAAGTATTAAGTCGCCTAAATGCTCGGCGCACCTCTATAAATAGCGCTATTTATTTCTTCAACATACGAGCACTTTCATAGAACGATGGGAAAATCGTAAAACATCATAAGTTACAAAGGTTCACAGAGACCTTGCGAATAATTTAAAAGCGGCGGCAGAACCGAAAGCATAGAAAGTTTACTTTAATGCGTACTTGATAAAACTAATAAAAAATTAACCTACAAAAAAGGCCTCTTCGTCTAATGGCGCCTATGTAAGTCCCTGAAGAGCGAAGAGAAAAGAAAACACATTTGTGCGACACACTGGATGCCACTTAGTATGTTGTGTACCTCAGTTCTAATATTTAAGAACATATTTTGTTTTGTTTTGCTCATACACGTGAAAACGCCGCAAATACAGATTAAAAAAGATTGAAAGCGGAAAGCAAAATGACATTTGACATAAACAGTTTTTTTTTCATTTCTTCTGTTCGGAAAATTGAACATTCATGTGAAGATAGTCGGGTGGAAAATAGCTTTTTCATCCCTAGGGTGGAAAGTAATTCAGTTTTAATTGCTACGGTTAGACATGTCTTATCTTTAACTCCATGGAGTTATAGATAATTGAGTCACATCATATTATTAAAATAAACAAGCTTTCCATATTTAAGGATTAGCTTAACATCAAAAGCGTGTTTATTATGGTCACTGATTTTAAAATTTTAATTTCGATTTAATTATTAACAATATAAAATCGACAAATATAATATTCAGTTGCCCGCCATACATGAAGATATTTTTTATTTATTTTAAATCGTTACATTTTGTTTGTCTTTTATATGTTTTTAGTTTGGTCAATTATTGCACAGATTATTAAGCAGGTGGAGGCGACTTGCCGCGATTTCGTTGTTCATTAATCTTCTTACTTACTCCTACCTTTAGCTGTTACTCATAGCGCTATCTCATGAGGCAAAATTGAACCTGAAAGGAGAATGCCCAAATCTGCCCCACTCTAATTAAGCAGAGTATAAGCATGACATATAAACCAAAATTCGTTTATTATTTTTATAATTCATATTTGTATGTTACGAAAAAAAAATTTGAGGGAATTTTATTTTCATTTTAATTGATTATTCAAATGACTAAATCCTATTTTGAATACAGTTAGCAGCACGTCAGGTTATACGAAAACAGCTTTTATTATGTAAGGAATAGAGGCGGTTTAAAGGTATAGTCTGTCGTGCGGCCATGCAAACATTTACAGGGACAGTTAAAGTCTAAAATCATCACTGTTGCTTTAGTCATTGCGTTGCAAAAACAAAATGCCTATTTAATAAAATAGATAACATTTTCGTTGTTTATTTTTTTGTAATGGATCTGTGGGTATCGGAAATATAATTATCTTTAGATGATGAGAATCTTGTAGGGCAATCGGCAGTATGCGTAACAAGCCCCGTAAATGGTATAAAATAGAACTATATCCGTCCGTCATCGAGTCATGTCAATATGTCATGATTTTCGTTGTTTATTTTCGTTATTCATTGCTTCTTAAGAAATGCAAATGTTTATTCCTCCACGTTAAGATTCTGTACTCTTTTGTGCAAGTGCTGTGCTGTTTTTATGACGAACGTTCATACGTCCACAATGACAGTGCCTCGCTGTGTAAACTGTTCTCTTGCTCTAAGGCATCTGCTGCCTTACCAATTACCACCAAGTGGGTGAGGCAAGCGATGCTATGCTTAAGTATTCTACGCTCCTGAATAAGCATGGCCATTGTAAGTAATAAACACTTTTGACTGCTGTTGATAGTAATTGTTAATAAAATGCAGTCTTTCTTGTGACATGCTTAGTATTAAAATATAGTGATCATATATATGGACCTGTATATTATTTGGGTGTATAGTATTGCTATTTTTTCAGATCATTGAAGACAATCATCTCTGTCAAGAATGTTTTGTCATTGTTACTTAATGAATCTGCGACCTCCTCTTCTGGAGGTCCAGTAGTAAAGGCTTATGGGCACCCACAAGTGTGCCATGTATGTGGAAAGTCCATTATAAAAGCCAAGATAGATCAACTTCCAGAGAATAGTCTAGAGAGGGATGTTATTATTTTATGCATAATATCTCATCACGTAAATATTTGCTTTGTTTATAAATTCAATGATTTAATTATAGAAATATGTATTTTGAATTAATTAAAACATTTGATTCCAAAAAACAGTTTTTAATTTCAGATTAACCGGCTTGAGCAAGTCTGTTTACCATATTGAACAAATGTCTATAGAAGTGTGAGAGGACATGCATTAGTCGACCCGAGTAGACAACAAGAGGTTGTGCTAGAAGCAGCTTCCACATCTAATCAAAACTTGGATAATTCTATGTCTCCATCGAGAACTTCCATGGAGTCACCAATACAAATACCACCTCTATTACCAACATTTCAATCAAATGTTATTACTGGTGTCTGCGCCAGCATTACTTTTAGACAATGATTTTTTATAAATATGAAGATGATGAATAAATCATATAATTATAAGTGTTTCAATCATTTCTTTTAATGACTTAACTTGTAATATAATCTAGATACAGCAGGTATTGCAACAAAACTATCAATTATTTTAAGCGTTCATTATATGATTGAAGGCAAAACTATGTATTTCCACACTTTCATTTTGAGTGATTTTATTTCTTAGACTACTTACAGTTGGAGTTGTTGAACATTATTTTAATATGTTTATGCGCATTGTTTCATTAATACCTATCTTATTTACCTCGTATTACCTCATTTAGTACCTAGTCACACCTAACCTCAAAACTGAATTTTGTTTTTAATTATTAGGAAAACCACACAAACAATAAGATTTTTTTCAAGTTCATTTTATTTTATAACATTACTTCTCCTTTATCACCAATTTTGGTAGTTATACAAATTCATTTGTTGCGCAACCAAGGTCCATAGTAAAATGGGCAATTTCCTTTGACATAACCTATGGTAGTCTTGATGACAAGGTTAAGGTTGCGTTTTTCTTATGTAATTTTTGCCTGTGAGAAAAAAAACGATCAATATTTTTGATAAAAATGATTTGAAATGTTTGATATCATCCGCGTTTTATGTATTATTTTGTCTTCCGTGCCGTTAGTGTCCTTCTAATCGTGTGTTGTAGGTATGCATAACGACAGTAAACAAACTGATATGTGATATAAAAACTTGAGGTTTCATCTCTTATCATAATATCTCATCATCGCATCACAATCACACATCTAATACTATATATTAGTTATAATATATTCCCTCACAGTCGTTATATTTCCTCACAGTCGAAATGAAAGATAGTATGTTTAACTCGGGTTAAAGCACCCATTTCACTCTCGAATTATTAGCGCTCTCACTCCGTTCGAGCGCCAAAACTATCTCAAGTGAAATGGGTCACTTTCTGCCCTTGTATATCAATTTACTATTTTGCACGTTTTGACGTAATTTTTGCGTTAGAATAGTCAGATGGAGTTCCCAGGATTTTAAAAGTTTATTATTTTAGTTACCTAAATATTGTGAATTTAATTGAGGTTAAATATAGTCTGTCTAATTATCTGTATTTTTTGCTATTTGTTAGAGATACTGTACATGGTCTTAGCAATTTTATAAACATATCGTTTGTATGAATATTTTTTGTAGCAACTAGGTATTTCTTTATATCCCTAAAAAAACGAGACTTGTTTGAAAATAATTAAGCAGATTTTCAATATGAAGTCTCATTTTACTACTTCAAAAATATTGTATCGAAAATTACTTGTCGGCACACAAATTAATATTTTCTAACTTCGGGGGTTTTCGATTGAGAATGCCTTTGAAATAAAATTTAATCACGTTATATTAGTAGTAGAGTTCCCTAGATTAATCTATACTAATATTATAAAGCTGAAGAGTTTGTTTGTTTGTTTGTTTGTTTGTTTGTTTGAACGCGCTAATCTCAAAAACTACTGGCCCGATTTGAAAAATTATTTTTACGTTGGATAGTCCATTTATCGAGGAAGGCTTTAAGCTATAAAATATAAAGATACGACTCACAAGACCACAGCAGCAATGAAAAATGTTGCGAAAACGGGAGAAAGATATTCCTTTTGAGAGCTTTCGCTGCGTACGCTGCGGAAACCGCTAAAGTTACACAAAAATCATGTATGACAAGATTGCTTAGCATTAAGAGTTCTATAATAAAGTCCGCGACAGCATAAGTCTATCTTTTATGGTTGACTTACTACAACCTTTTTTATGTTAATAAATTTGTAAAAAAATTATGCATTATTTTTAGAGGTGTATTCTACACACAGGTATTTATTCTTATCAAAATAAATACATTCATCATCACGAGCATTACATTTAGAACAAAAATGCCCTTTATATCATTTGATACCAATAAATATCTTTGGAGCTATCACAGTTTTAACATAACTCCGCACCAAAATAATGTTCGCAGCTTAAGTACAACGTGCGCTTGCGCTAAATCTATACTAATATTATAAAGCTGAAGAGTTTGTTTGTTTGTTTGTTTGTTTGTTTGTTTGTTTGTTTGTTTGTTTGTTTGTTTGTTTGTTTGTTTGTTTGAACGCGCTAATCTCAGAAACTACTGGCCCGATTTGAAAAATTATTTTTATGTTGGATAGTCCATTTATCGAGGAAGGCTTTAAGCTATATAACATAAAGATACGCCTCACAAGACCACAGCAGCTATGAAAAATGTTGCGAAAACGGGAGAAAGATATTCCTTTTGAGAGCTTCCGCTGCATACGCTGCGGAAACCGCTTAAGTTACACAAAAATCATGTATGACAGGATTGTTCAACATTAAGAGTTCTATAATAAAGTTCGCGACAGCATATGTCTATCTTTTATGGTTGACTTACTACAACCTTTTTTATGTTAACAAATTTGTAAAAAAATAATGCATTATTTTTAGAGGTGTATTATACACACAGGTATTTATTCTTATCAAAATAAATAAATTCATCATCACGAGCATTTCATTGAGAACCAAGTTGCCCTTTATATTATTTGATTTCAATAAATATCTTAGGAGCTATCACAGTTTTAACATAACTCCGCACCAAAATAATGTTCGCAGCTTAAGTACAACGTTTTGTTAGTTTGTTTGTTTGAACGCGCTTATCTCAGGAACTGCTGGACCGATTTGAAAAAATATTTCTGTGTTGGATAGCTTATTTATCGAGAAAGGCTTTAGAATATAAAACATGACGCTGCGACGGGAGGGGAGGGAGCAAACTCAAAACGCGCGGACGAAGTCGCGGGGGACCGCTAGTATTTTATAGAACGAAGTCTCTATCACAATTTTAATATAAAGAATATTAAACCTAAAATATTATCTAGATATTAGATGAAATATTTTTCAGTTATGGTATGAGCACAAGATAATTTTCTTCAATGCTTTAGTTTATTAATTGCTCGTTGTTATATGAATAAATACTTTATTATTATTTTTACTTTATTACTTAGATTTTAGGTGTTAATAAGCTTTTACTGCCCGACTTAGATTGAACACGGTATTTGTGAGCACTGCCTGATACAATTAATAATAATAATAAAAATGCTCCAGACGACACACCAATTGTCTTAAAGAATTATCTTTCTTGTGCCACGAATACTAGACAAAGATAATGACGGGAACGTCTCACATAAATTTTTAAATACACATTTAACCCATTACGTAGGTACAAATGTTCGTTCTCATCACAAAAACATTTACCCCTTGCGGGATTCAAATCCGCGACCGCCGATATGGTATTCAGGAGCGCTAACCTCTTAATAAAATAAATAAATATTAAACACCAATTATATACATTACCCTGATCTCAAAGTAAGTAGCCAATGCACTTGGCAATCAGACACAACGGTGGTACCACAACACCCAGATCTGAAACAATATAGAAAATTATGATTTCTACTTTGACCCGACCGGAAATCGAACCCGAGACCTTGGAGCTACACCGCTACACCACAGAGGTCATCAACTACACCAAACGCGTGTGTCTTTTCATTTCCGGAAGACATCATCACACCAAATTATTTTAAAACAACAGTAAAACAAATCAAACAATCCCCGATCAGCATTAAATCCATTTTCACTAATTAATGTTTTACCCATCGGCATATTGACACGTCATCAGTCCGCAGCCCGCATCCTCCTTTGAATAACGTTTGCGCAAGCACATAATTGGGACGTGTAAATGTAAGCAAGGGGCTGTGAGCATTAAAACGGTTGTGGACTTAAATGAGAAATGAAATTACATCTTGATAAATCGGATTCGCAAGATGACAAGCTTTAGAAAGAGCAGGACTGAGTGTAAAAAAATATACATAATGTTGTTTTGATCAGCGCCCGACTCAGAGTTAGTTGTACACACGATACTGATGCCTAAAAATATGGAAAACCGGCCAAGTGCGAGTGTACTCGCACACTAAAGAATCCGTGACAACTTTAATTGAATTAAAGATCCACTTACTTTCACTTAGCCAAAATACCACAATATTTTGTTTACGGCAAACATAACTTTGTTTTTTTTTTTCAATTTTTTGTATAGCATTCGTATAGCAAAGTTATGTTTGCGGTTATTAAAAACGTTGCGGTTACTCATAAACGACTAGTTCGATCTCGTTCATTCCAATTTTTGTTAAAAGTCTTTCTCAAGTCCTGCATCGCGTATTTTTTCGCTTAGTATAATAGTTACAGGACCATTTTACCACTTTGGAAGCGTCTATCGCTCAAAAGTTAAGACTTTAAGAGAAAAAAAAAGTAAAAACCGACTTCAAAACTAACATGCACTAAAAAGTCTAAAATAAACTCTTGACCATTGAAAGGAAAGGAATCCATTTTAGGCAAACAATTTATTTTTGGAGTCAATGCTGTGATAGTTGATGCTTGATGGTCAAAGTGATGATCAATTTTTCAATGGCCAGATATAACTTATCAGACTGATAAATTATAAAGCGACAGATTTAAAAAAATGACAGGTACCTATGACTGCTGACAATTAGGTGACGTTTTCAAATAAGCCATATTATATTTTGTTAGACGAATATTTCTTATCTGACTATTGAAAAATCAGCCCTCAGTCAGCTTTTAATAAATAATAACTTTCTTAGTGGCGCACGACATTAAAATAACCTCTCGCTCATTAAAAAACATAAATAAGTAAACATTTTTGTGAACATTCCTATTAACTTCTTATAACAAGATCAAATATAAACAAACCTTAAAAGTATATTTGTGTGCTTTATTTACTACTATAATTATAGTCCATTTATTTTATAACGTTAGCTGAGACGTTCAATAAAATTTTACAAATATTTCGGTCAAAGTAATCGATTAGTGTCTGACGTTCTCTCGTTGTGATTTCGAGCCTATAAGTAACATATAATTTTAAATCTTATTACCCGACTGCGCCAGGAGAGGATGTATATGTATGTATGTCCATTTCTTTGGCATGGCCTACAGCCTAAACGGCTGAACGAATTTTGATGAGGTGTAGAATAGTGTACGGGAAGAGTAAATGATGCTAGAGTAATCCAGAAATGCAATGAATATATTATATACAGTTTGTAGATTCACAACAAAAGTACATAGCAAGAAATGACAAAGGTTTCAAAGAATCACAACGTAAATAACCAACACAAATTATCTGATTGTTCTATTTGACACATGTCAATGTATAAAGCATTAAGGTTGCTTTCCAACAAATTTTACTATAATGAGGAGTCATTAAATCTATATGTACATAAAAAAGTCGTGTTAGTTACACTTTTTATAACACAAGAACGACTGAACCGATTTGGCTGTAAATTGGTGGGGCAAATTATAAAGAAAAACGTAGTTGGACCAAAATAGTAGTTTATGAAACTGGTACATAATGAGAGGTATTATACACGAGTGTGAGTTTAAAAAAACGAGCGAAGCGAGTTTTTTTAAAAGTATCACACGAGTGTATAATATCTAGTTATGTGCAGTTTCATACACTACTTTATCTACTCTCATTGAACACGAACATATCAAATAAAAGATAAAGATTTCCATGCTCAAAAGTCTTGATAACATTTATCGTATAATTTTCTTGACTTTACTGGTAGTAGATTAAGACAGACTTCCGTCGCAGTCTCTAAAATGTCGGGCGGCGTCAAATTTTCTGCACTTTCACTACCAGACATTTTAATAAACACTAATAATTATCTACCGAAACACAAACGTACTATGACGCCAAAATTCCCGTTATCACCGCGCATGCGCCAAAGCGCGCGCAGCCACAGATAAAAAATTAAATAGATGTATCTATGATCTGTAATCTGTATCGTAATGAAAAAAAAAAATATTATAACATTATTTTGTTAGAGAAATAGTGTCATAATTATTTTTTTTAATTTCATTTCGATATACTATTTATAAAGTACGTCTATATAAACTCGTTTTGAGTTTTGTATTTTGAATTTAACGATATGAGAGTAGATAAATGATTTTTATTTCTTGAATTCACGTGTGCAGAAATCTATACTGATGTAATATCATCCTTTCACGATAGGATCTATCATATCATGGGTGTTATCTATGTATATTATGTATGTATTTACAAAAAAAAAAGTATTTAAGTATTATATCCGTTGTCTGGCACCCATAACACAAGCTGTGAGTAGCTTACTTTGGGACTAGATGGCGATGTGTGGGAATGTCCAAGGGATATTTATTATATTTATATCTCTCTATATTTCCATGTTGTATTAAATTGAATTAAATTTATTTTATTTTATTTATTTTTATTTTATAAGTACAATATTAAATTATTACAGTATTCAATTTTTATGTTATTTTGATTTTACACAGTAAAACTATTAAAACAGGGCTTCTGTTATGTGACATAATGATGATGTTACGTAAACTAAAACATAATATTAGATGAATTTTCGCAATGCATTGTCCGCGTAATATACGGCTCGCATTTCCCGCTGGCCAATGATCAAAACCGCTACAAAATAACGTTATTCTACATTTCCGACGTTCCGATTCATAAAACAACCGCATAATTTTGTGCAGTTACGGTTTCCGATTGAATTTACGGTATTTTGTTTTGGGTGGAGGCAGTTCATAAAGATAAAATTAAAAACTTGTGCCGTGAAAATTGGCCGGGATAAAAGCTGCTATAATTTCTGGGAAGTTTTCACACTTAACTTCGTAACAACAGGAGGGGAAGCAGCAAACATAAAACGCGCGGACAAAGTCACAGAAACCGCTAGTACATTATAATTATACAAACAAGATTTGTAAAAATATTTGTGTTTCGTTCTATGTTCACAACAGATACAAATAAATATCCTACATACACAAATCAACTTAAATCCATATAACATCCGATGTGCTTTCGATTTTGAAGGGCGAGCGAGATATTTCACGCGGGTAATCCTGCAAGATTTAGTTCAGCAGCAACAAGGTTACGAGCCCATTAGATAGATTTATCCGCGATACATGCGTGAGGGAGAAAGTTGGGGCCGTATTCGTAATACGCACTTGTCATTATAACCTCATGTTGAGTTGCCAATGTTAAAAATACATTAATTGATGGTTATCTAAATATAGGTAATTAATTTACCTAAGAATACGTTAGTTATGACCCCTTACACACTGCGACTTTTAGCATCAATGCAGTCGCACGTTTTGAAGCATCGCGACTCACGCAAGGAACATATTTAATTTCACTCGCGCGTTAGCAGAAGCGCGACAACATCGATGCTAAAAGTAGCGCAGTGTGTAAAGGTTGACAGTTTGCGACTGCATCGATGTTGCACCGTGACTTCATCGATGCCAAAAGTCGCAGTGTAAGGGGTCTAATTCTAAAGTTTGTTTGTCGCTATAGTTTAAAGTATTTTACAATTAAATCTCGAGTCGAACTAGCAAAAAATAAACTTTAAAAAAAAGTAATGCTGTGATAGTTGATGCTTGATGGTCAAAGTGATGGCACCGACTCCAAAAAGAAATTGTTTGCCTAAAACGGATTCCTTTCCTTTCAATGGTGAAGAGTTTATTTAAGACTTTTTAGTGCATTTTGGTTTTGAAGTCGGTTTTTACTTTTTTTTAAAGTATATTTTATTTCTTAATTTTTAGTGATTACATTAGAGGGGTGAGGGGGGGGGGGGAGTTGCACCTTATGATTCAATTTTTTAAGAAGCTACAAATTACCTATCATACGTTTCGACATTACAATAACTGAACTCCTAAGCGTTAAGGAGTTCCACCATCAGCTCAGCCCCACAAGATGTTGACTATCAGACGTAACAACACGTCAACATTAAGATTCTAGTAAAGAAATACTATACGTGCCTTTAAAATTTGAGGGTTTCCCTCGATTACACCAAGATCCCATCATCAGATCCCAAAATGGAAAAAATGGGACCAACTAGAAAGTACACCCTCTAAGTAGGCGAAAAAAATTTTCGATTCGGTCGACAAGCGACTGAGATATGAGGTAACATACATACAAAAAAAAAATAATGATAAAAAAAAAACATACAGTCGAATTGATAACCTCCTCCTTTTTTGAAGTCGGTTAATAAAAAAAGTACTCGTGTCATTTTACAAAATATAAAAATATATATGTACTTAGATTTTATAATATCTTATACTGTTAACTGTCGCCATGTATGTTATTTGTTGTTTATTATTAGACGGAAAGTAAAAACTTCAGCATATCCTAAGCTTCTGAAAAATTAAGCATACTTTACCCAATTGTGGTCTGTCCATTAATATGTATAAAATACATAAGCAAATAACCACATATAAACATAAGTTCTCGTAAAGAATGGAAAAAACTCCACCAACAAGAATTAAGAATTCTGAAATTAAGAATGAATGATGAAACATAAGTTGATTTCATTCAGCTCAAAAAGCATATCGTGTAATTTTTCAGTGCTCTTTATATTAAGACATGTAGCTGGAATTACAGAGCAGGAATTAGTTAAGCGACATAGGACCTTTCATAACATTTCGATTTCAAGCCATACGGATCGGTGTTAAAATGCGGGCCTTAAAGGGAAGTCCTAAGGGACCTGAACTTAAGGTTCGATGGGCTAAAGAACGGCTGGTGTTTTATGAAAGGCTTTTATGCCGTCTGCTATCTCGGATTGGACATTTACTGAAGTGTTACCAGGGCTTTTTTATAACTACGTAATAACACAGGAATTCACGTTGTTTGCGCATAAAATGAATAATATCGATGATTAAGGGGAAGTTTTTTGAATTGCATAATATGTTTCGAATGTTTTCGAAGTTAAATAAAATAAATGTTGTAGGTAAATTTCATACTATTTTAAAATCATCCGTTTGTATGATTCTAAGCTATGTTAATTTCAGAAATAACAATATATGATTTCTAATTAACATTGGGGAACACAGCAGGAATTTATCTTAACTTATTTTTTTACTAATTATTTGAAACTGGTATTGGCGAACTTTGTTTAAGGTTCAAGGTTTCTTCTGCAGCCCTCACAACTTCAGTTATTATGTTTTCAATTACGCCAAGCTACATCTAGTTAGGTAGGATCTGTAGATCCTTATATTATATACAAATAAGTGAGAAGTCTCAAATTGCGTATGTTAGTTTATCAGTATGCGGTACCTTTGTACATACTTGAGGAAAGATTAATGGTCGTAACCAATTAGCGATTAGGTATCAGACCTCCGTCAGCCATTCGATTGGCGAAAATCTTTACTAATCACATGCGAGCTAATGGACCCGAACACACGTTTGAGTCTGTTACTAAGTCAAAGCGAACATAAATAACAAACTTTAGTACCTTACTCTACACAACATGTGAATTTTTAATATGTGCTACTTTGAGTACTGCTAATTTTAATTAAAATTAAGCCGATGATAAGTTTTAGACCTCTTAAGCACAATGATTATTAGCATCACGACTCAACAGATTTAATTTGGCATCTATGCTCACGCGCGTTAGTATCGATGCTGTCGCCAATATACAGTTCATAATTTGTCAAAGTCCAGCTTTTGCATCGACACTAACGTGCGTTAGCATCACGACTGCATCGCTACCATGACAAGGGGTCTTAAGATGCTATGTATAAATGTACTAAGTGTGTGCCCAACAATCTATTGACACTAACAGACAAGAATCAAGACCAAAGCACCTACTATGAAAATCTAATACCATCTATCTATACATTCATCATTTTGCGGATCAGAAGTAGATATTTTTAGTATGCAATCCATACTTCGAAATACTTGGGATCAGAACGATAGCCGAATTTTGATCTTCGTAGAAGGCCTCCAGGTTTTTTTTTGACCACTTGTTTTCAATAAACATTGCTTCTTAACCAATTATCAAGCCTATTAATTAAAAGATAATGATAACTATGACTACTGGTCTACGACCGGTCCTTTCATGACAGTTTATGATTACATATTTAATTTATTTAAAATATCCATATAATTGAATGTATTTTTCAATTATATGTATAAGAAAAAACAGCGGTTAAAACGAAGTACAGAGATAAATCATACAAATAATAATTAATACGTCATACGAGTAATCAGCGGACATTCACTCATAGGTGTTATCAAGTTGCTTACGGTAATTAGCTGAAATTTTGTATGAATAAGAACATGGATTATCCGATATAGATAAAACAATCTCAATCTTGTCTCGAAAGAAATAGTCAACTTTATGAAGCCACCATTGTCCTGAGTTTACCAGTGTCTTTATTCGTTAACTTGGCTCCTCATTATATGAACGAATTATGTAATTTCTGATCATTGTCATGTACGAGTGTGTTGGCTAGATTAACTAAATCTAGGCATGTCCTCTAAAAATTACATTCGTGTCGCCCTTGACCCACCTGTGTGCCTGTGTTAATTCCAGTCTATAGTACTGACCTGGTTTCGATACACTTATTGTACAGGGATACTGCCTCACCTGGATACCTAGACAATAACGTAGATAAAAGGCAGGTAACTCCACCATAGATTACGTCTAAGCCCATCAGACTCGGACACACATCTCCATTGAACAGAATGCTGTCTGGACACTTGCAAACAAAACTCGTTCAAACAATCTGCTTGCTAACAATCGTACGCTTTATCTGTTTCTCTTTTTTTATCTCTTATGTCTATCTATGCAGCTATAAATATATATTTTTAGTATAGTTGTGGCCCGCATTATACCTTGTATGTTGTATCTTATTTGTCTTCTCATTTCAGTCTTACACGTAGTTACACGGTGTACCTTAAATGTTTTTAGAATATCTACATAGTAACCTTTCTACATGACCTAAAGGTTTGACTGGCAGAGAATGTTTTAGCATTAAGTCCATCTTTGTGCACTAAATTTGTGCAATAAACTCTTGAAATACATAAATAATACATTTGTTAGTGATCCCCAAACTAAATGAATTGTTACATAAGAACTTACCCACTTTAAATAAAAATCATTATGTTATTACACGAGATGAAAAATGATAAGAAAATATTCTACACAAAGTTACGTGAGGGGTGCGGGCGGCGCGGATACACCCTCCCGTGCCCCTCACGTACCACCCACTTGCCTCCCCCCGTGCCCTCAGGCGTAGGCTCAATTTCCCAGTTTACTTATAAATACGAAAATCGAAGTCAGAAACGACTCAGATGAAAAAGCTACAGTTAGAAGGAAGTTGGAATAAACTACGGAATATAGATTATTTACCTATAGTTTTTTTTTTTCATTAATAAAACTACAGTCCACCGACTCTTTGGTCCGTGCCTTTTTTGATTTAGGTTTTTGTTATGTTGGGTTAATTTTTATTTTCGCTCCGCGCAAAATTTACAGTGCTTTATACAATACCTATAGTTTTAATCTATATAAAAGAAAGTCGTGTTAGTTACATTATTTATAAATCAAGAACGGCTGAACCGATTAGGCTGAAAATTGGTGAGGAGGTAGCTTAAAACTAGGAGAAAGATACATTTTATCCCATTCAATGGCGCCGGGGCTGGACCAGGACGGGGCTGGGGCGAAACTATGTTCGCTGGGCCTGCTAGTGATGTGTGTTAATATGAATTTCGTAGTTATAAAGTAGCAGGTAAAATTTCTGAAGAATCATTATTTTGGGCGAGATATAATTCCAGTACTAGGTAGACTTTCAAAATAAATCCTTAACCTATATACCATTATTTTTTGAGTCTTAGTATTTTAGTAGATTTCGATTTTGTAAAAAAACTAAAATTTTGTCTTAAACTAAAATTAAATAGTTAGTAAAAAAAAAAACAATAATGCTCGAATATATTTCAGCATCCTAGTGAGACTTGTACCTTTAACCCGTGTATTGTCCGCGAGCGCGGCGCAAATAGGTTGACATGATTTGATATTGTCACAATTTACCGCCGCGGGGATTGGTGCTGCCTTCGCAAGATGGCGGCCTTGCAATACTACAAGTGTGTCATGTGCAGTTTGCGACATAATATGGCGGAGTTAATGTGTTTGTGCCATTGACAGCCGCATGGAGAATCTACAGCTTAATTACTGCGAATTGATTTAGCTTGATGGGGTTAAGCTTGCACAAGTCTTCTTCGCTTATAAAATGGGAATCTTTTTCAGTGCGCTTCACGTTTATTTTTAAAAAAAAACTTGTCAATTTTATTTTTATTTTGTATTTATTTATTGCATTAGTTATTTTACTGTATCAAATTTTTAATGTTGATGAATAATGTGTAATTAATTATGATTGTTTATTTTTCTTCTAATTGATTTTATGGAATGTGTGTACATGAACCAAAAGGGTTACCGCAGAATATCAGTATCGTGATATGACTCGCGCTGTCACAAACTTGCTGAGCGGAGACCTCTTTGACACAAAAGTGTATGTATACCTATTATTTATTTAATTTCCGTGATTGTTGTCGTTATTGTCTTAATTTATAAGTTAATTTATTGCATGTTTTTTGTTTTTATCAACCAATTTCCAATTGTGTAACAAATATTCTTTTTTCTTAATATTTTGAGTAGAAAATTAACTTCTGGCTTTATGTCCAAATCCTTTACTCTCACAGCCATTCGACTTTGAAATGGGCTTCCAAAAAGTGTCCAAACATCTATCTCGAAAATTACCTTCAAGAAGGCATTGCAAACACTTTAAAGTCAAACAAACAAACACTGACCCGTCTCATTGACATTTATGTATCTATGTGTACCATATTATGTATATTTAAATGATGTGTATGTTTTTATACTAAATACGTATTTATTTATTTTTTATACAATAGGTAATAGGCAGTATGTATGTTTATCATCATATTATAGTTATCTTTATCGCTATTCTCTTCTCTTTTCTTGCCTGTATAACTTTACTTGCACCGCCTGTATATATAATTTTCTCTGTTCTGACCTATGGTTGACTGGTACAAAATGCTTTTGGCATTAAGTCCGCCATATGTACAGTTTTATGTGTTGTGCATGAAGTTTTAAATAAATAAATAAAAAAAATGTGATTCAATAAATATCACCACAATCTTGAATTTACAAAACTAAACAATATTTTCATAAAAATAAATATAAAAAAGCCTTATTATCGCTATAAGAGCGAAAATAATATCCCAAAATCCCACACATACACTGCGCGTCGGTATAAATCTTTGACGCGACTTACAATCACTGCCATTTCCCTATCAGCTGATTTTTTTAACGTTCCAATTTGTTCCTTTTGCCTTTGGTGTAAGGGTCAAATTGTTTTTCGTCGGTGTATGTTTTTCGTAGGTTCTCGTGGGTTTGACGCGACAAATATACATTTATAGTGACGCTTATTACGCGACATTGATTTATGGTTGAGGCGCCGAACCTGGGACCGGCACGGGACATACTTTACTGGTTCATAAACCTTAGCCAGATGTGGGGGAGATAACAGAGTGTCTATTTAAAGAGGTTTATGAAGGAATCTCTATCGTAGCAGATATAAATAACATAACAGTACCAGGGTTGTTGACTGATATATTAATTTAATGCTATCAGTAAAAAAAAAGGTTCAAATGTAATAAAATATAAAATCAAACAACCGCCTTAACGGATTGAGCTTACTCACATGGATACAAATTGAAGATTTTTTGAGAGAGAAACTGTTTTTTTTTTACTTACAATCCTAGCTTGATATATCCAGTAGTCTACGACTTTTTTGTCAATTAGATAACAAAAAAAATAATAGAAGCAGGTCTCCTTATAAATAGGCTGTCAATCTAGTGAATTGATAGAGCCGCATATGCGGGCAGGGCGATCGGTAATCCGAACCCTTATCAATCGGCCGCGGGACAGGATAAGTGAACATAAAAAGTTTCAATCTCACTACTCGATACTATCTGGAGCCGTCTCCTGGAGAAATAGGCGGCTTGGCGATCGGCAGGCGAATGGAAAAACTGCCTCTGCCCCTCCTTATCTTCGAAATATGTTTCAATTTTAAAGTCAAACTCATGATCGTTCTCTCCGTTCCTCTGACAACCTTCGGCTAGGTACGCAAGCTCACCGTTCTTCGTACGTTTCTAAGTCATTCACAGTGACAGCAACAAGACTCTGGAACTCTCTTCCCCTAGACATGAAGAAGACTGATTCGAGGTTATCTTTCAAGAATAAAGTTCGCACATTTCTGATAAAGTGAATTATTGCATAGTAATATTATTATTATATGTATGTATTATTGCTTTATTTATGCTTAAGTATGTAGAAGTAAGTACGTAAAATTATATATGTTTATAGTTTCAGTTAAAGTTACTATTTTAAAGTAGGTATATCTATTTTTATAATATATTATAATATGTAAATTTATTAGTTTAGGATAATAGGATTATTGTTACTATGTTCCTTCTTTCTTTAGAAGCTTTGCACTGCACTCGTTGACATCTTTCTGCATGACATAAAGGTTTGACTGGCAGAGAATGCTTTTAGCATTAATTTCACCTTTGTACACTAAATTTGTGCAATAAAGTCTATAAAGAAAAAACAAGACGGGAAACGAATGCAATGAAATAGTTCCTTAAAGTTGTTGCACGAAATAATGTAAAGATTGCGTAAAGTACTTACCCGAATCAGTAAGCTCAAGTGGCAGTGGGTAGGGTACATAGCGCGAAGAACTGATGGCCGTTGGGACAGAAAAGATCTAGATTGGAGACCTTTCGACTAAAAGCGCAGCGTGGGACGTCCACTGACAATACGGACGGACGACCTTGTTAAGATCGCGGGATCACATTGAATGCAGACCGCTTGTGGTCGGTCGCTGTGAAAAACCGTGGGGGAGGCCTTTGTTCAGCAGTGGCCGTCTTTTGGCTGATAATGATGATGATGATTATACTTGCCTAGTTCTTGTCCGAACTATTTTTACAGTATTTTTTACTCACCTACCTGTTTAATTCAAATATTTGAAGTTGTTATTGGCCTGCTAATCCTTTTTATTTACTTACTGACTTATGTTTACTATTTCCTACATATTTATGCAATTTTGTTAATTTGATAAATAATTTTAAAAACTATTACTGTAGCTAAACAGTAATTTAATCTTGACTTAAATGAACAAAATTTTTAGAAAACTAATTTTCGTTGTACAAAAATATACTTTAATACCACAGTCGTACACCATTACATAGGTAAATAGGAAAGTTATTTTGTTATAAGCTATAAAAGTAATTTATTTCATTCAAATTTCCAGGATATCAGGGGCTAAACAATATTTACCATATCCCACAGGAACTCTTAGCTGACAGGAGTTATGACCGATGAACCCTCAAGAGAATCATGGTCGAAAAAAGTAATGTTAGTAAACTGATGGCTGTCTAATGCGGAACAATTTGTAACTTCTGTGAGGGCTCAACTCGAAATATTTTTACAGTGGTAATATTACAGTAGCAAGTTTCTTTTTTTTACTGTATTGAAAACACACACATTAATACCATCATCAATGCTTAAAATTTATTATTATTTGAGGTGTTTTAACTTTTTCTTATTTATATATCGGACAACAATCAAAAACATTGCTCTGATCCCAAAGTAAGTAGCTAATGCACTTGTGTTATGGAAATCAGACACAACGGTGGTATTACAACACCCAGACTCGAGACAATATCGAAAACTTTGATTTCTATATTGACCCGACCGGAAATTGAACCAGGGACCTCGGAGTGGCGACGCCTTTAAGCCTAACGTGCTTAGCCACTACACCACGGAGGTCATCAAACTATTTGTTAGATATATAATTTGAGTGGTTACATATACACTTGTCAATAATTTAAGGTCACATTACATTATATAAATTTTGGGGAAATAATGGAGATGTTTACAATTTGATTTATTTAGAAAATAATATATAGCTGTCTATTTAAGTTTAAAATCAACTGTGTAAAGCTGCAAACCTGCGGCCACAGACTGGAGCACAAGAAATCAATAAATACACGAAAATATCGAGCGCCACCTGATGTTTGAAAGATAACACTTTTCCTTGGACTGACTGTCAAGTCCTATGGACTTAGGTATCATTTAAAGGATAGGTAAATAATGTTAACTACGGGACCCTACAGCAAGTGCACTGGTTGAGAAAAATCCCGCCAAAATTGCATCGTCTTTAACCCGTCGCGGCCCGTCTCTCCCGCGCCATAATTGTGTGTCACGCTCAGAGCCGCGGCATGTGACGGTGGACGACTTTAGGTCGGGAATAGGAGTCTCCAGGAAATAGCTCCGTATTCCTGGTTTGTGAACTCTCATGTCTGTTCGCATGTATGTAATGTTTATTGTATTGTTGTTGGCTGAACTTGCAATATGGCGGATAGTAAAATTATTCGCAATAAAATTGTGAAAAGCAACAATGCACCAACCTTGACCTCATCAATCTGCTTAGCAAATTTAAAAAAAAAACAGTTTATCTGCAAATCTCCATATTTAAAGTAGCTCATTTCTACGTTTTGCTGTTTGACGGGAAAAAAGTGACTAACCTAGATATATTTTTTAGGTTTTCGAGTAAAATCAAAACAAAAAGTTTTTAGTTCATCAAAAACAGGTAGAGTAATTCTTATTTAAAACCTAACTTGCATCCAAGACGCTCGATCGAAACACAAATTTTTATACTTGCCCTTAAAATTTTCCCTGTAACAATTTTCCTGCCTTATTAAAAATCTACCACAGAATATTATATTATTCCAGTTTACATTTTAACTAGTAATTAGGTTCGCCACCAAAATCGCTAAAAATATCATTAAAAAAGGTTATCGGAAACGGAAAAAGAGATTGAAAAAAAAACAGGAAGCTGAGGAGTTGGTAATGATCGCTGAAATACATTTTATAGCAGTAGTGTATCGGACAAGCGTGACGTCAGACTTCGCTGTCAAACTCAGGCATAAAGGGTTAATACTGCCCTCTGCACTGTAAGGGTTGCTACTTTACAAAGCAGTTTTTTTTTATAAATTTTAATGATTTGACCCTGGACGCTATTGGACACCAATCACATACATTACTCTGATCCCAAAGTAAGTAGCTAATGCACTGTGTTATGGAAATCAGAAACAACGGTGGTACCGCAACACTCAGACCCGAGACAATATAGAAAATTTTGATTTCTATATTGACTCGACCGGTAATCGAACCTGGGACCTCAAAGCGGCGACGCCTTGAAAACCAGCGTTCTTAGCCACTGCATCACGGAGGTCGTCAATGATTGAAGGAAAGATGAATAGCCTACATAATAAGCTCGTTTTGACTTTGGGCTCGTGAAATATTCAAGGTCAATAATATTTTACTGAAAAACTATATCCTAACAGGAGAAACTTGATAATAAGTACCTAGAGGTAACAATTGATTCAACTGGGAGCTCATTATATGCACCGATGAAGTTATTGTTAAAAGTGGCAATATTATTATCACGGAGCTTAGTGCGACCCAGTTTTAGCCGTTTAATTTCCAGGCAGATCAATTCCGACTCAGTATAAACGAATATTATCAATATAATAATATTATAATTATATTACAATCTTAATATTTTTGTTGTTTTATAATAATAATACTACATTTATCATGCTAAATCGTAATACGAATTGCTAATTTGACGGTAAAGCTTAGTCGCTGCATCGCAATTCGCGCCCAGTAGAGTAAAAATAATAATAAATATTCTTTGTGGATTTTGGATGAACGACAAAATCGTAAAAAACACTTTATTTATACTACTAAAACGTTTCATACTCTCCACAGTTTTCATGAGAATCAATTTACTTCTACCTAAACTAGAATACTTTAAGTCGTATCTACAATAGTAGGTACACTGGTATCAAATAAACTCGTAACAATGCCAGTCGAATTCTCGGACAAACTAGTTCCACAGTTCGGACAAAACGCACCGACGAAGTGGTCGTTAAAGCCTCTGTTTGCAGGGCTGCGACAAATACTGGAGAATGGCTGGTGACATCAGCATTTGTGTAAACAGGGATGGTACAAATATACGGACAAAAACTTTTGTGGGCAGCAGGGAGTTGTTATAACTAGGTATAGAGAAGCTATGCCAAACTAAAATGTGTCGCAAATACGACGACTACATTGTTATGTTTGTGAAATTTGAATTTAGAATAAGAAAACGTTTGTATGAGTTAATAACAAGTGGCGTTAATTCATGGAGCACAAAATTTATTCGTAGTGTTAGTTCCATACGCTAGTAATAGCAGTTCTATGGTCAGCAGTACTTTTGCTTCAAAGTGTACTTGTTTAGATTCGCATAGGAAAGCCCTTTGACTTGTATGCATTGTGGAGTCGAACTTGATTTATCTGTTGGTTCAACAAGCACTAACTACGCGCTGAGTGACACTAGAATCTGTGAGGTATATTTTGTCACGTTTTATTTTTTTACGAGACCGGAGCATTTAATTTTAGTTTCTTTTGAGCCTGTTTCACAATCGACAATAAACATTAATCAACGAATAATTCAAATATTATAAAATCTTATTTGTATTTTAAGGTATAACATAACCATTACCAGATATTAATATCATTTATTTTATTTTAATTGCCACTCTGGTTTCCTTTCAAATCGCATAAAACTTTCGCTTTTTTGCCATGAAACTGGGACTACCTATATTTGTTACCACGAAAATTTAGTTCCCACAAACGTTCCTTCGCATTCGGAACAGTAATCAGCAAGCCTACCTGCGGCCCCAAACGCAAATGTCCTCGCATGCCATTACATGCGGACATTACAATAAAATCTTACGAGGCAGCCCTACTCCGCGATTATTTCCGCGAGAACGATTTATCGACAAATGACACCTTAACGGGGACGTTCCTTGGCCCTAAGACTACACCGACTTGTTCCACCGTTATCGTAACTTTTTATTATCTCTGGAAACTTCCGTGGGCGTATCAAACTTGTCAGCTACCGAATTTTCAATTATAGGAAGAGAAAGCTCGACAGGGAGTTTGCGAATGCTTGTCTTTGTAGACTTGGTAATATCGTAATTTGCAAGTTGAAAATATTTGTTTTAACTTTGAAATGTTTACGTATGTAGGAAATGCAACTTATTATTACCTACTATAGAACCTACACTGCGAGTTCATTTGCACGTACCGACAACAGCACGTCAAGGTAAACTGCGGTACCTTATGCAGTTGTAATAAGGGCTAGTTTGCAACAAAAGTGGGTGGCTACATAGGTAATTCATCGTATAGCACTGAGATCTTTATAAATCAAATAGTTAATAATTTCACTGATATTATTTTAAAAGTTATTGAAAGATTGATTACATTATTGGACAAGCAAAGAAAAACGGACATTACTTTCAGCTGTACTAATTTGATTTCACGAGTACAAGTCGATAAACTAATACGCTGCGCGTTTTAGATATGTACCAATTCTATTGTTGAATATTCTACTTAATCTCCATGAACTTAAGTTTTTTTTCTACTTAACAAAAGAAATACCCGCAGTGAAGGATATCGGTAAGTTAAAACCTCTGAAGGAGAGGAGAAGGGTGCCAATAACCTGCAGTTTTTTTTTCTGCTCCTTACGACTCTGCCGATGTTCACAAATATGACGAGGAAAATACTTACCTTGTGAAAAATCGTCCTATTAATTATCTCTTTAAAAAAATAAACAATACCTAGATAGGTACATCAAAAGTTATACTCTGCAGCTGCGAGCAAAACACCTCATTTGAATTTCTTATGTACTTTCATTAACAGTGCCTAGGATTGTCTGTTTATAAAAAAACTTATGAAATAAAGACATCACATGATTTATAAACAAATGACTCATTATAAATCGAATATGATATTGAAAATTATTCTAAAACTATTAGCATGACACATATAAAACTTGGTTGGTAGGTTGGTATTCTGTTAACCGCATTCCGATTTCCTTGCAAAAATAAAAAAATGCCTTTGGGGGTTCCTATACAAGGAACAAACACAAAAAAAATTTTTGCTCAAAATTTATACATGTTGTGTTGATTTAAACACTTTGGTAGCGTCTATCTTTTAAACTTTTTACTTTGGTGTCAATTTAAAAGATCTATCTTTAACTGGAGTGGTTATAGAAAGTTCTTTTACCGAATAACTGACCGTCTTCCTACTGCTACTTGAAAAGGAATCTTTAAAAATATGTGAATACTAACTAATGTATCTTAGGACCGCTTTAACCAAAGACATATAAAACTCATCCGACTGAATAAGTATAAATCAACCGATTTTAAAATGTCATTAACTTAAATGATAGCTGACAAATAGGTGACGTTTTCAAATTAGGCGGATTGTATTTTATGCAATAAACATTCCTTATCTGACGGTGGAAATAAACTCGAGACTATTTTCATCTTGCAATATCAGCCGCAAAACGCTGTCTGAGCGCGCCGTTTCGGTTGATTGCAAAACAGCACCTGCAAAATTGGAACTATGGATTTAGGCTTGCAGCTGACCGAAATGCCTTAGGCCTGAGGCCGGTTTTAATTTTTCAACAAACTCGTTCGTGTTGCGAGCTGTGTGCTCGACGCCCCAGGCGAGATCCACAAAGGTGCAATATCTCGGAAAATCTTACACCTCCTTACGTTCCAACTGGTTGGAAATCCTACTGTAAAGTGTGAGCTGTTCGGTTGGATTTTGGTTGAGAGGGAGGCTTTAGAGAACGTGGCCCGGGCTGATGACTGAGGATGACCTCAATAACCGGCGGATTTTGCCTGTCGACGCGACGTAGTGCTGGTTCAAGTATCAGGGTTATCAAGTATCGAAGGGGTACCTGTTTGTTGCCACAATATATTGGAGATTTGGCAGCATAAAATTAGGGACATCGTATGAAAATTTACACTTTTACCATGGATTTAAGGGTTGAATCTACGAGTATTATATTATGTTAAAATAGAAATCTCTTAGTGTTATTGCTTCAATTTACCATAATCTTTTAGATAGTTAAAAGCTTCTATGACAGAAAAAGGTACAACTGGGGGCGTATAAATTGCGATCCAACTTTAGCCGTTCAATTTTCAGGCAGCTCAATTCCGACTCGATGAAAAAGAATATTATCAATATAACAATATTATAATAATTCTACAATGGTACGAATAGCATATTTAATTTTTTATGTAATAATCACGTAATAAATATTATAAGAAATCGCAAAACAAATTGCTAATTTGACAAAAAAGCTGAGTCACTTACCTATAAAAACTGCGTCGCAACACGCGCCCTTTTTCATATCCAGAATTCTCTTCATTCGATATTTTTTATGGATTTCGGAAAACTACCTACTAGTTGCAATAAAAATAGCATTGCAATAAAAAGGCAAAGGGTTTTAATTGATGGCCCGCAGATGCTATCGGGTTGTTTATAACAGAACAACTTCCGTGATTAGAAAGATGGATCGCGTCCATTAGTTAAGCTTACTAATTTGTTCACTTTCATTAAATGAAGTACAATAAAATTTACGTTCACTTAACTGAAACACATTATTTGTATGATGACTATCGCATTAACTTAGTTTTACAAGTGTCTTTGCTGTTTGAAATGTTAAGGGTTTACGACTAAAGTTTTGGATATTATAACGAACCACCTACCTAAGATTCGTTTTGGCAAAGTTTTATTTTTGTAACTACAAGTTATTACGAAACCGTGAAGAGTGAAAAAGGGTAGAGAGGCCCTTTCCTTGTGTGGAATAGCACAGGTTCTTAATAATAGCATGTGACGTGTAGGTAAGTGGCGACACCTCAGACCTCGATTCTCCCGAGGGCCTAGTTTACTTTATTTAGACCTCGCCTCTTATGCTTGCTAAAATTAGTGGGTCATTAGTCGTGATAGCAAGAACGGAACCTCTGATTCAGGATAGAAATTTAAAAAATACCGGTAGCCTGCTGGCTACCTGTCAATCAGGATGGGTTCTGGCGTGGATTAGTAATAATCTACTTCACAGCCACCTGCACCCCAGATCTGCACAGACTCACCTCTTTACAATCTTTACCTTACCATTTTACGTTCACACTAATGTTGCTGCCTGCTACCTTCATTTATTTAGTGAGCAGAGCATAACCAAAATGCATCGGTCAGCAGTTTTGGGTCGGTGCAAAATGATACGTCACCCGGCGCGATCACTGACATCGTCGGCGTAACTGCGCGCCCCGCCGCCCCGCCCGCAGCGCCGCGGGAAACATCACGCGTGTTGACGTCTACTCCAACACGTGCATATGCTTCAGCTGTAAGTGGAAAAAGCAGTTTAACGGTTGCTCCGAAGAAGCTGGCATCACAGGCTGATAAGTGTGATGAAGTGGGTGTCACTAAGGTTGAGAGGAAGAAAAAGAAGCCCTCCACTCGCAACCAGTGCGGCTCCGCACAGACCGGTCCGAATCACCTACTGCGGCCTACGATACCTGTGACGCTGTTATACGTGTCCCGGCTTCATTACTCTACAAAGGTCGAGGAGATTGTAGAGTACATCCTTATCAAGACCAAATACTCACTGAGGGTCGAACGGTTGGAATATCGTCATAATACGAATTTCAATTCGTTTGTGGTGAGGGTTCCGACGGAACAGCTATCGACCTTCATGCAAGCAGAGTTTTGGCCGAAGGGTGTGTTATATCGTCGGTTTCGCGGACGGTTACCGGACACCAAGATGCGCAACACTACGCCGGCAAAATAGTGTTTCATTTGTTTTTTATTTTTATTTTTTAATATTATTATATGTATGTTAGTCTTAAGGTATCTTTTGTATGGGCCTTTTGTAGCCTGTAATAAATGATAAATGAATGAATGATAAATAAATAACCATCTGCAGTGGTTATTGAGATTAAGTTCCGTTGTCTCATCGATATCCCAGTCACCAGTTCAGCAATTTCCACACCATAGTCCCGGTATAGTCCAAAATCTTATCTGCAATATTTCATGCACCTAGCGGGTGTTTTCTTTAGTTGTACGAGGGTCAAACTGAAAGTTCTTAGAACTGGCCACTTATAAACAATATAATAAAAAAAATATTCTAAAATTTGAAAATAGAACTCTTTGCCAATATTACTGAGTATATATTTCATTCATTTGTCATTTGTTTTACGATTTGGCGGCAAATTGAAAATTGTCTGTGTCACGTCAACATGAATTTAACACGAGAAAATTTTCGTGCAATGATTTTTTATGACTTTCGATGTCATTTAAGTCAACAAGAAAGTTATGATAGACTACGATTGGCCTTTCACGATGAAGCCCCATCTCGTGCGACTGTTTACAACTGGTTTAATGAGTTTAAACGTGGTCGCACTAATCTCACTGATGATGTACGTGAGGGACGGCCTTCTACGGCGACGACTGAAAATAACATCTGTGTTGTGCGGCGTATGATAGAGACTGACAAAAGAGTGACCTATCAGCAGATTTGGACAAGCTTAGGCATCGGTATGAGTCAAGTGCACAAAATCCTCCACGAACATTTAGCGGTCAGGAAGCTTTGCGCCCGGTGGATACCTCATAATTTGACTAAGGCTCAAAAACTCCATCGTGTGGATTGGTGCCGTAAAATGATTGAAAGATTTAACGGAGGTGACTCAAATGCTGTGTTCGACATACTAACAGGTGACGAAAGCTGGATTTACTGTTATGATCCTGAAACCAAAAGACAATCTGCTCAGTGGGTGTTTCCTTTCGAGGAGTTGCCAACTAAAGTGAAGAGAGATCGAAGTGCGGGAAAAAAAATGGTGGCCTCGTTCTTTGGAAGGATAGGTCATTTCGCAACAATTGTGTTAGAGGATCAAAAAACAGTTTCTGCAGAATGGTACACTACCAATTGTTTGCCACTTGTCTTGGAAAAAGTTCGAGAGAAACGACCTCGCAGTAGGATCCTCCTTCACCACGACAACGCCTCGTCGCACACCGCCAAGCGAACGATCGACTATTTGGCGACATCAAACGTTGAATTACTGGGTCACCCGCCGTATAGCCCCGACCTCGCGCCTTGTGATTTTTATTTATTTCCAAAAATTAAAGAAAAACTTAAAGGAAAGCGGTTTATGAATGCTGAAGAAGCGATGGCTGCGTATCGCGATGCCATTGAAGAGACCCCTAAGGACGAGTGGGCAAAGTGCTTTTCCCAGTGGTTCCATCGCATGCAGCGGTGTATTGACGTCAATGGACAATATTTTGAAAAGATATAATAAAACTAATAACTGGCTAATGTAATCAGTTTTTGATTTTCTAAGAACTTTCAGTTTGACCCTCGTATTTCATCAATCGTGCAGACAGAGACAGTCACAGTACCCAATCGTCCTGTTGGATCCATACCCCCAGGTAAGCCTTCCAAAAGGACCAGCTTGTTATAAAAGCGAGTTCTTATCGTAGTGTCAATTTTAAGCGCACGAGGTCGGTAAGTTGTCAACGTAATTGGACATGATAACTTCGCCATTAAGGCCCATAACTTGGCATTACATGAGCTATTAATTCCGGCTATTACACGACATCACCACAAAATTAGAAGATTCAGAAGAACCGTGGCGGGAGAAAAAACTTTATTACGGGAATGAACTTCAAGTCAAATACATATTTAGAAAAAATAGCTGTTCAATGTTTTGGATTAGCTAGTTTAGAGTTGATAATTATACTATATATTGTAATAATCACTGTCAGTTTTGGTAGTTGAGAAAGAACATTAATGTATTTATCGAGCATAAGGTAAGTCTTAATACTATTGGTGCTAGGCCTAAATAACGTAAGAGGACCTATTGGCTCATTGGCTACCATCATCAATATGGCCTACCCCGATGGAGAATTCTTGACTTTCTTGTTAAGATGTTGGCTTTCTATTCTTTATCTTTATTATGTCGCCAGGGTAACGAGGGGTATCAAGGAATGACGTCGAGAAAAACTGCAATTATAAACGAAGCTAGCAGCGGCTATTAAACGGTACATTAACTCCGCGGTGACAGACAGATTTGCCTTCAGAATGAGTTGGGAGAAACGGCCTAGTCACTTTGATCAACATGTGGCTCGTCGTGATAATGACTAATAATTATTTTGATTTGAACTTGATTTGGCAGTTAAAAATATGTTGCTTAAATAGTTAAGACCAGTCTAGTAACAGAAAATTTAACGTGTCTGAGTTTAGCTATTGTTTAGACATAAATATACTTCAAATACTTTCACTGACGTTTTTGTAATTTGAAACGAAACATTTTGGAATATGTACCTCAGTGACTGAAGAGCTAATATAATAATGTTCAGTTCAAAGTTTAACCAAAAACTAAAATCATTACTTTTGAAAGACTGGAAGAGATCGATAAAGCGATAAATTGTACTTTTTTTGTAAACAAACGTGTAACTAGCCAATACAAAATTAAACTGTCTTTCAAAACTGTCTAAGAAGCTTAAAATCTATATCTATACTAATATTATAAAGCTGAAGAGTTTGTTTGTTTGTTTGTTTGTTCGTTTGTTTGTTTGTTTGAACGCGCTAATCTCAGAAACTACTGGTCCGATTTGAAAAAATATTTTTATGTTAGATAGTCCATTTATTGAGGAAGGCTTTAAGTTATATAACATAAAGATACGACTCACAAGACCACAACAGCAATGAAAAATGTTGCGAAAACGGGAGAAAGATATTCCTTTTGAATGCTTCCGCTGCGTACGCTGCGGAAACCGCTAAAGTTACACAAAAATCATGT
This sequence comes from Pyrausta purpuralis, assembly GCA_963924145.1. Taxonomy (NCBI): domain Eukaryota; kingdom Metazoa; phylum Arthropoda; class Insecta; order Lepidoptera; family Crambidae; genus Pyrausta; species Pyrausta purpuralis. The sequence continues at coordinate 32,301,332 of OZ001645.1, forward strand.
ATGACAGGATTGTTCAGCATTAAGAGTTCTAAAATAAAGTCTGCGACAGCATAAGTCTATCTTTTATGGTTGACTTACTACAACCTTTTTATGTTAATAAATTTGTAAAAAAAATGCATCATTTTTAAAGGTGTATTATACACACAGGTATTTATGTTTATCAAAATAAATAGATTCATTATCACGAGCATTTCATTTAGGACAAAGTTGCCCTTATATCATTTGATTCCAATAAACATCTTAGGAGCTATCACAGTTTTAACATAACTCCGCACCAAAATAATGTTCGCAACCTAAGTACAACGTGCGCTTGCGCTAATTTATATAATAAAGCTGAAGAGTTTGTTGGTTTGAACGCGCTTATCTCAGGAACTGCTGAACCGATTTGAAAAAATATTTCTGTGTTAGATAGCTTATTTATTGAGAAAGGCTTTAGGATATAAAACATTACGCTGCGACGGGAGGGGAGGGAGCAAACTCAAAACGCGCGGACGAAGTCGCGAGGGACCGCTAGTTATATTATAAAGCTGAAGAGTTTGTTTGTTTGAACGCGCTTATCTCAGGAACTGCTTGACCGATTTGAAAAAAAATTTGTGTGTTGGATAGCTTATTTATCGAGAAAGGCTTTAGGATATTAAATATGACGCTGCAACGGGAGGGGAGGGAGCAAACTCAAAACGCGCGGACGAAGTCGCGGGGGACCGCTAGTAACTTAAGATCTTGAAGGCGGTTTTATTATTCATGTTTTTTAGTTCATGCTCATATCTTAAAAACTGCTGGATCGATTTTGATGAAAGTAACACTGTACCCTTAATTGATCTATACCTAAATGAACTAAAAAAAGAATCTAGCCGCTATTACTCCTCGTTTTCAAAAAATCTTGAGACCATCATACATACACTTATGCAACTTTTTACACGTGGTAGGAAGCCTTGCAATACTAAAGGTTGAATTGATGACCTACTTTTTTTAAAATCAGTAATAAATAAAACAGGCAATGTTATCTGCAATAATGAGTTATACTTAAGCAATCATCATTAAGTCCAGTGATTTCCACACCATAAATAATAAATAAATATTGGACACCAATCACATACATTGCTCTGATCCCAAAGTATTTTTTTAAAGCAGAACTTCATGTGATGTTAATATTACTGGGTGATCTTGTTTCACTATGAGTTTCAGGCCACGGTTGAAGAGATGTCTAATTGTGAAAGGAGTTCTGATGGAGTCAGGTGAGAACAAAAGTTGCGTGTAGCAGCCACAAACTGAGTTACACTCAACTTATGAGAATACTTATAAGCTAATTAATACATTGTTAAAGTTCCTCTGGCGAAAGTTTTTCTGTTGTTAGTACGAGTAATTACGCAGTATTGACTCCCGGTTTTTTATTTGGCTTTGTTTATTACATAAAATCCCGTTAGTGTATTAAAATTTTGTTTGTTACAGCAATGAAATCAAAATCATAGATTTAGTAACAGCTTTAAAAACCCAACTGCTTACAAAAATGCACTGAAAAGGAAAAAAAACAAGGTGAATGGTGTTGGCTCCTTCCTATGTGCATGTTTTTTTTAAATATTTTTTATAAAAACAAGTAGTTAGTTAATACTTTTATGGTGCCGCATGCGGTGAAAAACGTAGTTTTGGTAGATCACCTTCAAAGTGTTCAGTTTAATAATTTGAATACATACTTTTCTTGTAAAGTATTTTAGTATATTAAGTATCTACCTACTTTTTTATTAGTTTAATAAAGGAACCAAAAGCATACAATTAGGAATACACCCTTTGCCTTGTTTTTTTTCCTTTTCAGTGCATATTTGTAAACAGTCGGGTTTTTGCACTTTTTAGTTTTTTAAGAGTCAAGTTTGAACTTCGTAACTGCTTGAAAATTTTGAGATGTAACGCTCATGATTAGTTAGATTTGGGTATATAATTTTGGTAGGTAACGCTCATTTGCAACAAATTTGTCATCAGGCGAGACGATTTATCGGCGTAGTACTTTTTTTTGTTGAACTCTCTTATTGTCATAAATGTATGCATGTTCAAAAAGCTGTTGAGTTTCCTCAAAAAATAAAATAAATTAAACTTAATTTTCAAATAAAAAGTAGAGGACTTTGTACATCACTAGTAAGTCGATACCGGTCGGTGCCGGAAATCCGCCTCCTTACGTCTACGCCTAAATTTAGTATATGAATTAAGAAGTTACAGGAAACTTAAATTCTGTTTTACTTTCTTAACCGTTACGACTTTAAATTTAAAGTTTAACACTTCTACGCAATAAAACATTACCATAAAACACACTATTGTAGTTCCTTTATTAAAAAATAAGACTGGAAATATCAGCAGTTTAGGTAGTTATCGTCTCATATCTCTTGCAACTATTGTTGCCAAGGTGCTTGAACGAATAATACATTCTGAAATGGCCTCGGTCCTTGAAATTGATGACGGTCAATTTGGATTTAGACCTGGACTATCTACGAATATGGCTGTTTTTTCGCTACAACAGGTAGTAAAATATTAAACAGATAGAAAGACTACTGTGTACGCGTGTTTTTTAGACCTTAGCAAAGCATTTGATACCCTGAACCACGACCTTCTGTGGTCAAAAATGCGTGATACCAACACCGAAAATGAGGTTGTTGATCATCTTACATTTTGGTATCGCAACCAGAGCACAATAATGTCAGATGGGGCAAAAGATTGTCCTTGGATTACAGCCCGTCCTGTGGGATGAGGCAGGGTGGTCTCACCTCTCCAGACTTGTTTAATGTATATATGAATGACCTGGTTGTTGAGCTGAGCAGAATTGCGGTCAGACTTAGGCTCGATGATAGATATATCAACATCCTATGTTATGCTGACGATATGATTTTGCTCAGCCCTTCAATAAGAGGATTGAGAAGACTCATTTCTATTTGCGAGAATTATGCACAAAAACATAATCTAACGTATAATGTTAAAAAACAGAGATGGTTGTATTTAGATCAGGAAAAGGCCCTCAAAACATACCCAGCGTTAGCCTCAACGGACAGGCTGTAAGAATTGTATATTCGTTCAGGTACCTTGGACACATAGTAACGGATAAATTAAGGGACGATACAGATATCGAAAGGCAGCGTAGAGCTCTTTATACCGTGGGCAATATGCTGTCTCGAAAATTCGGCAAAGCATCGCCTAGTGTACGGGTTACTCTGTTTCGGTCTTACTGCCAAGTATTTTATATGTGTCAACTCTGGACCGAATATACAAAGAAAGCGCATAATGGCATCAGAGTTGCATATAACAATACCTTTAGGCAGCTGATGGGGTTGAAGCGTTGGTGCAGCGCATCTGAGATGTTTGCTGAGGCGCATGTCAACTCTTTCGGTGCCATTCAGCGTGGTCGTATTGCGTCTTTTTTGTCCACAGTTGGCAAAAGTAGTAACTAAAAAGTCTTTATTAATCCAGACAAACACTTACAAGCAATGGATGGCCATTGCAATGTAAAAAAAGACTCTTTTTTGACTGTTGTGTACGTGTACGTAATTTTTTTTACGTACCTATTTTAATAATGTAAATAATATAACCTAAATCATTTGTATTTTTTTAGTTTAGTTATTTTTTATTTTTAATGTATTCTTTATTGTACTTTTTAAATATGGATCATTGATCTGAAATAAATCAACATTTATTTATTATTACACAGATACACTAGACAGTAAGTTTTATGTCCGTGATTGAGACAGCGTATCTGACAAGCAATGCTAACGTGAATTAAACCGTCTGATAACGCATTCGCAAATGCCCGAGCGGATAGTATTTGGCAGCAGTTATCCGTTCAGTTGGCGCTCCGCCAGCCTTTGCATACTACCCTCAGTTTAACTGCGACCAGAGGCCTTATTATGGCCATTAAAACACTGTCAACGACGGCCATTTGACGATGTGTATTGACGGCTAGCCACTGACAGTTTGATGAGGGCCGTCACTATCCCTATTTTTATCCGACTTAAAAAACAGGTTCTCAGTTCGACCTGTATGTTTGTAATATATATGCAAATATCTCGCATTTGACTGTACCGATTTTGATGCGGTTTTCACTAAAGTATTTGTTACACTAAGAAGAAGGTTTAAATAACAATTTTATTTAAATCAAGTACACTGTAACTTAAAAAATAACTAAATAAACAAAACGAAAAAAAATGATGTCACAAAAGTCATCATAGTTATTTTTTTAAAGGCGGTTCATTTAAAAAAAAATGGTTGCCGACATCATGTCAACGACAGATATTGTCTCTTGCAAATATTTGTCAGCAAAGTTATAAGCCTCTAACACGCTGTCAGTTTCTTCGAGGCTAACCGTCCCTGTCGAGCATACCAGCATGACCCTTCGAGTGTTGTGTACGTTATGCTGTTGATGTATCAGAACAAATTAATTATAAATAGTTAAATAGATGGCAGTGATATACAGGCGTTATCTTGCAGAGTAGAGCCTCAGATTATCCTTGAGAGGAATTAGGAATTGTGGTAGCTAAAAGAGTCAGAGACAACTAAAAATGGGACACAAAAACCCACAAATTGCATTCAGTGGTACAGTTTTGTATTTATGCCGTAATCAGCAAAACAGTTAAATATTGCTTTTAAATACTCAATACAAATTAGTAATGATTCAGAAGGAACCAGATTATTAAAGATAAAATAAAATTTTGTGAACCGTGCAACTCCTATAAGTCCTTTCCTACGCAATGGTTCTTAACCATGTAGCATACCTTCTGCATTATGACACTACACAGGTAACTAACAGCAATTGAATGAAAATAACAGAAAATATTTAAAAAAAACATCCTACATATACCTTTGAGAGGGTAAGCTGGAACTGGGTAAAGAATCTGAGAGAGAGGAGACTCGGTTTCTCTTCTGACTTAGAATTTGCATACTTTAAATATAGATAAATCTTATGTCCCCAAAAAAACCAAAGCGCATGTAATTCTATTACAATAATATTCAAGCACCTATTATATCCAATCGAGGACAAATTCAAGCTCATTACATACTGGACATTTGCCAGGATTCTTTACGAGCAGATTGGGAGCAGGGGTCAGCAGAAATGGGATTTCAAGCTGTACAGGAATCTCCTGTAGGATACAGGAATCTTCATTCTCATTTAATGCACCTATATTGATATCTATCAATATAGGTGCATTAAATGAGAATGAACCGTTACTTACGGGGTTAGTGTGAATTACATAGGTTATACTTAAAAAAAAAATTACCCCCCACACGTATAGGTTTGACTAAAAAAAAATTTTTTTTAGTCAAACCTATACGTGTTTATGGATAGGTCTTATAAAATGACATAAACCATTTTCTTTTAAAGTCTAACGTTTCATAGCTAGACGCTTCCAAAGTGGTAAAATGGGCGTCCCCCCCCCCCCAATCTAACTTCTAAACTAAGCAAGTGTAAATTTTGAAAAAAAAAAATGTAGATCTTAACAAATACTTTCAACGAAAATTGGTTCGGACGGAATCGAACGAGAAGTTTTAGCGATATAGCACATTTTCAACAACCGCAAACATAACTTTGTACTTGATACAAACACTATGAAAAACAAATTTATATTTGCCGTCAACAAAATATTGTGGATTTTTCTAAGTGGAAGTAAGTGGATTCCCAAATTCAGTTTAAGTTGGCACGGAACCCTCAGTGCGCGAGTCCGACTCGCACTTGGCCGGTTTTTAGGGTTCCGTAGCCGAATGGCAAAAAACGGAACCCTTATAGTTTCGTTAAGTCTGTCTGTCTGTCCGTATGTCACAGCCATTTTATTCTGTAACTATAAGCATTACACAATTGAAATTTGGTAGGAAGATGTATCTTGTTAACCGCTTACCGATTCTCATACAAAAAATTAAAAAATAATGACAGCTAAGGGGGGGCTCCCATACATGAAACTAAAACCAAAAAATTTTTTTTTAGTCAAACCTATACGTGTGGGGTGTTTTTAAGGATAGGTCTTTTAAAATAGCATAGAGAACTTAGAACCATTTTCTTTTAAAGTATAACGTTTCATAGCTAGACGCTTCCAAAGTGGTAAAATGGGCGTCCGCCCCATCTAATTTCTAAACCAAGAAAGTGTAAATTTTGAAAAAAATATGTAATGTAGATCTTAACAAATACTTTCAACGAAAATTAGTTCGGACGGGATCGAAAAAGAAGTTTTTGAGATATAGCACATTTTCAACAACCGCAAACATAACTTTGTACTTCATACAAACACTATGAAAAACAAAGTTAAATTTGCAGTCGACAAAATATTGTGGTATTTTACTAATTAGAAGTAAGGGGATTCCCTAATTCAGTTAAAGTTGGCACGGAACCCTGAGAGCGCGAGGCCGACTTGCACTCAGCCGGTTTTTTGTTACGTTCATCAAACGTTTAGTGCCGGAAAAATCGCAATGACTCTTACTGTTTATGTTAGTGTCTTAAACCTTAATATCTACAATTTAGTGCTTTTCACGAACACGATCAATATTTTTAGAAATTTATTTATTATTTTTCAAACATGATTAAAAAAATTATGATTTTTGTTACACAAATGTTTTTTTTTAAATTAGTCAATACTGATTTTTTATAAATTAAATTACAAAAACCAAGCGGGATATGTTTTCTATAACTGAAACTTGGTCAAATACTGTAGCAAAAATACGCAGCAAATATCGTGTCTTATATATCGCTCTACGTGGTAATTTTTTGTACGAAGGAAGTGCATTTGCTGCCGACAGATGTGTTTTTTAGCCATCCTCCAGAAACTTTTCAAATGAGAGTGACTGGCTGTTACCAGTTATAGTGCATCTTATGTGCGTCGTATCTTACCATAAGGCGGCCAATTGTGTGACTATATACGTTTATAACTTCACGCAATCCAGTGTCGGAAGTCTCGACATAGTTCCCTGTAAAACCACCAGGTGGCGCTCGAAAAATGCCGTAACAAAATTAGTGTTTTCATGTGTTTATTAATCGAGAAGAATTTTCGAATAAAGCTTAAAAATTACAAATATTTTTTAAGATATATTAAACATACAAGCAACATAAGTTAAAATGATATTTGATGAATTAGAAAATCATACAATTGAAATTGTCTACGTGAAATGTCAAAAATGTTGCATCAGACTTCGCCCGCAGGCCAGCTTCATTTTTGCAGAACACATTTCATTAAACAAAGCTCACAGAGTTGCGACGCGTTGGATGGTTCAGCGTCAGGTGCGGCTGCCGCAACCCTTTTATCTTCCATCGACGTTCGCACGTGCAGCTGCCGGTGTTCTTGACATCAGAGGGACAACGTGCTGGTTTTTTTTTTATTATGCAGTTTACAAATTTTTTAGCTTTGATTAACTCTATTTCATGTCGGTGGGCCTCCTCAATTCTGAATACCTCTCGTGCATGTGCCGATAAGAAAATCTGGCAGTGTTTCCACTGTAATTTTGTCATATAGTATGAAGTTATCTTTGGTTTTATTTTATCAGTTGTGTACCATCAACTGTGTTTTGTTAAGCAGTCCTTGCTACACTGAAGGTAATATACCGTGGACTCGTGGGGAATGCTCGTAGGTATGTTAAAAAATACATAAACGTGAAACAGTTCAATGCCGCAATGTGTGTTGGTGACGTCTAGATTAAGACGACATAAAGTGAAGTCTGTTTTCATCCGGGCTTGTCTAGTGCCATGCAAGGCTATATTTATTCTTTATTTTTCTTATTAAGGGCTGTCTAGTGCCGTATATTCGGCTTTACTCGGCGTCCGTTTTTAGTCTATACCACCATTGCCTATGCACTGCATGTTAGCTTCAGCAGTGACCATTTTAGAATTTACTGCGTCATAGTAGCTTTTGCCTTATATGCCTCTTTATACCAACAAGTATGAGTATCATCTGTAACCGTGTAGTACCATGCTGGTCTGTATAAAATCTTTTTATACCCTCCAGGGTCTTGTACTCTTCAGTATTGTCTAGAAGGGACACTTAGTAATATCGCGACACGTGCAGTGTTGGATGCTATCAAGTCCGATCAGTGCTGCCACTTTTCGTTAAATGACATAATCATATTCAGGCTCCATTCAGTGTCATAAATAGATCTCGCTGTGTTCGAGCCCCCGCCTTGTGTTAGTCCAGCGTGTCACACATAACGAGCGGCCAATCAATCGCGGTCGCCGGCAGCTGGCTCATAATCACGACCCGCCGACACCACTCACTGCTTCTATAAGTCTGCATGCAATGGATTGGTGAAATATGTTAGTTTTATCCTTAACTTGCTTTTAGGCATGGTATTTTGAAAGGAAGAAAAGAAAATATTTGACTCAAGTAATTACATCAACATCATTACATTTAGTAAACATACTAAAAACGCTCTCGAGTCAAAAAGGCTCAGCATAAGTCGGCATTTTCTGGTATTTTTTTTACTGCACTCGTTACGTAAAGTAGACTTGACTGGCAGAATTGCTGTGTTTCAACTGTGATAAATTCTTAGCGATAATCCCCTTTTTAATAAATCTATTATATTCCAGGATTTACTATGAAATCGTCATCTCATTCCTTATTCAACACTCCATGCTTTATGGTTGAGGTCGAAGCTATGTTTTACATCACAACTGTCACCATCATTCTGGATATTGCGCCTGATTTCCTATTTAACCAACTTCAAAAAAAGGTTCTTAGTTTGACCTGTTTGTTTGTATGTGTGTTTGCCCGCGAATTTTTCGTGTTAGGCTGGACCGTTTTTGATGCGGTTTTCACAAAAGTATTTGTTACACCGATGATAAGGTTTATGTAACTAATTAATTCAACCAAGTACCTACATTGTAACTTACAAAAACTTTTTTTCATAAAATTTTAACCGCTTTTAAAAACACAAAAACGTCTAAAATAACGCGAATAGGAAAAACAAACTCATTTGAAGTCGGTGCATGATTTCAACCTTAACGGACAGCAGCAGTTTACGTACGTACGCACATTATGCACCGACTTTAAATGAGTTTGTTTCTCCTATTACCCTTTTTTTAGTCCTTTTAGTATTGTTTGAAGACTGTTAAATTTTTCTTTACTTTACGTGCAAACGGCATGCGCAAAAATTGTTAAGTATAGGTACACAGCGGTGCTCCATGCGGTCCTTGAATAATGTTAATATCAGTTTTCCTGAGATAAAGCTTTAAGTGCACCGTTTACCGAAAACGTGACCCTTTCACCAGGTAGGGAATTATGCAGGTCCATTCACAGAAGATACGTTATTAAAAAAGTGTAGGTACATACTATCGACACTTCAGATCATAGTAGGATGATCTGTGACTTACTTCAAATAATCTTATAGCGAATAATTACCATGAATACAAAAAATGATTATCCTTACAATTTCAACATGTCAATTAAACAGAATTACTTTTATTTTTCATTTATAACGGTACATTTATACTAATATTATAAAGCTGAAAATTTTGTTTGTTTTAACGCGCTCATCCCAAAAACTACTGGACCAATTTAAAAATATTTTTGTGTTTGGCAGCTTATTTATCGAGAAAACATCACGCTGCGACATGAGAGGACACTCAAGGCGCGTGGATGAAGTCGCGGGGGATCGCTAGTATTTACTTAAAATTGGAATAACATGCCGCCCGAGGACAATGACAATGTGACCAACATTCCTGCAATACCTGTGGATTTGATAGTCTGCAAGCATTGCTACTCGTAGCGTCGTTGAAGGCTGACATCTAAAGCCTGTAATTACTCAGGCTGTTCCCTTCAATCCGGATGCACGCCGACCGCTTTATGGCCGACATTTGACCGCCATTTAGTTCGCATACAGCTTCCTATCCTAACTTAAAATAGATTACAGAGCTCGGTACTGACCATAGTTGCATAGATTACACGACTTGCAGCCAAAGCAACGCAAAATGTGACAACACGAGCGCGAAACGAAATACGCTTGATTATGGTATGAATTGCCCGATAATATTCGTAACCGTTTAAATGAACAGTGCTTTTGATTTAATTTATGTATACGTTATGAAGGAGCTCTATTTTTGAATCACTCGCTTGAATATCGCGTGAGTATCGTTCGAAAACAAATTAAAAATCAATGAAAATCACGCAGAATATTGGCGTTGGTACTCACAAAATTCGGTTATCTTATTTCAAATCACTTCCTCGTGAAATTATAGTAGTTTTTATTGGCTAATTGGACATTAAACAATAAATATCCCACGCCATCTTGACGCGAGTGATTCAAAGTATAAGGTAATATAAGAGCCTAGGGTGTTGTTTTGGTCAGCGACACTTGACTCAGGGGCGGTTGTACAATTTATGATAAAAAAGTATGTTAAGTATTTTTTAAGAAAGAAAAACACAAAATCAATTTATTATTGCAATACTAGCGAGCAAGTTAAAACTATTAACGCCCGGTCGCCTCTTCGTAGCTGTCTGGCTACGGTGTAGTATTTCGTAGCCACGCGCAAGGTACGCGCGAGGTTGCGAGTTTTCCTATTAATTTTGATATTTTTAGAATATTGAAGAGGTTTTTTCTTTTATAAAACTTGCATATAATTTAAAAAAGATATTTATTTACAATAAACATTCATACCATCATCCTTGAGTTGGTGGTCACTGACCAAAACAACGCTCTGCATAACACTCTTTATTTTTACGTTTAAAGCACGCTTCAAGTATAAAACCAAACTTTACTAGTAAGGAGTTAAAAGTACATATTTGGTAAATTTGCTTCTTAAACTATTATGTTACAGTAAAATCCATTAAGTTTTGCACTTAAAGACTTGATATATACGAGGGATGGGATCTGAAAATATATTTCTATCTTATACAAAAAATAAATTCGAGAGGTATCACATTTACGTAATGAACGAGCTAGAGAAAATAAACTTTAAAAAAAAGTAAAAACCGACTTCAAAACCAAAACGCACTAAAAAGTCTTAAATAAACTCTTCACCATTGAAAGGAAAGGAATCCGTTTTAGGCAAACAATTTCTTTTTGGAGTCGGTGCTGAGATAGTTGATGCTTGATAGTCAAAGTGATGGCACCGACTCCAAAAAGAAATTGTTTGCCTAAAACGGATTCCTTTCCTTTCAATGGTGAAGAGTTTATTTAAGACTTTTTAGTGCGTTTTGGTTTTGAAGTCGGTTTTTACTTTTTTTTAAAGTTTATTTTATTTCTTTATTTTTAGTGATTACATAAGAGGGGGGGGGGGAGGTGCACCTTTTGATTCTATTTTTCACGAAGCTACAAATTACCTATCATCATAAGTTTCGTCATTATAATTACTGAACTCCTAGGCGTTAAGGAGTTCCACCATCAGCTCAGCCCCACAAAATGTTGACTATCAGACGTAACAACACGTCAACATTAAGATTCTAGTAAAGAAACACTATACGTGCCTTTAAAATTTGAGGGTTTCTCTCGAATACACCGAGATCCCATCATCAGATCCCAAAATGGAAAAAATGGGACCAACTAGAAGGTATACCCTCTAAGTGAGTGAAAAAAATTTTCGATTCGGTCGACAAACGACTGAGATATGAGGTAACATACATACAAAAAAAAATAATGATAAAAAAAAAAACATACAGTCGAATTGATAACCTCCTCCTTTTTTGAAGTCGGTTAAAAATCTGTTCAGTTTTTTGAACAATAAAACGGATTACGAGAATATCTTCCTTGGACTGTGAAAGAGCAAAAACACTGGATCTTTAGATCTATACCTTTTTTATCTGCTTAGCATTTTATTGTCAGCGGAAAAAACGTTGTGAACGCTGTCAGTTGGCTTCCTTCGCCGTCGTGTTTTATTTCTGTAATTTTTCTGTTTTTCTTTATTTTCGTCTGAAGGCGAAGAATGGCACAAGCCAAATCGAATCGAAAAAATGAATGAATGAACGATGAATTATGTTTTCACTATGAAGCAACTAAAATGAAAGTGTATAGTAAGCGATGCGCTCTGCAAATAAGAGTTTGTTTTAGGAAATCGTACATATAGTCGCGTTGAATACCTGCTAATTAAGTGATTCTGGAGTTCAGGCAAGGATGACTTAGTATTACTTGTAAGAATATCAAATTTAAGTTAAAACAATACTTTTTAAGCTTATTGTAGTTATACTTATTGCAGCTATATTGTGTTTAATAACCTATTTTATCTAAGCATGTTATTTAAATTTGATAAATAAATGCAAAAATCTCCACATAGTTCCCTGTAAAATCAGCTGGTGGCGCTAGAAAAACGCTAAATCACAATTTGTTTTGTGTATTTATCGATAGAGAAGAATATTTGAATAAAGCTAAAAAAACATATATTTTTAAGGACTATTATAGATAGCTTCTTAGTATTGATTTGATGAATAGATATTTGATGCAGTAAAAATCAAGAAATTGAAATTATCTACACCAAATGTCAAAACTTCGCTTCAAACTTTGACCGCAGTACACTATAGTTCTCAACATTTTTGTGCATTGGTTTTTCGGTATTACGTAGAGCTGTAATACCGAAAAACGAAGTAACAAAAGCATGATTAAAGCATGTACTTTAACCCCTTTGAAACAGCTATTAGCAAAAAGTTATTTTTTTAACCGCCAAAGCCGTAGCATGAAAATTAAAGTTCGTTATTTCACAAAAGTGATACATTTTTAATGCCTCAAACAAACCGCCAAAGTCAAACTCCGACCACTTTTTACTTCGTTCTCGTGTCTCTTCCGCATATTGAAATTATGTGAACTGGAATTTCATAATTAAGTAGCTGCATATAACAGGGTAAAACGAAAAAGTTGTCATGTAAAATTAAAAGCTAATAAAGTTTTATAATTTCGGAAAAACTGTCTGGACAAAACCATAAATTTTTTGAAGGTTTTCTGAAAACACGTTCGCACTTGGCTTGGAGTCGAGAGCAAACTTATATTTAATAAATAAAAAACAAAGATAGTTAGTTTAACATTAAAAGTTGCAACATATTTAAGGCCAACAAACGGATCCAAAGGCTTATAGCCTTTATTTAATACTTTTGGAACTTGTACTGTTTTATCAAATCCCTATTTCCAGTATTCAAATATAGAAAACCGTAAAAAAATAGAGAATAGGTTCTTACATTTTGACGTTATGGAATACGTCGTCTTCTTACTAAATAATGACAAAGGCAAAAAAACGATGAAATTCCCTGGAGCGGATAAATTGAAATAGATTGAGCCCGAAACTTATTATTTTAGAAAAAATGAAGCGATGTTAAACGTAACTTCGGTACAAGTTTGCGGAAAGAACAAAATCGGAGGTTTTTGCGCTAATGCTGCTATTATCACGTAGACACATGGTGGTACAAAAAGGTTTCTTACACCGACCAAGTGTAACGTGAAATCAACTTTATGAAGATGAAACTGCAGATTGTATTGTATTGAAGGTTAAGGCAATTGTTATTACATTTTTAGGGTCTATGGAATATGGCACACGTAGCGTTCCTAAGGCGTAGTTAGTGATGTTTCTTTTGTGTTTTTCTACTATCTGAAAAATCGCGTGCTTCGTATCAAATGGCGAAAGAAGTTGATTACAAGATAACATGATTTGGATATGATTGCCGCCGCATCGATCCAGACAAATTGGTTTCTCACGAAACGTTTCCTTGAGTATTGGTTTAATTACGTATTTAACAGAATAATTATAATTGGAAATACCATATGATTAATACGTCAGTAGTTCATGATTGTTTATTCGATCGTCTAAACATCAGTTTAGGTTGTAGGACAGGATATATCTGTCTGCACACGAACCAAATTTTGCGTGGTCTAAAATAACACTGCACTAATATTACTACTGATATGGACAATAAAATAAAATAAATATAAGACGGTATCAGCTCAATTCCCTGCTGTATTTAGACGGCTTACACACTGTGACTTTTAGCATCTATTCAGTCGCGTGTTTTGAAAACGCGCTTCAGCATCGCGATTCACGCCATATATTAAAAAAAATAAATGTCAAACCTATACGTGTGGGGTGTCTATAGATAGGTCTTTTAAAATGACACCGAGGTTTCTAAAATTATTTTCTTTTAAAGTCTAACGTTTAATAGCTAGACGCTTCCAAAGTGGTAAAATGGGCGTCTTCCCCATCTAACTTCTAAACTAAGCGAGTGTAAATTTTGAAAAAAATATGTTATGTAGATCTTAACAAATACTATCAACGAAAATTAGTTCAGACGGAATCGAACGAGAAGTTTTTGAGATATTGCACATTTTCAACAACCGCAAACATAACTTTGTACTTCATACAAACACTATTAAAAACAAAGTTATATTTGCTGTCCCCAAAATATTGTGGATTTTACTAAGTGGAAGTAAGTGGATTCCCAAATTCAGTTAAAGTTGGCACAGAACCCTCAGTGCGCGTGTCCAACTCGCACTTGGCCGATTTTTCATCTTGTAGGAAATACATTCCTTTTTACGAAAATAAAGTAAAAACCGACTTCAAAATTAAAATGCACTCAAAAGTCTCAAATAAACTCTTTTAAGGAATGGAATTCATTTTAGCTAAAAAAATCTTTTTGGAGTCGGTGCCCTCGAAAGATGATGCTTGAGATGGTCAAAGTGATGGGACAAACTGCAAATAGAAAATATATAATGATTTTTTATTTGACACACACATAAAAATAAATTACATTACCATAAAAAAGAAATAAAAACAAATTAAAAACAACAAAAAGCTAATTTATAAAAAACAAAAACAAAGCGCCCGAGTGTGCAAATTGTTTGTCTAAAATGGATTCCAATCCTTTAAATATTCAAGAGTTTATTTATTTAAGTTTTGAAGTCAGTTTTACCTATTTTTGTATTAGTTAATTTAATTTCTTCATGTTTAGTGATTAAAGAACCCCTCCTATAAGGGGGTTGCATCTTTTGACTCTGTTCTTTAAGAAGTTATAAATCACCTGTCTTATGTTCTGTCATTATAGTCACTGTACTCATAACCCTTTAAGGAGTTTCACCATCAGTTCTGCTCCACACAATATTAAAAATCAGACGTAACAACATATCAACATTAAGGTTCTAGTTCGAAACACGATACGTGTCTTTAAATTTTAAGGAATTCCCTCGATTGAACTAGATCCCGTCATTAGATCCCGACTTGTCAACAATGGGACCAACTAGAAAGTAAAACTTAAAATATTTTTAAATCGGCCCATAAATTACTGTGATATGAGGTTACATATATACAAAAACAAACTACAATCGAATTGATAACCTCCGCTTTCTTTGAAGTCGGTTAAAAATAACACATTTTTTATCAAAGAGTATATAATTTATAAATACTTTCACAAAAAAAAAAACTTTCTGATCTGATTTTGAAGCCTAATGGCGGTTAAAGTGCGTCTTATGGTAAATATAATAATGAAAACCTTATAAAACACCGTCTGCGCTGAAAGGAGAGACGTTTAGATCTCAGATTTAAGAGGTTATAAGCGGCGGATCACTTTATAAGTAACAGACACTTAAAACTAAGTGTTATTATTAACGGTCGGAAAATGTTACTTGAAACTGTATAAGGGACTTTCTTTTTCTTTATAATACCCTTATTAATGTATTAAGGACTTAGCGGCAAGCTAAGGTTTATAAATGTCATGTTATTGTACGAGCTATACTTCGAAAAGTTTTTAGACAATTTTCATAACAATTCTGTTAGTCTGATACCAACATAATAGTCGCTGAAGATTTCGGGTTCTTTTTAGGGTCCAGTAGCCGATTGGCAAAAAAGTAACCCTTATAGTTTCGTCAAGTCTGTCTGTCCGTCGGTATGTCACAGCCACTTTATTCTGAAACTATTAGTATAACGTATATCGTCGTTCATGTTGCAATTTGTTCTATGTCAAAAATGTCAAGTTTACAGGAGAATAAAAAAACAGCGTACTGAAAAAAAATACTTTAAGACACCAAAACATTTTTTAACTAATGATTCCTAATCAGTTTGTCCTTTTTAATGTAAATATTAAAGTCTCCATAAATAGTTTATATTTTGTTAGAAATTTGACATAGGACATATTGTTACTACAATTCACGTAAAACATGTGACATATAACATATTAACAGATTATGTGTATGACATAATACACAGAGATTATGTAAATACAGGTATAGTATTTATTCAGGTAAGATAAACAAATAATTAAAGTAGGAACAATCAAAATATTATTGATATGAAAAACAAAAATAAACAACAAAATTGTCGTAAACTTCTTGACAAACCTAAAAATTGTTAGCTTATTTAATATTAAAATGAACTTATTATTAAAATTCACAAATTATACCTAAATGGCAAGGTAAAATGAACTAAACGAGTCCTATTGCATATTATTCATTATTTCGTTTATGGGGACAGGCATCAGAATCTGAACAATTATGTTCCAAGGAGTCATAAAAAGGGTGGTAATCTTTAGGAGTCAGTGGTTTTAACACTTGTAAATGTACAAACTTTGTAGTGTCAATAGGGAGAAATGATTGATAAAGGGCAGTATTTTCACTTCGTGTGTTTTTTTTGTTAGAGAGAATTTATACCGTATGATTCCATCTGGTTTATATTGAAGGCTTACAATATCGACTACAAGTGAATCACCCTTTTTGTTTCCAGCTTGTATGCTAGAGTACCTGCCACCTCCACATTTGCTGAAATCGCTGTAGCTTAGAAAAACTACCTTGTATGGTTCAGGCTTGTTTCTAGCGCTCTTGATTATGTTAATGTACCTAGTCAGCGGGAATAAAAATATCCCTATGAGGTGGCAGTTTTCGTTCAATACTGCTATGTATCGAATCCACCTCCATTTGGGTGTGCCCGACTTCAAGGTGTTTCTGCTCAATGATAATATTATTTTCGACTGCTAATTCAATAAGAGCATTAGACATATTCAAGGATCGGTTTTGGTAACCACACCCGTCACTCCACAGAATAATTTTTTTGGTGTTTGATGCCTTTTCTAGTTCTGCTTTTAGGTGTTTCATCATAATAGACGTAAATACGTCACTGTCTAACCCACCATTTCCCTCGTGCCAAAGATAGCAAATCACTTCTTTTGTTTTTAAATTATAATGTGTGTAATTATGAACTTTAAGTTTTGTTTTGAAGTAAACAGCCGATGCCTGGATTCTTGGGTATAGAAGTACCGCTTAAACATCCATAGTATGTACTAATACATCATCTTCAGTGTTGTTTTTGTCATTATCCTTACTTTGTCTTGCCGTTTCTTTTTTCTTCAAGTGATTCCTATAATCATCTTCATCAATATTACCGTTCTTGTAGGCTAAACACTTGTTGCATTGTTCTTTCCTGGGTTTGAAAATTGATAAATTAAGCTCGCGGTACTTCTTCTCAAACGACGCAATACAATATCGTTTTTAGGGTTCTGTAGCGGAATGGCAAAAACCGGAACCCTTATAGTTTCGTCAAGTCTGTCTGTCTGTCTGTCCGTCCGTATGTCACAGCCATTTATTCTGTAACTATAAGCATTACACAATTGAAATTTGATATCTTGTTAACCGCTTACCGATTCTCATACAAAAAATAAAAAATAATGACACTAAAACCAAAAAAAAAAATTTGTCAAACCTATGTGTGTGTCTATGGAAAGGTCTTTTAAAATAACGTAGAAGTTCCTAAAACCATTTTCTTTTAAAGTCTAACGTTTCATAGCTAGACGCTTCCAAAGTGGTAAAATGGGCGTCCCCATCTAATTTCTAAACCAAGCAAGTGAAAATTTTGAAAAAAATACGTGATATAGATCTTAACAAATACTTTCAACAAAAATTGATTCGGACGGGATCGAACGAGTAGTTTTTGAGATATAGCACATTTTCAACAACCGCAAACATAACTTTGTACTTCATACAAACACTATGAAAAACAAAGTTATATTTGCAGTAAAAAAATATTATAGTTTTTTACTTAGTAGAAGTAAATGGATTCCCTAAGATGGTACGGAACCCTAAGTGCGTGAGTCTGACTCGCACTTGGCCGGTTTTTTATTGTTATTGGAACAAAACTTTTTATATTCATCGTACAGATCACCATGCACACTATTCCAGATTGGCTCTAAATATAATTTTGAGGAAGATGATCTGCAATAATGGGACTCTACTTTCGGGAGACTGTCAAAAAATTCTCGAATCGAATTGGATGCATTACTTTGAGTCCTTGCATTACAATCATTACCATTTTGAGAAATATTAGAACTTTCTGTCGCAACTTTATTGGGAAGAACCCAATCCCTCAGTTGTCTTTGGCCAATGCACAAAGTTTTCATAAACATTTGCTTACAAACATAAACTCTTTTAGCATTATCTTTCAAAGATAGGAAATATTTAAATGCTTTGTCTTTCCTAGATTCTACGCTGGAAGAACGTCGATGCTGTGGTGCATTTACACTTACTAAACTTCGGACGTATACTTGACGAGCTTCCCAAGAACTCAGTGCCCAATAAGAATCGAAAATCATTTTTCGTTCTTCTTCGGTTAACATTTCACATTCAAACCCCTGTTTCGGCCCCCCATGTTTTACTTCGGTATGTCCACCACATCTTACCAGTAAGCTTTTAGCTGGTCTTAACAATGTTTGTTTGTACTTCCCATTACTATCCTTCTCAAAACCTTCATACTGTTTACCTTGTAATCTAGCATTGGCGTTTCTTAATCTCTTCCATTTCGATTGATCTGCTTGACCCTTACGACAGCGTTTCCTTTTGCGACTTCCTCTATTCCTCCTAGTTAGCACTCCAATCTCCTCATCAAGCAGCTCTTCATTGGAGCTCGTACTTTCTTTTGAAGCATTAGAAAGAAAGCCAACACTTAAACTACTTTTCTCTGGCACGTAGTCTGAGTCGGAAGACGATCCTCCTTCAAACAAGACCTCTTCACTAGACGTGTCACACTGCTGCAGAGTTTCATCTTCATAAAACTGGCCAGTAGCTTCATTCAGTCGCTGCTGGCGAGGATGTTGAGAGGAACTTGTAGCTAACTCAACTAACCGCCTTCCTCTTGTTTTATTCATCTGTAACAACCAACCACCAAGCCATGCATACGAAATAAAAACAATAATTCAAAAGGTTCAATGTCACATTTAAAACCAAGTATTGCGACATTGATCTTATTGTTCAATTGGAATTATTTACAAAAAAGGTGAAAATAAATAATAGCTGTTAATAAATTCGCACCACTATAGGTCTTAAGCGCTTAGCAGCAGAAAAATGCAGTCTAAAAGTGCACACACGGCGTTTTTCGTAGAAAGTTAGGTTAAGATTTCTCAAAGTATAATTTTAAAGCTAGGATATTAACGAAAACCAACTAAAAACACATAAAATTATACATAACGTATTTTAATTATCAACTTACCTCAGAAACAAAACACAATCACAATAATTTTCACTTGTGCCGTATGCGAATAACTGCCGAGTCAATCACGTGACATATTGCAAGTTGCAAACGCCGCGTTCCTATTGGCAGATGACATTGAACCTTTTACGGTCGCGTTCACAACTACATTAAAAGCATATTTAAAAAAAAAATATTATTTTGACATTGAACAAATTGCAATATGAACGACGATATGTAAAGTAGATTTATCCTGTGAAACGCATTACGATTACAAAAAAATAAAATAATGATATTTAAGGGGGCCCGGCTCCCATACATGAAAGTATTTAAAATAACAAAATATATACTTGTTTCTGAAGTTTACGCGAATATTACTCATCGAAATAAAACAAGTTTTTTACGGATTAACTTTTCGCGAGTTTATTAATTTTATCCCGACGTTTCGAACGCTGTAAAGTGTTGTTGTTTTATTTCGATAACAAAATATATTTATTATAAAACCTATGCGTGTAGGGTATCTATAGATAGAACTTTTTAAATGACATCGAGGTAACCCCCCCCCCTCCCCCTCTTCTTACTTTTAAACTAAGCGAGTGCAAATTTAAAAGAAAATCTGGTGGATCTCTAATTCAGTTAAAGTTGTCACGGAATCCTTAGTATAAGTAAAATTAAAACCCGAAGGATAATTTGTAATGCTTTAACCTATATGGAATATTTAATATTGGTAAATTTATGTAGTTTTAGTGTAAGCTGCGGTGTACTTTTTACTTTGTAATTAACTGCTATTATATCATAAAAAAACGAACCCACCTATCAAAAATGTACAGCGGCATGCGAAACTATTGGTTATTCGAGCCAGTTCGCTCTAATTATGTAATCAACATTGTACATATTATTTCCGTCACGCTATTCTCCAATCAATAGATATCGGCTATTGGTTTGAAACAGAATTTCCTCAATCAACAATCAAACAACAGAACAAAAAAAAACAACTTTTTGTGTGCATTGTTACCGTTCCCGTACAATTGAAACAATGCAATTACTTTGCATTCAATTACTTTTACCAAGTTCTTGTTCCATCAAAATCATGAAAAAAAAAATGGTTACAAAAAGTAGGTATAGGTGGACCACAAAATTGAGACATTTCTGATGTCACTTTTATGGACTTATTTTCATTTTCCTTATATATTAAACGATATTCTTTCACCTTAAACGAGAACATTTGATTCATAATACAAATATAAAGTACATGAGTTGGAAAGTGACGTCAGATTCTCAACATGAATGTCATATTTTTAACCGACTTCAAAAAAGGAGGAGGTTATCAATTCGACTGTATGTTTTTTTTTATCATTATTTTTTTTTTGTATGTATGTTACCTCATATCTCAGTCGTTTGTCGACCGAATCGAAAAATTTTTTCACCTACTTAGAGGGTATACTTTCTAGTTGGTCCCATTTTTTCCATTTTGGGATCTGATGATGGAATCTTGGTGTATTCGAGGGAAACCCTCAAATTTTAAAGGCACGTATAGTGTTTCTTTACTAGAATCTTAATGTTGACGTGTTGTTACGTCTGATAGTCAACATTTTGTGGGGCTGAGCTGATGGTGGAACTCCTTAACGCCTAGGAGTTCAGTAATTATAATGACGAAACTTATGATAGGTAATTTGTAGCTTCGGAAAAAATAGAATCATAAGGTGCAACTCCCCCCCCCCCCTCTTATGTAATCACTAAAAATAAAGAAATAAAATAAACTTTAAAAAAAAGTAAAAACCGACTTCAAAACCAAAATGCACTAAAAAGTCTTAAATAAACTCTTCACCATTGAAAGGAAAGGAATCCGTTTTAGGCAAACAATTTCTTTTTGGAGTCGGTGCCATCACTTTGACCATCAAGCATCAACTATCACAGCACCGACTCCAAAAAGAAATTGTTTGCCTAAAACGGATTCCTTTCCTTTCAATGGTGAAGAGTTTATTTAAGACTTTTTAGTGCATTTTGGTTTTGAAGTCGGTTTTTACTTTTTTTAAAGTTTATTTTTTTTAGTATTCTATTTGCATTAAAAGTTATTATTTTTATATAATTGATTAATTATATTTTTGATTTGGAAAGATTTAGTTTAGCATATTTCACTAAGCTTTAACTTATTAAACGACGATATTTCGACGATCTGAAAATTTTCGAACCTCCAGAAAATACAAACCAGAAACCTGATCATTTTGATTTTGAAGGCGTTGGTGTTTTAATCATTGGAAATTACTGTGGGTGGTGAGTTATGACGATATTTTATGGAAAGCCCTTCGTATTAGTAAGAAAAAACTCTCGCCCTCAAAACTACCTTTAGTTATTCGAAGACCAGCTTAAGCATTTATCCCGTTGTATGGAACCATGACACAACAAGAGATACAAAGAGCCCGCATCGATCGACGTTCAATTGGGGCAGGACATTTTAAAAACCTTTGTTGCAAATTGAATGAGGTCCGGAAAGTCAGCGGCCGGTAGTCCAGGAGACATGGTACCTACCACTCCTACTCGACGTTTTTCACGAAAAACCCGAAGTATAATATGAGCTACGCCCAAACCCTTTTTATATTCAATAGCTGTTCATAGATATACATGTATCTCTATAAAACATATAATGACGACCCGTCTGGTGTAGTGGTCGAGAAATAGCCTACTACGCAGCGGATTCCGGGTTCGATCCCCGCACAATACAAACATTTGTGTGCTTGAACATGTCTGTTTGTTTTGGTCTGCGTGTTTTCTATAAATATCATGTATGTATTTACAAACAAAAATATTTAAGTATTATATCCGTTGTCTGGCACCCATAACACAAGCTTTGAGTAGCTTACTTTGGGACTAGATGGCGATGTGTGGGAATGTCCAAAGGATATTTATATTTATTATTATTATATAATAGAAAGTCGTGTTAGTTACACTGTTTATATTTTAAAACTAAAGAACGGCTGAACCGATTTTGTTGAAAATTAGTGAGGAGATAGCTTAGAACCAGGAGGAGGAGGACATAGGACAAATTTTATCCCTATGACGGGGCCGGGGCTGGGGTGGGACGGGGCCGGGGCGGAACGGTGGTAAGTTAGTTTAGAACCAGATGAAGAACATGGGATACTTTTCATCCCGTTTAACGGGGCCGGGGCGAAAAACAATGTTCGCTGGGACCGCTTAACTTTAAAGATTACTAAGCTGGGCGGGACAGGGCTGGAGGCAGAACAAAATTCGCTGGGTCCGCTTGTTATTGTATAAGAGGCATGGTATATTGATAATGAATAAAATAAATAAAGCAAATAAGAGTTTTGTAAGCATTGGTTAAGATAAAAATTAGCAATTTTAGGAAATGAAAAAATATTTGGATGCTATCTTTTGGTATTGCAGGCCCTGCCTGGCCAGATAACGAGCTTCGTTAATGTAAAACGTTTGTGTGATGTGACAGCGATTGAAATGACTGCGGTGTAAATTGAAATTATTTTGGGGTCTTATCCACTTTACAATTACTCGGATTATTGAATTAAAGCTGTCTGTTCGAATACAAATGGTTATGTTATAACAGGAATAAACCCATCATTAACTATCATAATCATTGTGATTTCAATTTAGATAAATCAACGGATTAAGAGGTCAGGCCTATGTGCATTTGATGAACTCTGCTTATTCTCGAGCGAGTTCACTAATCTCCCTAAACTCCCTTAGTCAAAAATCAAATATAATTTATTCAATTTAAGACACAAAATGCCACTTATGAACGTCAATAATTAATCACTGTAGGTAAAGTCGTTCGACTGTTGCGTCTCTCCGATGTGCATTTGTTTGTTCGCGTAAATTAACTTCAAGCATTCGACTGTCAACTGCCGGGTCATAGTCGCAATCCAACTCAGCTGTCAGACTGACTGACGGACTCCATACGTCACAGGCTCGTGTCCATGACGTCTCTACTAAACAGTGACGTCACTCCACCCGCGCGGAACGGATCGAGGGTTCTGTAACAAGGACGCCAATTCCAAAATGGCAATTGAGAAATAAATGTGTTTTTAATACATATTTTTTGGATGACAAAAATAAGAGGATAAGTTATAACTCCTTACTTGTACGTTAATTAGAAATTAGGCTTCAATCTTCTTTAATTACAAAACCACAATATTGAAATAAAGGAGACCGATTTTAAAGATTATTTTCATTATTGGATACACAAATATCAAATTGCCTTTAATAGCTTTGGAAATGTAGTGTTTTGGCATTTAATAAAAAATATGTCAACAACCATGACATATATGTTTTACACTAGACACGCTGTTCAGAAAAAAATATGTGTCACAATTTTCTAAAATACAAAGTAAGCAAAAACACAGCAATCACCACGGCAAAGCCGTCAAAATTGCTTTTTGTACAAAAAGTTTGTCTGAACAGCCTGTCTACTATTTCTTAAAGGTCGTTTGTCAACAATGGTTTTGTGTCAATTGGCATACGTAACCAATCTAAAATTGGTATCAACTCAAGCTACCTTACAAAAAAATGTGGTCATAATTAGGCCCGGACGTCTGAACATAAAATAAAACACATCCGTAATTCATAAAGATGAAATAAGAAACCAAAAATTTTTGCGCACGGGCGGGTCCCGAACCAGCATTGATGACGTTTCGCTATCTAATGGTATAGATTTTTTTTATCACTCACAGTGTGATATTATATATTTATATAGATAAAATAAGAAAGCATAAATTAGCGCACAGGTGGGACTCGAACCAGCAACTTCTTAGCTAACCAGGCTCATTGCTCTACTAATTGAGCCACCGTGCTTTCGGTCCGTACTTGCGATATTTCGATATTTGTGGTCTCCTATGGATACGTCATTACGCGTTACGTATTTGTAAAGCTTACGTCCGTAATATTTATGTTTAAACACTTATGGACCTTAATTACTTACAGCAACATAGTGAGTTTGTTTATTCAAAATCTTTTGGTCTACTTAGCCCAGTAAATTTTTTTAGGAGTCGTGAACGCTATTTGTAATCTCTACCTTCATTCAACATCAAATGGTTTGTTATTATCGTACGAGTACTTCTAACACATAATAATGTATTTACGGAGCTATTTATTAAAAATATTACTTCCATTTCCAGTCCCTGATTTTGTTGACACAGAAACGGGTTAAGCTGATATTCTGAGCTGATGAAATGACCCTTGTCGGAGTGCAGGCGAGAGGAAACGTATCCATTCCATTAATTACGAAAGAATGTGGATGGTTAAAAGTTATTTAGAGGGTGTCGGTTTGAGTCGGTAGCGACCGCAGACTGCGGGTCAGGGCCCTTATTTTTGAATCACGCGCGTCAAGATGGCGTGTGATATTCATTGATTGAATCCCAATTCCCAATTTCCAATGGTGAGGTGCTCATAGCGTAATGGGAGCAGCGCTTTGGTAGTGATACCGAAGTGAAACAACCTACAGCGCGGTCGTGTTTGGATGAGTGACCATTCCGACTATATTAGTGACGTATATCATGAGCATCTCCGTGCTTCGGAAGGCACGTCAAGCTGTTGGTCCAGGCTAATATCGGTTAATATTAGTCGTTAAGCCATGTCAGAGGCCTTATGGGTGGTTTGATAACATCTGATAGCAGTTAGTTGCTTGCCTTGCAAACACCCCTCCACCAATCCGCATTAAGCCCGCGTGGTGGAGTATGGCTCGAGCTACCTTATATTTGAGGTAAGGCCTTTGTCCAGCTGTGGGACGTTACAGGCTAACTTTACAATTCCCAATGAAAAACAGTATAATTCCACTAGGAAGTAATACGAAAAAAGGTAACTGTAGTAAGTAAATTAACGCGAAATGTACATGTTAGCAATTTTGTAAGTACTAACGTGTACATTTTGCATTATTTTCATTGATTTATAAATTCGTTTATAAACGAAATTCAAACGTCGTATTCAAGCGAGTGATTTAAAATTTGGGCCCCTGGGCTTGCCGCTTGAATAATGTCACCAAAGTTGTCTTTGAGCTATTTTAAATATGCTGAAGCAAAATTAATGTGATTTTAGAAGACAGAATAAAAACTGAACTTTATAATAAAAAGTTTTGTAAAATAAAAGTATTTTCACTTTTTTATTAGTACCTACAGTACTTGTTTTGTTGGCTGTAGAAATAGAAATATATTTATTTGCATTTGAAGAGGGTAACATATTTGGTATTCTTATTATTTTTTGTTCTACTGTGCAGCAGACACATTTTTAATGCAAATATGTTTGGCATGAAATTAATGACATTTAGATGAGATACTTTTGAAATTGTCAGAACCGATTATTGATTCTTATTTGAACTAAATTTTGTGTCAAACCTAACTCTCACGCCACAAGGTTAAAAAAATCATCATTAAAACCTGACTGGGACTACCAGCATACCCTTTAGATAAGTTATTTTTAATTCCGAACTTGTAAAAATTGTTGTGTTACCAAATTCCTTCGTTAATAAATTTATTCTTATTATTCTTATTC
The DNA here is from genome assembly GCA_963924145.1 of Pyrausta purpuralis. Classification (NCBI taxonomy): domain Eukaryota; kingdom Metazoa; phylum Arthropoda; class Insecta; order Lepidoptera; family Crambidae; genus Pyrausta; species Pyrausta purpuralis. The sequence goes on from OZ001645.1 coordinate 32,327,202, forward strand.
TTATTATGTGTGTGTAATACATATATGTGTTGAATTTATTGCATATAAATCGAAATTGTTAACACAATTTTTCAGGCATATTTTAGTTATGAACTATATTACACGTACTTATTACCGTTTAACTATCTAACTTATTTAAAATTATTTCAGTATTGTAGGCTCCTTGTCAGAAGGAAACGATTACGTTTTTGAATAGGTAGGTTTTAAATGTATTTTTTTATTTTCATTTATTTATGTATTTAATTTATTTTGGTCTAATAAATTTATGTAAGCGGAAGACTTATTTTGTGGTTCGTAAGCAGCAGCATGTTTATTTTTCTTGACTTGTCAACCAATTTATTTTCTAAAAGTCACCCGCAACATAGGAAGATAACTAATATGTCAAAACAAAGAGTAAAACCACGACTTAATTACTGGAATAGAAAGTAAGAGTTATTTAAAGAACTAATGTTAATTAAAAGCAAATACCACGCACACATGAACTCTCTAAAAGTCAAAAACACAATCACCTTAAAAAAATATTGTCAAAAAATAAGTTCCATTCTTTATTTAAACTAAAATAAAGTAATTTATTTACGTCTGCACAAAAAATCAAAACTTGCCAGCTGAAAAATTAAAACAGAATTGAGGGGTGCTTGGAGCGGTGAATATATTTTATTCGGTTTTTCTTTGGCGTAACAATTTTTGCGTTAATTCAGGACTTTACTGCGGCGATAATTTCATTGGTCCTTAGCGTTTGTGAGTATTTAGCGCCGTTCCAGGCAGATTCCGTAAGAGCTAAACGATTTACAGGACGATGTTAATGGCACGTAGGGTAGGGTCGCCACATGGATTTTACCAAGAATACATTATTTTATTGGGAATCGGTTTAATGAGTTTGCATTTGACCGTAGAAGACGCCAATAAAGGCAGAGAGAGAGACGATGATGAAGCGAACCCACTCAGACATATGTGCGCACCCAAAACTAATATATTTATATAATGTTTTAAACCGGATTTCTATAATACCAAGGCGGTTATTATGCCTAAAAGTATGATACATGTAGAGTCGTTAAAATACATAATTACAAGTAGAATAGTAGAAGTAGTTACAAGTAGAATAGTAGAAGTAGTTACAAGTAGAATTTATTAATGCACTAAAGTCTATAAAAAAATAAGAATTAGTCAGTATTTTGGCAAATAACTAAAACAGAATGAATTTTTCATTTTATTTTAGTTATTTAAAATAAACCATAAAGAGGCAAAGTATAAACTGAACTAACTTGTACCGAGTTATTAGATAAGTTAAGATTTTTACTTTTGAGAAGTATGTTTTAATTCAGATTTGAAGATACGAAAATATAACAGATGGGGAAAACCGAGTCAAAAAAAGTTCGTTACACCATGGTTACCCTTCTCGGCAGGACAATGCGAAATAAATGAATGCAGGAACGGGCGTGATTAAATATGGTTTACTCGGCACCGAGGGCGGGCCGGACGATCATCGGCTGTTGCTCTTTATTACTAGTCAGTTTCTCAACTTGATTGGATTGAAGTGCTTTAAGTTTATGTACCCGAGGTTACCAACAGGTACCTATTAAAGTAATATCATCATCTGCTTTCTGTTTGTACGACCGTGTATACAGCGTGTTGTGTGTCAGGGTTTTATTCGTTCCCTGTGGCTCTAAGTACATGTCTGCAAATCCATCATACTACTCGTAATATTGACACTAGTGGTCTCCCGCGCTTCATTCGCGCGTTTTGAGTTTGCTCCCTTCCCTCCCGCCGCAGAGCAATGTTTTATACCTGAAAGCCTTTCTCGATAAATAAACTATCCAACACAAATGTGTTTTTTCAAATCGGTTCAGTAGTTCCGGAGACAAGAGCGTTCAAACAAACAAACAAACTTTTCAGCTTTATAATATTAGTATAGAAAAAAGGTTGTAGTGAGTAAACCATATGAGGTAGACATATGCTGTCGCGGACTTTATTGTAGAACTGTTATTGCAAAATAATCTCGTCATACATAATTTTTGTGTATGACGAGATTATAACTCAAACGGTTTACGCAGCGGAATTTCTTAAAAGAATATTTTTCCCCCGTTTTCGCAACATTTTTCATTGCGGCGTTGAATGTATGGGTCGTGTCTTGATGTTATATAACTTAAAGCCTTGCTCGATTAATGGGCTATCTAATGAAAAAAAATTTTTTTTTAAATCTGTCCAGTAGTTTCTGAGATTAGCGCATTCAAACCAACTCCTTATTTTTACAATATTAGTATTGCTTAGGAGCCAATGTGGTCTATGAATAAACCATATTATTGCTATTGTCAGGGATCTTATTCGTTTCTGTGGTTAAAGCTTTTTACAGTTGCACCTGTCTTAGGGTACAACGGTGCTCTATCACAGCTCTAATGTTGTATGTCGGTCTGTCCGTGAGTGGGATGAAAACAAACCATCTTATCTGGTGAGCGGTTCACTACTACGTCCGATCCAGAACTGTGAAAACAAAATGTGATAATATGAGAAAAACCGTTCGGTGATTCGGATTGCCGTTTTTCGGATCTAGTGCGTGTTTTACCATAGAAATAGTATCGGACGTAAAATGGGACCGCTTATTTTAATTAGATATCAGTAAAACTTCGATTAAGTCCATAAATAAATAAGGGTTTCCATAACGAAACTATATTCAATTTTAGATTAAATTAAATTAACAGTATTATCAATTAACTCCGCTCTAAATTTAAGCACCTTAGTTACCCTACGTAGGCTGTGAGACGTACTTTATTAAATCCTGTACAGCAGATTAAGATTCCTCAATCGTAATGAAACTATTATAAAGATAGATCGCCTTTATATTCACTCATGAAAACTTTGTAAATAAGCTTTGCCTAGATTTTAAAATTAAATTAAAGTTTTTCTAAATGGTAGATTAACCTATTTTAGTTTTTTTTATATTTAGTGATGCAATATGCAAAGACAGTATAATAGGTATTGTTTTTAACCACCTTAAAAAGGAGGTGTATCAATTCGACTGTATGTTTTTTTTTGTATCCATTTTACTTAAGGGTTTTAAATTTTGAACTCAGTTTTCACTTTTTAAAGTAAATTTTATTTGCTCTTTTTTAGTGATTACAGGAGGGGTTGCACCTTTTGAATCTGTCCTTGAATAAGCTACAAATCACCTATCAAAAGTTCTGTCATTAAACCGTTGAACTCCTAAGTGTTTAGCAATTCCACCATCAGCTCGGTTTCACAAAATGACAATTATCAGACGCATCAACAATTTTTATTAAGATTCTAGTACGAAAACGTCAATGTGCCTTTAAAATTCGAGGTTTTCCCTCGATTGCGTCAAGATCCCATTATCCAATCCCAACTTGGCAACAACTGGCCCAACTAGAAGGTGTAACCTCTATGTAGGCGAAAAAAATTACGAATCGGTCGATAAATGACTGAGACATTAGCTCTTCACTCTTTAAAGGAAAGAACTTTTAGGCGAACAATTTCTTTTTGAAGTCGGTGCCATTCCTATTACCATTTCAAGCAACATTTATCAGGGATAAAGATGTAAGAGTTTATTTAAGACTTTTTAGTGCATTTTGGTTTTGAAGTCGTTTTTTTTTAAGTCACTTATTTTTTTTTAAGTATCGTTTACTGAAAGACGAATGCTACTAGTTATTTGCACTAAAACCGGTATTTTCTGCGACAAATTAGCTTTTCGATTACCAAGGAGAACTACGTAATATGCTTATACAAAGTGGTTATTACTAAGAGACAAAAACACAAAATTTTGACACAAAGGTACATTCGAATTTTACCTTTCAATTAGCCTCCTAACTACCCAGCTTACCTTGTAAGTTATGACTCCCGTCGGCAAGCGACACTCTTTCAATAACAAAAGGTTTTTAGTCAAAAGGTAATGTCACCGAAAATCGCTTCCTTATCCTGCCATTTTCAACCTTCCTGTATTGAGTTAGGAGCTATGGTGATACCATTCGGCAGAGGTCATTAGTTCCTAGGATGCGACAGTGGCGGCGATATATCATACTGATATATGACGTAATGAGAACAGAGGCAGTACCACGGTCCTAATTCCATGCACGGGACAGTAGTGAACGTTTTGACAGTTTAGACAGAAGAGTGTCCGACAGTTAAAGATGTTTAAGAATAACACAAATAGATTTCGGCTGCTGCTGAGCTGTCTTTCCGTCACCAAATCTATGTACCAATGGATGCACATTATAAATACATTCAAGTGTATTTTTGAACAGATAAATATTTAAAAATCGGCGGAGCATGGACTTCTAAGTTTTTTGAACTCCGAGGCGACAACATCTCCTGTAGATGGATGTCTCATGTAGTAGAAAAAAACTTCAAGGTATTATACACGTTGGTATTGGATACTAACAATTTCGCATACATATTGAGAGCAGGCGAGCGTGGTGCATCCAGGAGCCCTGGTTTTTAATCACTTGCCTTAATACAGTATGTGATTTTCGTTCTCGATTGTGTTAGTACTCATGTCAATTATACACGGGTTTTTTTTACTGAATTTTAAACGAAAATCACTCGGATTATTGACGGGCGTGATTTAAAAATAGAGGTCCTGCTTTTGCCTAAACTAATACTCAACGTGGTAAGTAACAGTTTGCATGTTTTCGCCTGCGCTGGCGTCGCTTAGCGGAAATTCAAAGCAAATTAATTTTAAAAGACGACATAAGTCATAACTATTAAAACTAGTAGATTAAAGACCCTTTACACACTGCGACTTCTAGCATCGATTCAGTCGCGATGCAGAAGCTGTCAAATTATTTACTGAATTTCGGCGAGTGCATTGATATCTACTACCGCGCGATAGTATCGATGCAGTCGCGATTCTGCATCGATGCTGACGCGCGACTGCATCGATGCTAAATCAAATCTGTTCATTTCGTGAGTCGCGATGCTAAAGCGCGTTTTCAAAACGCGCGACTGCATCGATAAAAAAATTCGCAGAGTGTGAGGGGTCAAAATGTTGATGATCTCAAAAACTTAAAAGGTACTTATACTTGCAACTTTGATGACGTAAACTTAACACTCCTAAAACCACATCCATAATATTACTAGTCTAAAACTACGAAATGTTTACAGCAAATGTGTCCTAAACGGCAAGTTTAATGTGATAATGTGACTAAATGAGAGTAGTACTAGAATTCACAAGTCATTAACCGAAAACTATAATGCCGTGGCAACGACCCTTTAAAATGTTGTGGTGGTAACGTTCACAGTTTCATTTCCGTCATATAATAACGACTAAGCAGTTAACGTTTACAACGAAGCACTTTCAGTTAAATGCCACTAAATCCGATAACTTGTACGTTTTTAGGAGTGCAACATTTTATATTCCTGTAAGAAAGATCAGTATTGTGAAGTTTAAAGATGTCATCAACGCAAAGTCGCTCAAAGGTTAACGACCTAACTGAAATGTTGACCGAAATTAGTTCGTCAAGACTAGCAAACGCTCAACGTACGCATTGGCTGCTGTATTAGTATTATATTTGATAAACAAATGTCTGTCGTAAATACCCCGTAAATAGTACATTATGATACAAGTGTGCTAAGTTGACCATTATATACAAGGCGATATTGTGTGCGCACGAGCGAAAGCGAGTGTGCCATAAGAAAGCCGCGTATATTATGGTCACAGGCACACGCGTTTCATGCGACGTTTTTCAACACACTTGCCATTAATCCAAACTTCATCACAGCACAGCCGACAATTATTTACGAAAAATGGCGCCATACTCTAATTAATCTGTGAATGGCGCGTTGTTTTTTTTTCTTGCCGCGATACCGATACACGCGCGAGGCTGAGGCGCGAACTAGATCGGCCAACAGTCAAGGTTAAAAATGAAATAATTCGTGTTTAAAACACAAATTACAGATAATATAAAATAAATTTGAGTTATTTTAGTAATAAAGCTGGATTTACCATTTATTGAAATAAATACGTACATACTGTTATTTTTCGCATAAATACTGTTTGTTGCTAAAATAAAACCCGAATAAATTATATCGCTTCTTCTTTTTACTTACTACTTGGTACTAGGGTACTAATTTAAATTGGTCGGGTTAATAAACTAAAGGCACTAGTGCAATAATATGTACTGAAAAAGCACGCGTGTTTAATATCTAGGATTATGAGCCTAAAATTAGTGGAATAAAAACGTCGTTTTGAGCAAGTGTGTTGAAAAAAATATTACGTCACATGTTAACTTTTGGAATGATGAAAATAGTTTACCTGAAAATCTGATGTACCAACCAAAGGGGCTGTATACATATAAGGACTACATCTATAAGTATTTTTATAGTACCGCATAATGTCCCTAAAAGTGTAAATAACACTTAATTTACAGATGCGTTGGTAAAATGAACGAAATATTAGTTGAGTGTCAATGTACGAATAAAAAAAAAAACTTGATTACTCATTTAACTTGAGTACAATTTTGATAACTCCAAATCTGTAGTAGGGCCCTTGAAACTGAATGAGAAAAGCGGTGGAAAAATAACAGAGCGAGCAATTTGTCTTTAGGACAATCTCGGAACGGCAATACCTGTCCTGTCCGATATGTTCGTGTTCCCTTATATCTGCCATGTCGATGTGAGGCTAACGTTCCCCGTCATATTTCTCTTTTCGAGAGCACTTATTTATAAGCAAGCTTTACCGATTGTTCAATATTTAAAAAAAACTGTGAAAGCACTCCGGGAGTGCCGGCAGAAGTGAAAATTTGAATATCAACGTTGTGCATTTTTGATTTTTTGGAATAGTTATTATCAATATAAAAGTACTATCATTTTTGTGATAGAATACAATAATAATAATAATAATAATAATATAATATTTTTATAGAATAAAATATTTATTTATTGCGCTATCGTACACAAACATTACAATTTATATTATATTAAATTACATTAAAAATTTATCTCTCAGAAAAATCAACTTACATCCATAATGTCGCCAACCGTCTTACGGTTTTTCGATCAGCCCACGTGTCCTGACGCGAGTTTCACATTTTTCCCCCATCCCACAAAAGTGCTCAACGCCTCTAAAGAAGTTTTCACTTCAAAAATATTTATTTCTCTTTATATTTTTTCTAATCCATCCAGTAGTCCCTGAGATTAGCGCGTTCAAACAAACAAACAAAAAAACTCTTCAACTTTATAATATAACTATAGATAACTGTAATCATAAGTTACACTGTTAATTTCAAGGACCATATTTAGTCAAGAGAATCTTAACCGCCACAACCTCAAAGTTGTCTTAGTTAAGTAGTTTAGAATAAATCTCTAGGGCTTTGCGAGTGGCTGAAAGTTTAGGCGATGTTTATTAGGACATAATTAATGGAAGCCGCTAAATAAGTTACCAGTGTGGCTTTGTATGTTAATGATAACCGTGAGTGCCTCTCATGGTTTATTTGATAGAGATTTGATGTGCAGCAGAAACAGAAATTTCATGAATCCACCTCCTTAATTAAAGTCCAATTTCGGGATGAAACTCAGTTGTAATCCATACAGAAGGGATTCGAAAGAGTACTTTTCAATTTTGTAAATATTCACGTATTTATTCTACGTTCTTTTCTTCGATTTTTTATTCGATTTAAAACGCAAATCACACGCCATATCAAAGTAAGTAATTCAAAAATGTGGACCCAGATTTTAGTAGGTACACACAAAAACACTCGTGGCTTCAAGGTAAATATTTAAAAATATTTTCGGTAGAGTTTTGTTACAACGTAAAAAAGATTGTGTGTCTGAAAATAGGGTATCATTTATTTTACTCATTTAAACAGAGCCAGACAGACATCTTATTATGTTCAATACTGGAAACGCTGTCAACGTGTCGAAAAGAAAAACTGTTTCGAAGACAGATCCAATAAAAATAATGGACATCTTTGATCGTTGGCACAAACTAAAGTCTAACGATGGTATTCCATTGATGATAACTCGTTTTTAATGACACGGATATATTTATACTCTATACTTATATTATAAAACTGAAGGGTTTGTTTGTTTGTTTGAACGCGCTAACCTCAGGAAAAACCTTGACTGCTATGAAAAAATCGTTTTGTGTTGTAGGTACAGCTAATTTATCGAAGGTTGAAGGCTTAAGTAAATAACGCTGCAAGCCCGTGCAAAACGCGCGGACGAAGTTGCGGGGGACAGCTTGTCGTATTATACATATAATTTTTGTACCTAACAAACTACTGAATGGCTTAAATACAATCTGTTAGTTTATTGAAAGATTTAGCAAAGTAGGTAATCAGTAATCACATTAAATAGTATAAATATTTTAATGTATAAATGTTCATAAAGTATTTTTACAAATATTTAACACACGGTTAAGATGAAGGAAGGCTTGCTAATGTAACGGTGGCCGAGTGGTATAGGCCCGGATAGCGTAAGACGCGGGGTTCGATTCCTCGTCTATCACACAGCCAAAGTTGTTTTATACAAGTGCAATTTATATTATTAAGTTTGTATATATACAAAACACTATAACAACAAAAATGTAATTATACATTTTATTGATTTCTTATCTAATTATCCAAATTATAGTCATAGGAAACTAGCCTATTGAATCCACATCAACCGAAGTTGAAGGTGTTATTGGGGCTCAGTTTCCAGGAATCCTCTTTCATAAGCGCCCGATAGCATCGTCCTAGTAAAACATTACCCAGCCCGTAGTATTGGGGTCGGCGATGTTGACAGTTAATTAAGTCCCACTTAATACCCCTTTAAATAAACTTTATTGAAGTGCCCATCCGAGATTAATACACGTACAAAAAATATAATCCGTGCGTTTGATTTTGGGGTTCCTTGTTATGACAAATTTCGAAATTCTAGAAGTCTTGTTCAATTGTTAAAGAAAAAAAGGATTATATTTAGAAACTCAGTTTTAGTAAAGCAAGGCTTTTGTTTGCTTCCCTAACGGTGTGTTTTACAATGTCCTCAAAGGTAACCAGTAATATTATCTGTCCATTACTTCATACGAAACAACGTTCCATTTTTGATTTTTACGTTAGTTACGAGTAGTGTTTTTTTGCTTGTTTCCTGATGGTGAATCAGGTCCATAGTATTTTTAGAAATTTAACATTTTAATTTTTGATTATTGATTGGTCAAAAAATCATTCGCCTTCAAAAAACTGTCAAATTCTTCTTTGATTTAGGAGAAACAAATTATTTTGCAGTTGGTGCATGATTTTAAGCTTACGAGTACATACACCAACAATCTATACTTATCATGCAACGTCTTCAAAAAAATTGTACGTTCTAAATCGAAGACAATTGCGTTATTTTTAGCTTTTTACTCAGTTTTTTGAAGATGGTTTAATTTTTTTAATTAATTTTTATTTCACGATTTTAAGTTATTAGTCTTAAAATCTACTGGACCAATTTGGATGAAACTTACACTAATGAACTAGTTACATGAACACGTGTTAGGAAGCCTAAATAGATCAATATACTTTTACCCATTTTAAAGATATCACATACATACAGGTCGAATTGATTACCTTCTTTTTTGAAGTCGTTAAAACAGATTTACTCGTTGCACATAATCATTTTAACTTCGTGACAAACCATCTATACTAATAATATAAGGCTGAAGAGTTCATATTTTGTTTTTTTGAACGCGCTAATCTCAGGTACTACTCGACCGATTCAAAAAAATATTTCTATGTTGGATAGCTTATTTATCGAGGAAGGCTTTAGGCTATAAAATACCACGCTGCGACGGGAGGGAGCAAACCCAAAATCCGCGGACGAAGTCACAGAGGACCGCTAGTGATGAATAATCCTATACTGAACCCCAACACGGAGTGTCGTGTTTACTTGTTGAGATTTTAATACGTCTGGATTTCATTGGACAGACAAATCCGCGGATTATTATGTTAAAAATGTAGAGGGTTTTGGGTCATTGGACATTTTCATGAGGCGGCCGTGTCATGGAATTTTTTCTCCATTAATACTGGGCACGTGAATTTGTAAGGTACTTCCGAAATTAAAAAAATATGCTACATAAGCTTATAAAATATTGGTATGTACCTAGGCTCACGACCTCGTTTAAATTATCATGCATTTTTAATTTATGCGTAAGCACATACTGAAATTTTCCGGCTAACTGTTGGATTAGATAAAATTGGATAACACAATGGATGGTTAAAACAAAAGATAATAATTACATTTTTGTTTTTAAAGTGTATTGTCACTATACAAACTTAATAACATAAATTGTACGTGTAAAAGCCCCGTGTCTAATGCTATCTGGGCGCACGCCTATAGCCGTATAGCCTAAGACAGAGACAATGGTGTGTGGCAATACAGAAATATTTGTCTATTTAATTTTAATGAATATCATACGCCATATGACGCGAGTACCTAATTCAAAAACTTTAAAAAAAGTAAAAACCGACTTCAAAACCAAAATGCACTAAAAAGTCTTAAATAAACTCTTCACCATTGAAAGGAACGGAATCCGTTTAAGGCAAACAATTTATTTTTGGAGTCGGTGCTGTGATAGTTGATGCTTGATGGTCATAGTGATGGCACCGACTCCAAAAATAAATTGTTTGCCTTAAACGGATTCCGTTCCTTTCAATGGTGAAGAGTTTATTTAAGACTTTTTAGTGCATTTTGGTTTTGAAGTCGGTTTTTACTTTTTTTAAAGTTTATTTTATTTCTTCATTTTTAGTGAGTACATAAGAGGGGGGGGAGTTGCACCTTATGATTCAATTTTTTTTAAGAACCTACAAATTACCTATCATAAGTTCCGTCATTATAATTACTGAACTCCTAAGCGTTAAGGAGTTCCACCATCAGCTGAGCCCCATAAGATGTTGACTATCAGACGTAACAACACGTCAACATTAAGATTCTAGTAAAGAAACACTATACGTGCCTTTAAAATTTGACGGTTTCCCTCGATTACACCAAGATCCCATCATCAGGTACACCCTTTAAGTAAGCGAAAAATTTTTTCGATTCGGTCGACAAACGACTGAGATATGAGGTAACAAACATACAAAAAAAAAACATACAGTCGAATTGATAACCTCCTCCTTTTTTGAAGTCGGTTAAAAATAGGGCGGCTCCTGCTGTTGTTAAAATTTTAAGATTATTAACCCAAAGTATTTTGGGTTATAAACCTTTAAATACGCTTTCATACTCTAATGTAGTGGAAATAAATAAAATACTGTATGTGTTCTCTAAAACAACAAGGCGTATGCCTTTTTGTTTTAGAAAACATTAAAAAAGTGTTTTATCACGTGACTATTTTGTCTAAAATTAATTTTAAAAAAAGTTAATACGACTTCAAAACCAAAATGCACCAAAAAGTCTTAAGTAAACTATTGACCCTTTAAAAGAAGGGGATCCATTAAAGACGAACAATTTATTTTTAGAGTCGGTGCTCTGATAGTTGATACTTGAGATGCTTAAAGTGATGGCAACGACTCCGAAAAATAAATTGTTCGTCTAAAATGGATTCCTTTCCTTTAAAGGGTCAAGTAGTGCATTCTGGTTTTGAAGTCTTGGCTTGGCAACAATGGGACCAAATATAAGGTACACTCCAGGTTAGCTAAAAAAAAATCTAATCATAATAAGAGGTAACATAGCCACAAAAAACAGTCGAATTAATAACCTCCTCTTTATTTGAAGTCGGTTAAAAATTACACTAACTAGTGAGATACCTGTAACGTTATAGTATAAGCTACTTATTATTTATTGGTTAACATCGTGGTAATACTGTCAATCAATCATAAAACTTAACGGAAAAACTATTTTTTAAAGAATAATGGCTGGGTAGGACAGAACAACTCTACAGCAACGATACGAACGTCTACCTACTTATGTTAATAATCTAAAAGTTTGTTGTCTTGAACAATATTTTTGTGTTAGCTAATTCACAGACAGGGATTAGCTGAAGGCTACGAACGAAGTCACAGGTAGCGGATTGTGAACCACTTTAACACCGAAGCGGTTGTTGGCAACAGCATAACAATAGAATATCTATTGTGTCTCGTTTACGCGTCGTGTATTACATACTTATTCTGTCGCGTTTAATGTGTCGTGTTTTACACAGGCTTGAGAGATATTATGCTGGTTAGATGCGAATATGTTGAATAAGCAGTCCCCGACCAAACAGCAGCAGGATTATCAGAACGTAGTGGAGAGTCTCAAGATAGGGTTTATCAGGAAAGGCTTTTGAGTGTTCATTACGAGGCAGCTCTTATGAAGATGTAGGTTAGAAATCCACGGACAAGAGCCTAAGTCTTAAATTCGATGATTTTGATAAGTCCAATAGGAACGAACCATCAATGAAAAAAAACCCGGCTAAGTGCGAGTCGGACTCGCGCACTGAGGGTTCCGTGCCAACGTTAATTGAATTAGGCAATTCACTTACTTCCACTTAGTAAAATACCACAATATTTTGTTGACAGCAAATATAACTTTGTTTTTCATAGTGTTTGTATGAAGAACAAAGTTATGTTTGCGGTTGTTGAAAAAGTGCTATATCTCAAAAACTTCTCGTTCGATCCCGTTTGAACCAATTTTCGTTGAAAGTTTTTGTTATGATCTTCATTATATATTTTTTTCAAAATTTACACTCGCTTAGTTTAGAAGTTAGATGGGGGGGACGCCCATTTTTCCACTTTGGAAGCGTCTAGCTAAGAAACTTTAGACTTTAAAAGAAAACAGTTTTAGGAACCTCTATGTCATTTTTAAAGACCTATCCATAGACACCCCACACGCATAGGTTTGACAAAATTTTCGGTTTTAGTTTTATGTATGGGAGCCCCCCCTTAAATATCATTATTTTTTATTTTTTGTATGAGAATCGTAAAGCGGTTAAGAGGATACATCTCCCTACCAAATTTCAGTAGTGTGATGCTTATAGTTTCAGAATAAATTGGGTGTGACATACGGACGGACAGACAGACAGACAGACAGACATACAGACAGACAGACAGACAGACAGACAGACAGACAGACAGACAGACAGACTTGACGAAACTATAAGGGTTCCGTTTATTGCCATTCGGTTACGGAACCCTAAAAATGATACTAAGTAAGTAATATTTAAGTAATATTGGCCACCAATCACATACATTGCTCTGATCCCAAAGTAAGTAGCTAATGCACTTGTTTTGAGGAAATCAGACACAACACCCAGACCCGAGACAATATAGAAAAATGTCATTTCTATATTAACCCGACCGGGAATCGAACCCGGGACCTCAGGGTGGCGACGCCTTGAAACCAGCGTGCTTATCCACTACACCGCGGAGGTCGTCAAAGTATACTAAGCTGGAATGACAAGGTCGCGTCGTGGGAATCGCTAGTATTGTATATTTTAGTATTTATCACCAGTCTAAGAACGGTTGGCAGTCTTCGAAAGCTCAAATTAAAAGCAAACACCGCAGTTTGCGCTCAAAACGTCTTGACGACGTATTTTTTTAATGGAACTGCTGTACTAATTGATTGCTAATGTTTACATTTTAGTTACATCTTGGATTACGTTGATAACTGAAGACAATATTTAATTAGGTTCACTTGTAATTAACCTATGTTTTTATATTATGGAGAATAAAAATAAACATTATTTATACTGCAAGGTAATTTAGAGTATCTACTACATATATGTATGTACATGAGTAAATGCTCATACACCTACGATAAGTTACCTTGTGATGATGTGTTTTTACAAGACATATTTTAGAGAAAATGTTTGCTGACTTATGTGGTTTAAATATTTTGTATCTTATTAATTGTTTACATGAGTAAACAATTATTTAGATAGGTTGTCCTAATAAATAAATAAAATGCCATTTCAGTTTTGCACACCTTGTACCAAATACCCGAAGATCGATTTCATAATTAATGTTTCCATAAATAGATCTAGTTACGTGAACTGTTTTTTGTATATTATCAAATGAATCCTGCCATAGCGGTTTGGAAGGTAAATACAAAGGTTAAACTGATGGTTTTCCAAACCTGACACAAGTCAGTTTATTAAGGTTTATTCAGATCCCTTACACCTGACAGCATCAGTTTTTAATATTTGACCGCAAACAAGGACATATTGACGTAGGGCCGGCCCAACTTTCGCACATATTACGCTGAGCCATCCGCGTGAAGCTATCGAGGGCCGAAGCCTCCAAATATTTCCGGAGGATGTACAAGAAAACATTATTCTTTCATCTAGTGCTCTTTGTCACCGGCGGCTGAGCAAACAACCAATTTGTCAACGCTATCGGTTATGAAAAAATATCGCATGTAAAAAGCGTATCGGAAGCATTTGATTTGAGTGCGAAAAGTTCCGTAGTTAAATGCAGAAATTGTGTTATAGCGTGTTGATGAGGATACGTAGCCGTTATTTATTTTCCCACGAGTGTCTATAAGATCTAAGCTCCTATTTTTGAATTACTTGCATCAAGATGGCGTGTGATATTTATATACTAATGTCCAATTTTCTATGAAAATATGTATTATTCCACACGGGAGCTATTGAAATCAGGTTGTCCTCATTTCAATCACTCTCGTGTGGAATTATACAGTTACAACAACCAACTGATACAAAATTCAGTAGTCTGAATTTTGTAAAGTGTTGACATCTATAAATTTTCATTGATTTTCAATTCGTTTTTGCACGAAAATCACACGCAAGAGTAAGAAGACGTTAAGCGTGATTTAAAATATGTCACATTTAGTTTGGTGGGAGAGCGACATTAAAAATCAGTGGCAGTAATTTTAACTGACCGGCCAATTAAATTTAAGGTAAACAAAGGTTCAGTGTCAAACTGTAAGTAAAATACAGGTCACGGAACTGCAAAACGCAACTTCAGGCTTCAAAAAAATTTCATGAATACCAGAACGTACGTTATGAACTATAACTATAAAGTTCACGATTCCTTTACCAAAACAAATAAAATAAAATAAAACATGTTTCTTTGAAAAGTAAATCACATTATCAATGCAACAAAAATCTAAAGAAGTAATTTCTTTAGTTTGCTAAATCCTGAAGCCGACTGAGTGCGAATATACTAATGAAAACTTGGAATAATAAATGACTACCTATGTCAGATCTATGTCTTGTGTTTACACTTATTTTACTTTATTCTTGAGTGCTTATGGTATAAGACATCTTCTTCATTTCGTTTATTTGTGTTTTTCTTGACATCCCGGTATGACATGACATTAACTTTTTCTTCACTTGGCCGAAATAACTACTCCTAGGTGTAAGAGGAACCCTTTTCCTCTCTTTCCTTCTACTTGTCCTGCCATTATATTTTCTAAGAACCTGTCATGTCGCATCAGCAGGGCTATTCTGAACGTTTGATAATCTATTCGGCTAGATTTTTTATTCATTTCTCAATTAATGTTGCAGTTTTATTGGATGTCGATATGTCAGTTTGGTAACAAACATAATAAAATAACAAAATAAAATAGTTGAATCGGATAAATCCACGAAATTATAATTTTATAAATATTTGAAAGTTATCGAATTGTAACCGAATGGTTCTGAATCGAGGAGCTGGTCGTAAGTATATTCATAAGAGACCAGAAATTTCACGCGGTCAGACCGACGGCACGGTAGCTCAATCAGAAGAGCGTTTGACCCAGTTAGCCAGAAAGTTGCTGGTTCGAGTCCCACCCGAGCGCAATTTTTGGCTACTTATTTCATTTTAATAAATATTAAATAGGACACTGAGTGTTCTAAACCATTATAAGACCCATTTTAACCCATTGAGATAAAAACCTATTTGAAGTTTTCATTTCATTTATGTTTACACCGTCGACTTCCAAGCTTTTTCATGACACCTTTTTCCCATACGTTTGTAAGCCAAATTGCGTAACGTCGAATTAACATCAAAAATAGGATTTTTAACTGAATACTTCCGTTGAACGCGGAAACGTGCCGCCCGGCCCGCAGGTGTACATTTCAAAGCTTATGCTTTTAGTAACATATTGAATTTATTTTATTATCCTTTTACCTACTTCCTGTGCAGCGTGCATAAGCTTCAGTTTCTGCTACGAGTAACTACGATAGTCGGATGTCTAAAGTGAAAAATATTTTTTAAGAAACCGGCCAAGTACGAGTCGCATTTGCGCATTAACATTGACACGGAACCTGTGTCAACTTGAACGGAACTTAAGCTCTTCGACTTAGCCAAAATACCACAATATTTAGTTGACAGCAAAAATAACTTTGTTTTTCTGTGTTATTAGGAATAAGAAGCATCTGAATTAAGAACAAAATATTTTTCTATAATAGTTTTATGCCTGTTAACGGTTTAAGAAGTAGCAAGATTATTTCGGGTCTGCGCTAGTCAGAATTAGCGCGTCTCTCGTGCGGCTCCTTACATTTGCTGAGCTTAGCTTTGTGTACGGCGATTAGCAAATTACATTAAAAGCAAAATACAGTTGCAGTTACCTGCAGCAAGGGCCACGCACTAGAGAGCTAACACACCCTCCAAAGTTTTTTATAGTTGTCTTATACAAAAGTACACAAAATTAAATTCATATTAAATTAAAAGTGTACTTTTTTCGTGTGTGTTTTTATTTATTTATTCAATTATTCAAAATAAATATTCGTAACACATAAAATGCATCGTACATTGTCTGTATGTACGATGTATGTACAGTAGCTCAATTAGTAGAGCGTTTGGCCCGATTAGCCAAGAAGTTGCTGATTCAAGTCCCGCGCGAGCGCATTTTTTGGTTTCTTATTTCATCTTTTATTGTTTTAGATAAATAGGTATATGAGACTGTTCATGAATAAGTTTGTTATTATGAATAAGAGGATATGCGAGTAAAAACATATTAAACTGTGTAAAAATTTATTAAGTAGGTAGGTACAACTGGAAAGACGTTGTAGCTCAAGACCTGCTCAACCTCGGCCATAGAAACTGGCAAGAATTATCGCAAGACTTTTTTCGAAGCAAGCAAGACGAGATTCATTGCGTGATCTGGTGTCGCAGGCCAAGACTCACTTTGGGTCATTGAATCACCTTCCTAAGTAAGGTAGGTACCCGTTTCAGTATATGCTGCGGTCCTCAATCATCCAGTAATCTTCCTCACTTTACTCTAGCAATGTACTCGTTCTGTCAAAGGCTGTCATTCCGTCTTAAATGTTCATTCACGCACAATATCGTCGTGAAGTATTCAGCATGAATGTGTTTCGAGCGATCTGTCATGCCGGCCTTTGTGATGCCGCATTATGCCTTAGGGTTGTGCGTTAATGACAATTTTTTTTTTACATACGAGCGGCACTTCACCGACGGCTGCTTATGGCCAACAGAGCGTCAATGAAAACGGCGGAAATTCGGCTGAGTATAAGAGCTCTTACAGTGAAATTGTGTTTTATATAATATTTTTATGTGTGTGTTTGAAATTAGTAATACTGTAGTTACGCCAAATATAACGGTTTGAAGTTTTTTTTTTTACAGAACTAACAATTATACAAGTGCCGCTTTGAATGGATATCGGATTGTTCTTTTTATATTTGAAAACGTGATTTAAGTGTAAAAATTAGAATGTGACTTAGTCGAGCTGAATCAACTATGCAATAGGCCTCTCTGTTTATACAAAAAATCAGGAATCTAATCGTATTAGTGTGAGCTGCAATATTACATCGACCGGTTCATTTCAGATAAATGTAATCTCAACCTTAGAAAGCTGAACTAAGTTCTTTTTGGTTTAACCTAAGACTTTGTAGAAATAACTTGTACACAGCGACAACCCTATGAATATCTGAAGGCTCACCCGATCTATCAGGCGGGCATTAGCGCAGGCTGTTTCATCGACGCAGCCGCGGACCGCGCTTCAGAACTGGGGTCATTTTTAATATCCATATTGGACCTTAATGTTGATGGGTCACCCTTCTGTTAAGGGCCTAAGTTAGGCTATTTAAGAAAACCATGAGATATATAAATAAGTTAACTGTAAAGTACAGAGTTTTAATTCTTAAATTAATCTAATATGGTAAAAAAATAAGTAAGAAATGCAAATGCAAGACTTTCCCTATAAAAAAATATATCAACATCTCATACATGGCCGCAGACAAAATTAAGAACTTAGAGTCACAGATCTTTTCATTGATTTATTTTATTGGAATCAAACCAAACAGTAATCACTAAGTTATTTAAACACTTAACCACGGACACTTCGACACGGATTTTTAGACCGAAAATAAAAATAGCTAATTTATCAAATTTCATCCCGCCGGTCGTTTGGAAGATAATGGATATAATAAAGAAATTCACAAATAATCAAGGAACGCGAAAAAAGCATAAACCTTCCTGGCAGTTGGATAAAAAAGGCCAAGTGCGAGTCTGACTCGCGCACTGAGGGTTCCGTGCCAATTTTATCTGAATTAGGGAATCCACTTACTTCCACTCAGCTTAAATACCAAAATATTTTGTTGACAGCAAATATAACTTTTCCTTTCATAGTGTTTGTATGAAGAACAAAGTTATGTTTGCGGTTGTTGAAAATGTGCTACATCTCAAAAACTACTAGTTCGATACCGTTCAAACCAATTTTCGTTGAAAGTATTTGTTAAGGTCTAAACTATTAAGCGTAACTACGAAGCGTCTATCTATCAAACGTGTGAATGACAATAGTTTTAGGAACCTCTATGTCATTTGAAAAGACCTATCCATGGACGCACGACCCCACACGCATAGGTTTGACTAAAAAAAAAAACTCGGTTTTAGTTTTATGTATGGGATCCATTCGGCTAACCCTAAAAAGTGGGTTAATTGGAAAACTAGTTACTAAAATTATACAGATCGTTTCGTTACTTCATAAGTCGTCACCTAGTTTTTGTTTGTAGAGGTTCTACAATTTTTGAGATAAAATTTGACCTTTTTTCGAAACCGCATCAAGCGTTTTCCTTTCGCTTTCTTCTTAATATTAAAAGGCACCCTATAATTTACCTCTTCGCAGATATAATCGAGAAACTTTCCAAGAAATAGTCAATGGTCCTCTATCAGTTTGTGTCGACCCTCCGAAGAGTTCGAACGGCTCCAACTACCCGATATTAAAAACTTGAGGAAGCCGCGTCCTTTATAACACAAGTTTTTCCCCAATACTTTTCCCCAGAACGGCCCTTTAAACCGCCATTTATTACATCAACATAATAAAAGAAATACCAGAGTTGAGGACGAACTTATAAAATATGCGAAATATATCTTCGGGTATCAAGACCAGTTGGATATTACACGCATTACTTGGAAATTATTTTCAAAAGTTCCAAATCATAAAAAATTTTGCACCAAAATGGTCACTGCAAATTATGCAAGTACGGAACGTATTACCTAGCTATTTTTACTCTATATTAATCACTCTGTAATCAATTCAATGTGTATGTGATATCAGTAAAATTTTGCATATGATATATTAAGGCAAATACGTATGCTAAATTTCGTAAGTGGAGTCATTTTAATTTTCAGTCGGTGCATGATCTCGTACAAGCTTATGTACATCGATGTATACGCTCTTTAAACATAGCTCCAAATGAATTAGTTTTTCCCAAACGGGGCAAATGTGTTATGTTGAGCTTTTAAGACAGTGATTTGAAGGCGATTTACCTTTTTAAATTTTTTTTTTGCTGCTAAAACTTTCTATTGTTTAAAAGCAATCTTGGCCCCTTAGACTGTTAAGTACTTTTAATAAAATTTAGGTCCCATTTTTAAAAGATTACTCGAATCCACTTTCTGAAACCTAATAAACTCCCAACCTAAAAGCCTTATAAAACTGCTTAAAAAAGTTTTGGGTATTTTATATGTATATGTAATAAAAGTTTACATATTTGTATCAACTTTACACAACTTTTTAGCACTGCAGACTTCCAAAAAAATATAGGATTGCGTATTTTATGAAGTACCTAATACTCATTAGTAAGGTCTGTTTATTAGTTGCTCTAAATATAGGTACATAAAATTTACAAATAGGCTGAAAAGTACTGGGATATTTTAATCTTAATAATGTTTTATCAAAATATTTTTAGTCATCGAAGTTTTGTGTTTTAAGATGATTATAGAACTTAACCTTGGAATTATCCCGTCTGTTAAAGACGGCAAAAGAAACTCCCATTAAAGTGAATAAATAAATATTATATTTTTCCAATGAAAGGGAAAGTCACAGAGAAAACAAATAATAGTCTATCATTTTTACATAAGTTTTTGACACTACATAAATGATAAGAATTAAAGAGGTCTGTCCTCTACATGGCCCTCCCTGTAAGGCAACTTACATAAAAAATACAAATATTTAGAGGACGCATCTCTAAAATCGATAATGAACTAACAAAACTAAATAAACATAAACTAACATAACATGGTAAATAGAAACAAACCCTTAATTTAGGCAGTACAAAATATACAAAAAAAAAAAAAAAAAAAAAAAAAAAAACTAATGATCTTTGACAATAAGAGCTAATTTTCGGACAGGGCGCCTTAATACCCCCCCAGCGGTTATAATTTCGGCCACTCTGGCAACGCCGTCTCGCCCAGGAAAAAGCGCAGAAACCCGCCCTTTGGGCCAGACATTACGGGGCAAATTACCGTCGCAAATTACCACGACATCGCCCACCGCCAACTTATTGATTTCATCGTTTTTATTTAATGGTCGTGGAGCTAGTATTGGAAGGTATTCTCGGACCCACCGGGTCCAGAAATGATCTGCCATTCTCAGAGCCCTTCACCAACCTGCCCTGCTAGTAAGGTCTCCATCATCAAGATTAAATGGACCTGGCATCGTCGACGACTGTCCAATCAGGAAATGATTAGGTGTCAATGCTGGTGCTTCGTTATCGTCGACCGACACGTGAGTCAGCGGTCGGGAGTTGACAACCGATTCGGCTTCGTTCAGCAAAGTTAGAAGAATTTCTTCACGTGGGGCCCTTGATTTTAAGGTAGCCGACAATGTTCGTTTCACACAGCCAACGAGTCTTTCCCAAATTCCGCCCATAAAGGGCGCTGATGGTGGAATAAAGTGCCATTGTATTTCCCTGTTTGCTGCAAAATCTGCAATTTGATTTTGGTCCATTTCTTTCAGTTCTCTTTTTAATTCTCGACTGGCTCCAACAAAAGCTGTCCCGTTGTCGGAATAAATCTTGATCGGGCAACCACGTCTGGACATAAATCGGCGCAAAGCCATTATAGCAGAGTCAGCTGAAAGGCTAGACACCACTTCCAAATGAACTGCTCTAGTCGAAAAACATGTAAAAAGGGCGACGTACCTCTTTTCTCTTCGTCGGCCTATAGTAACATCAATCGGGCCAAAATAATCAAGACCAACTATCGAAAATGGACGCTGGTGATGCCGTAATCGTTCTTCTGGAAGATCACCCATGGGCGGTACTCTTGGTGAGGCTTTGCGGATCCTGCACTTCGGACAAGTCGCAGCGACTGATCTTACTGTAGGGCGAAGTCGTGTGATCCAGAATCGTTGACGTAGCTCATTTACAACAGTCTCTCGACCACCGTGTCCTGCCCAAATGTGATAGTGTGCAACGATTAATCGAGTCACGTAGTGCCGGCCATTAAGGATAATGGGTCTTTTCATCTGTGGATCTACGTCTTCTACAGCATCTATCCGTCCATCGAGACGAATAAGGCCATCATCATCCACTTTCGACGATAAGTTCTTTAGCACATCTTTGGTAAGGCTTTCTGTTTGGCATTGTCGTAAAATATTGAGTTCCGCTTTTTGTAAATCTTTAGCAGACAATGGACGTAACCTTCCCATAATAGTAGTCCTGGTTTTGGACTGATCAGAAATATTTTCTCGTAAAATACGTACAAATTGATATACTCGAGCTGTAGCTCGTAGTAATCTGAGCCAAGAACTAAAGCGACTAAAATTTGGAACAATATTAAACCGAATAGTATGTACAATCAGACACGTCTTTAACTCTAGAATATCTTCAGTAATGCATTTCGAAGGTTCTATGGGATACATAATATTTCTTTCATGTAAAAAACTTGGGCCACAAAGCCACCTATCGACGCCAAACGTTTCAACACCCTTGACAACCCGAGTAGCGTCGTCAGCGACGTTATACCGAGAGGGAACCCAATACCATTCAGATAAACTACTCAATTCATTAATCTCACCAATACGATTGCGCACAAAAGTTTTGAAACGACTGGCATCATTTCGGACCCAGGCCAAAACAGTTTGGGAATCACACCAAAAGTATCGTTTAGTTGGTTTAAAACTGCTTTGATCACAAACTGTCTGGCCTAAACGAACACCCAATAAAGCGGCCTGAAGCTCGAGTCGCGCTACTGACACTGGCTTCAATGGCGTGACGCGAGACTTACTGGCAACAAAGGCTAATCTGACTGATTCATCTTTGAAAATAAAACGCCAATAAGCGACGCTAGCATATGCATCGTCACTAGCATCAGAAAAGATATGTAACTCAATTACGACAGGATTTGTGAGATTGGCATAGCAACGTGGAATAGAGAGAGATTTCAATGATAGTACGTTTTGGTACCACTCTTCCCAACGCACTCGGTCACTAGCGGGTAATATATCATCCCACGAAGTCGTAGTTCGCCAAGTTTTTTGAAAAAGTATTTTACCAGAAGTCGTTACAGGGCCAAGAAAACCTAAAGGGTCAAATATTTTCATTAAATCTCGTAAAACTTGGCGCTTAGTTAGTTTTCCTGAGTCTGGTTCAGAAAAAAATATTTTGAAACGAAATACATCTTCTTTTGGGGCCCAATGCATTCCTAAGACGCGAATTTGCAGACCAGGCTTATCAAAATTAAGGTCAATATTTTCAATGCCTTCCGCGATAAGCCTAGATGGTAACAGTTTTAAAGCATTAGGCTTATTTGATACCCAAGAACGCATTTCAAAACCGCCCATACTGTGAACATGAACTATATCACACGCAAGCTTAGCTGCCTGGTCTATACTGTCAACGGAACCCAAAAAATCGTCCATATAATGATTTTCAATTATATTTTTGACCGCCTCAGGAAATTCAAGTTGAAAATCTTCAGCATTTCGATTCTTAACATAAATAGCCGAAAACGGGGACGATGTTGCACCGAAAATAAGAGAAGACATTCTTAATTCTTTTATAGGAGAATCTACGCCTTTTGACCGCCAAAGATATCTCTGGCAGTTGCGGTCTTCCTTTCTAATTTTAATCTGAGAAAACATCTCTCTTATGTCACCCGTGAGCGCAACTTGACCTTCCCTAAATCTGATCAAAATACCTAATAAACTTTTTAACAAGTCAGGCCCTGGCAATAATAACGAATTTAAGCTAATACCATTTGTGGTAGCAGCTGCATCATGAACTATTCTTAATTTACCTGGCTTATTTACATTAGTGACACCGAAATGCGGTAAATACCAACGCTTGCATGTGTCCTTCGGTTCCTCATGAGAGTCAGAGCACGGTTCTGCGTAACCTTTTTTTAAGTACGCTTCAATATTCATGGTATACAAATCGCGATACTCGGTATCGCGCTTCAGTCTCCTTACTAAAGAATTCAAACGATTTTGAGCATGATAATAGCTATCAGGAACGCGAACAGAGTCATCGCGCCACGGAAGCCCGACCTCAAATCGTCCGTTTGAAAGACGACGCGTAGTTTTATCTAAAATCTTTATTGCTTTGAGCTCCTGCGTTGAGTAAGGTTCTTTATTATTGATACCAATAGAATCTAAACGATAATGTTCTTTGACCATTTGATTCAACTCTTCATCTTTGGAAGATACCCTGCAGTGATTAATTAAAGTAATAGGCTTTATGAATTTAGAATTTGAACCATAAGCTGCCCAACCTAGAGGAGTACGTACTGCTGCTAATTGGTTCGCCGTTCCGAAACGATGTTCCTTACCAAATAGAAGAAACCAATCACAAATTCCGATTAAAATTTTTGGAATTGCCTCCTCGTAGCCTAAAGAATTATGTTTATCCGATAGAAGAGATATCCGAAGAAGAATTATGTTTAGCCGATATTTTATCATGTCAGCATCTTGCAGATGCTGACATGATAAAATATCGGCCGAAGAAACTACTTGACTGGCTAAATTAAGTTTCGGTACTACAATAGCGTTGTTAATCTTAAATACTTCGGAGCAATCCCTTCCTTTAATCATGAATCCGACGCGACTGGAGGTAAACTTTTGAGCTCCAGCAATGCCTCCTAATAGGATTGACTCCTTAGGACCTTCTAAATCTAAATTTTTTGCAACTTCCTCGTCAATCAAAGTAGCTTGAGAGCCATCATCTAAAAGCGCGAAAGTTTGTACCTCCTTCCCCGAAGTTAAAACTGTAACGGGCAAAATTTTTAATAAAATCTTTTTAGGTTTTGATCTATACTCTTCGGGTAACGTACTATTATTTATACTGGCCTCTATGGGTAAAGTAAAATCAGTGGCAGGTTGACCATTGTCAACGGTTGTCACTTCAGGCAATGTCAAAGCAGTGTCAAGTTGAATTTCATTTAATTGACTTTCTGAATTTGATGGAATAGTCGGAATTGTTATTGTGTTTTCAGTAGTTAAATTGTTAGATAAAATTTGTGAAATTGGGTGAAAAAGTTTATTATGAGAGCCATAACATTGAACACATTTTGCTCGGCATAGGCGAAAATCGTGCTTATCTTTACGTAAGCACTTAGTACAAACCTTTGCTTGCCTTGCCCAGGCAAAACGCTCACTTATCTGTAAGGCTGCAAATTTGTTACATGATTTGATGTTGTGACCTGCAGAACAAAACAGGCAAATATTAGCGGCAGTGTTGGCTTGTTGGCGCGAAGAATTCGTTGGAAGTCCTGCAGCAGTGGCATCGCTGCTCAGCTGCAAATCGTTTGGACCAAAGCGCGCTTGGATGCTGGCCTCGCGTTCCAAGAATGCAGCCAACAACTGGAGCTGGGGAACGCCACTACAATAACGCTGCTCTGCAAAGTCACACCACTTACTCTGCAACATAGGAGTTAATTTTTTAAGGAGGTTTTGTAATAAATCTGGTGAATAAATATATTCAGAACGTCCTAGTATTTTAATAACACATAAGCAGTTTTGTACATGAACTGAAAGGTTGATAATATCATTGACGTTTTCTTTTAGTGCAGGTAAAGCCTTGATAGTCTCAACTTCCCTTAAAATTATAAGCTCTGGACGCGCATATCGAAGCTCCAGGTTACGTAAAACGTCATTTGGATTATTTGAAGTCAGCAGTAAAGTTCTGACGGTTTCTTTAGCTTCGCCTAGAATGGCTAAGCGTAATCGAGACATATTCTCTTGTGCAGTAAATGATGAATAGGATTCATCGTAGCTTTTCTTGAAGAGCAGCCACTCATTTATATCCCCACTGAAGGTGGGCAGATTACAAGGTCTAGCAACTACGTTTTTCGCAAGAAGGGCTATTGAGTTGGCCAAAGAGTCAAAATTGCATACCTGATTTGCTCTGGGTTTACCATCATTAAACGCTTTGTGCGTACCTGATTGTTCTCCTATATCCAAAGCGTCCTGATCAGGAACGGTGCAGTGGTTTCGATGAAAAGAGTAACAATCATTAGGTTCCTGTGCCACCTGTGCCACAGGCTGGGGCGGTGAAAATGCTTCTCCACGGGTGCCCCTTTGTAAACTCTGAGCATGGTAGGATGCTCCAGCATTAACCCATTGGGTGGTATGCTCGGAAATTATTGACGAGGAGCGACTAGAAGCCCTTTCTGCGTCGAGGGCCGCAGTTTCGGCTTCGAAGGTAGCGCGTGCCTCTTCCTCTTGTGCCAAGAAAAGCTCCTGCTTCCTGGTAGCTTGTTCCGAAGCTGTTTTTAAAGCTTGTAACTTCAATGCAACCACTTTTTTTTTGTAATCGAGCTCTGCGGCTTTTTGGCGAGCTATTAAAGACACTTGCGATGAGGTTGACGCTCCGCCGAGAGAACTAATATCGTTTTCTTTTCCCATTGCGGGGTCGGGAGTCCCCTGTGCCGCCGTCATGGATCGAGTGATCATTAAACAATTTTGAATTCAAAACTATAAACGCTGAAATTACGTGCCGAAGGACCAGATGTTAAAGACGGCAAAAGAAACTCCCATTAAAGTGAATAAATAAATATTATATTTTTCCAATGAAAGGGAAAGTCACAGAGAAAACAAATAATAGTCTATCATTTTTACATAAGTTTTTGACACTACATAAATGATAAGAATTAAAGAGGTCTGTCCTCTACACCGTCGATTTTCGTAGTGAAACTCGACCGACGGCCTAACGCCAGAGCCGGACTTTATAAGTAAGTGATCGTTAAAACTTGCTCCTATCACTAACTTAAATTGAGCCGAAACTCCCTAAAAGGGTTTCCTTCGCGTTTTGTTATTTTAATTTTCACTGAATTTCGATTTATCGAGGTCACAACAATTTAACGCCATTAAGGGAAACTCGATATCGTTAAAAATTTGGCACGATCTTATTAAATAACAGTAATACATATAAAAACTAATAGGGGCAAGACAATATATAAAAAGACAAGCATTCGATATTAGAATTTAACGAAACTAAATTGTGAATTTACTATACAAGTAAGTAATACGTAAGTTTTATATATGTAAGATGGACGGACGACCTTGTTAAGAACGCGGGATCACACTGGACGCAGGCCGCTTGTGATCGGTCGCTGTGGAAAACCGAGGGGGAGGCCTATGTTCGGCAGTGGACGTCCTTTGGCTGATTATGATGATGACGATGATGACTTAATTATTACTATCAAATTGTGGATCTGAAATAAATATTTTTTTTTTCATTTATTTTATTTAAACAAATATGCGCTTGATAACTGACTATATTTTCTATAGATGACACAAACACATGATGTGTTAACATTATCAATAAGAGTTGCTTCCACATGTCGCGGTGTTGGAAGTTTTGACATGCATAAGTACAATTCGAAATTTAAATGCTGGAATTGCATTTAAATTTCGAATTGTACTGGAGCACCTGGATTATGCTGGGTGAAGCCCTTTTGGTTCGGACGTCACCGGCTGGCATTTGTGTGATCGGTTCTTACTTCTTCTCTTTTTATGTTGTTTTTATCCTTATTTATTAATGTATTTTTTTCTAAAATTCATGTTTGTTTAGTTGTAGACTTGTGCGTGCGTTTGTTTTTTTTTTTGTGAATTTGTATTTATTATTATGTACACCGACAGATTACAATCAAAACATGCACTTAATATAATACAATATTTACTCTTAAGACTATTCATGTATGTATGTTTGTGGATGTTTCTTTTAGTTTAGAATGCTTTAACACTCACACTATCATATTTTATGTTCTTGAAAATGAAATAAGAAACCTAACATTGACCGACATCACGTTAGCTCAATTGGTAGAACGTTTGGCCCGATTATCCAAGAAGTTGCTGGTTCGAGTCCCGCCGGTGCGCATTATTTGGTTTTTATTTTATCTTTAAGGATGCTTCTTTTTTCTTCAATTTGTCAGCTACCGAAAACGGGTATCTAATTTTTCCACGACAAGTACTTTTACATACTTTAATATTCACTCGCTTATTTGTACGGCTGCGAGTAACGACGTCCGCTGGCTCATCGCTCTTTTGAATGCTTAATGCGAGCGGATAATTTAATTTGGCTCTCTGAATAATACAAGCTAATGTCGAGATTGTGCCGAACTGCCGCGGCTTAAGCATTAATGCGGATGTAGGTACAGTGAACGGTTCCCGCACATCAACCTATTACAAACGTCAAAAAGTTAGCTACTCAAAATTTAATTTTATTGGATTAGCCATATTACGAAAATGGATTGAGAAAAGTTGAAGCTTTGGGATATGTTTATCGGCTTGACCGCCATGGGGTGGCCTAATATTTTCAAGGGCTTAGCGAGCATTTGAAATATGAAATAAAGGTTGTAAATGTTTGGAACTTGGCAGCTTAACTTGATTTAAATAATTGAAAAATATTTTTCTGATCTACAACAAGTAACTGCGGCACAAATCTTCGAGTGTGTAGGTATCCTGAGTTCGTACACACTTAAATAATTAAAAAATGCGATGAAAAGACATATATAATAGATTGAGCTTAATCATTCAATTTTTTTAATGTTTCCTAATCTGATATTGAAAAAAAAATCTTTAAAAACTCATTTTTAGA
Organism: Pyrausta purpuralis; assembly: GCA_963924145.1. Lineage (NCBI taxonomy): Eukaryota > Metazoa > Arthropoda > Insecta > Lepidoptera > Crambidae > Pyrausta > Pyrausta purpuralis. The sequence continues at coordinate 32,355,367 of OZ001645.1, forward strand.
GAGATAGTAAAAATATGATTTGCAATTCTGGCAAGCCTGTGTTTTTTTAAATGTTGCTGTTGGGTCTTTTGATGTATTAATGAAACTTTGGAATAATAAAACTCATACATATGAAGCAAAAAGGCTATGATTCATAATGATATCTAACATTTACAAGAGTCAAGCTGCGGGGAACCGCTAGTTTAAAATAATTATTAAATTTAAATGCAAAAAAGCTCGATTTTCTTTGATTTTTGTTTGGATCATTCTAATTTCTAAACTCACAATCAAAAAGTCTAACGGCATGATTCACACATTCCTACCTAATAAGTTTCTGTTACCGTAATCTGGACAATACTTCAAAGAAAATGACTTTCTATATTCAAATTATGGGTCTGTGTCACGCCCTTGGTCTCAATTAGATATAAAAAAAACAATGTATTAAAAGTAAGAAAAATAAAAGTATCAATATTGTTTCTTCCAGATGGTAGTGCCACATTCAGTTTTATTTTTATTTTATTTGCCGCCTTTGACTAGATTCGTCTTTAACTTGCCAGGCTTTATCAAACAAAACGTGTTTAACTAACCAACAAGCTAAATAGCAATTTTAAAGAATTTTCACCTAACCTATTAACCGGTTCGTAAATACAACGTTAACGTTTCTATTATAAAGGGGTGTTTGCTATTGAAGTGTTTCTGAGAGCATTGTGCTGAGTCAGAGCCGGCACTGGAAGCTCACAATGAAGCGACACCGGCTCTACAAGTCAGATTACGTGCGATTATAGCGACTTGCTATCTCATTATTATAGCTGAAATGGTTCACAAGTATTTTAGGCTATAACTGTAACAGTAATTAACTTTTGCATTTCATAAAAATATTGTTAGTTATTTTCTACCAAATTTATACCTAAATTACTAATATTTTTTTAAATAGGTTCTATTAAAAAAACAGACTTAAAAAAATAAAATAACGCATTTACTCTCTGTTCAGGAGAAACAAATATTTTGGAGTCGGTGCATGATGATTGACTGTGAGTATATGTTAGCTTTATTGTGTACAAATGACTTAATATAAGCTTTTCAATAAGATTTTTTAAACTGGCATAATGTTTTAATTTTCTTAAATGTGATGATTTTTAGTTATTACCTGTATCTTAAAACTTCTGGACTGATTATCAACTTCACTGTACCCTGGAATATATCTGATTGCACTAAAAAAATCAACTTGCTATGACATCTCGCTATCAACAAATCTGTTGAAAACATACAAACGAAATTTAGCACACGTGTTTGGAAGCCTACCTGTAACATCATACTCAAATTCCAACGATATCATATACATACACATCGACTTCATTACCTCCTTTTGTTTAAGTCGGCAAAAACAGCTTATATACTTAGAGCTTGACCATAATATTTTAAAGGTGTAGATATTCATAATATTTAGGAAAGGCGAGCTTCAAGCAGCTGTATAGCGATCAAGCTTTATCATTACTTACTACTTAATAGCCCCGCGAGTGTGACCCCGTTTCGTTCACTCACTTTTCACTGTTTTCTTTTAAATAACCGGCTGCTATTCATTTCAGCGCCTCAATAAATATTCATTATCATTACCTACGTTGATGGATGACTGGCTAATTTGGTTCAGCGTGCCAACCAGGTGATATTTATCAATTAAGTTGTTAAAAACAGCTACGATAGTTGTTTGGGTTTGTCTATATTTTATTAGCGTGTCTATGGTAAGACCCTTTACACACTGCGACTTTTAGCAGCGATGCAGTCGCGATGTTAACGCGCATTAGCATCGATGCAGTTGCAAAATGTCAACGTTTACACACTGCGCTACTTTTAGCATCGATACAGTCGTGATGCAGAAGCTGGGAATCGCCAAATTTTGTGCTGTATTTTGGTGACTGCATCGATGCTAAATTAAATCTGTTCATTGCGTCAGTCGCGATGCATCGATGCCAAAAATCGCAGTGTGTAACGGGTCTAAGAGCGACTTAAATGTTTTGTGCTTAGTAATTGGCGACCTGGAATGCTTTGTCATTTGCACATATTTGATATCTATAAAATAGTAATTTCTATGGAATTCGTAGAATAAAGATATTTTTCCACTGCAACGTACCATACCATGACAGTGATAGGAATGTGCCAGGCAAAAAAAAACCGGCCAAGTGCGAGTCGGACTTGCGCACTGAGGGTTCCGTGCCAACTTTAACTGGATAAGGGAATCCAGTTACTTCTACTTAGTAAAATACCACAATATTTTGTTGTCTGCAAATATAACTTTGTTTTTCATAGTGTTTGTATAAAGTACAAAGTTATGTTTGCGGTTGTTGAAAATGTGCTATATCTCAAAAACTACTTGTTTGATCTCGTCCGAACTAATTTTCGTTAAGAGTATTTGTTAAGATCTACATTTCATATTTTTTTCAAAATTTACACTTGCGTGGTTTAGAAGTTAGATGGGGGGACGCCCATTTTACCACTTTGGAAGCGTCTAGCTATGAAACGTTAGACTTTAAAAGAAAATGGTTAAGGAAACCTCTATATTCATTTTAAAGACCTATCCACACACGAAACGCATAGGTTTGACAAAAAAAATATTTTTGGTTTCAGTTTCATGTATGGGAGCCCCCCCTTAAATGTCGTTATTTTTTATTTTTTTTATGAGAATCGGTAAGCGGTTAACAGGATACATCTTCCTACCAAATTTCAATTGTGTAATGCTGATAGTTACAGAATAAAATGGCTGTGTTATACGGACGGACAGACAGACAGATAGACAGACTTGACGAAACTATAAGGGTTCCGTTTTTTGCCATTCGGCTACGGAACCCTAAAAATGTATTGTCTGTCGTTCTGCCACCGACAAACACCATTGAGTGTCATGCACGGCTCGTGTCAGCACCGGCAAAATACTCGTTCGCTCTCGTCCCATACAACAGTGAGACAGAACGCTGTCAATCAGTACAGTGGGCAATATAGCGCGTATTGTGATGCTTCTTGTGCCTGACACGTTCTTAGCACGGTTTTGGTATGGTAAGGTGGAGTGATAAATATCTTAAAATCATACAATAGTGTCCACTTGGACATTATTATGTCCTGATTTTACCAACGTCAAATAAGGAATATTCGTCGTATTTAATACGAAACGCCTAATTTTATAACGTCACCTATTTGTCACCTATGTAAATTTAATTTTAAAATCGGTCGTTTTATACTTATTCAGCCGGATAAATCTTATCTGAAGTTGGTAAAATCAACAACGATGCGAATGTATTTTTGCATGTTTAATAGAGCTTAGTTCTCTGTGCTTATAATACGAACACAAAAATCACCCTTAATCCCTCCAGCGTATGTGAACGAGACACAATGCAAATTCTATTGTTATGCGGTTGCCTGCAACCGCTCGGGTGTTGAAGCATTAAATAAATAGCTTTTAAAACGTTAATTCACGCGTTGTGTTCACAAATCAAGTCTTTATGATCTCTGTGCAACACGGTTACGATATAGAATTTTGTTGTTACGTTTTTTAACCATCTACTGTGTAAGAAATTACACAATTTTGTAAATCAACATAAACCTTCTTAAGCCCCGTTCATGATACTCATCAGAGGCTAGATAAGCCCACAGCGAGCGGAGCCAAAGACAAATGTGTCTTCCATCAAACTCCACTTACCGCCCTTTTTGTAGGAACTCAAATTTATGTAGATTGCCTTGTAAATAGCGCGATGGAGTCGAACAGGTAAACTTAATTTCTGGAAGAAGATTATTTTAAGAGGTAATATAAAACGCTAAGCACGCTCTTTGTGCCGTGTCCCAGCGTATTTCTATTGCTTCATTTGAATTCTCGCGTTTTTATTTTATTTCGTTATGTTGCTTAATATCTTTTTATACGACTCAAGGTCTAGGGATAATTTTCCCAACGTTTCTTTCGTTAGAATGTTTGAATAACGAGAGGTAGAATTGAAAAAGGTGCTTTCGCGATAAATTGGTTCTTTTACAGTAAATAAGCAAAGATTTTCATAACGCTCCAGTAATTTGATTTATTGCTTGAACAAAAAAGCAGTTATTGAGTCTTATTAAAATTTTTCGGTATTATGCATAGGTAAAAAATGAGCAAATATTTTATCGTTGCCTATAGAAGGAATGAGTTTTCGTATTTAGGGGCACGTAAAACAGATGCTACCAAATAATACATCATCACACAGAACTGTAAGCTGCTGACCGATTTATTTTTAATTAAAATATTTGACAATATAATATAAGTCCCCCTAGCCGATTTCGACTACGGTGGCCAGTCACAACGACTAACCGATTGCGCGGGACATATTATAGTGCACAAGTGTGTGCGCAAATTCATGTGCACTCTCTATTCCTTTCACTCTCATTACCCGATAGTACAGCAATCTGACACGACCGGAAAGAGATCAGGCGCAGGACCAACGGCTTTACGTGCTTTTCCGAGGCACGGGGGTGAAACACCGCCAACTTCCAAACTCCAGGCTACCCTAAGAATTTCTGGACAGAAAAACTCAGGTATATATTTTTGGCCTAACCCGCGGATCGAACCCGGGACCTCTTGCGCAGCCGTCGCTTTAAAGTGCGACCCTCCTACCGCTGCGCCACCGAGGCAGTTCAATGTTGACAATATAAACTTTACAATGCATAATAATATTTTAAAGAAAATTAACGATTATACACTTTGATTAGCTTGATGGTGTAGGATTAATACCCTACAATAGCACTTACTTATTCAAATACCAATATCGGCCTTTTATTTATGTAAATCGTTTCAGGCTGAGCGGGAGGCAGGGCAGCCCGCGGCCATTATTCCATCTTTAGTGTTTCACATTTCATACCCCATGCGTAATAGTAATCTCGCAAAAATTCCCTCAAAGAAACCCTCAGGAGAGATTACAGAACTGATAAGGCATTTTTTGCGGTGAAAAGTAATATTATGCAGATAAAAACCATTTTGAAGCAAAGTGAGTGACAAATGCTCCAAAGTTGCGGAGTTTTATCAACGAAAAAGACTTGATTTAGCATTTTACGATGGCCAGGTAAAAGAGGTACTTTAAATACAATATTATTTTCATAAGAAGAGGTACACAGCTTGCCTTGTTAGGATTTACGGAAATGCCAGTGTCTTCAAAAAAACTATGAATGCAGTTCTTACTTTAATAATATTTTAGAGCTGAAGAATTTCTTGGAACGCGCTAATCAAAGGAACAACTGAACTGATTAAAAAAATATTTTTGAGTTGGATAACTCATTTATCGGGGAAGGTTTAAGATTATAAAACATCACGCTGCCACAAGAGGGGAGGGAGCAGACTCACCACGAGCGGACGCAGTCGCGGGGGTTGTTTCCTCTCGGCATTACTTTCTTTCTTCAGTATTTAAGGCACTTCCTTGCATGAAGCATAAACAATATTCACCTTGTATAGCTCTCGTTCTCTACAGCTTTATAATGTTCAAAAGATTCATGATTTAAGATGTTCAAGACGACGACGTCATATTCCAATATATATACCTACTATAATAATATAAAGCTGTAGAGTTTGTTTGTTTGAACGTGCTAATCTCAGGAACTACTGGTCAGAGACCAGTCAGAGGCTAGGCTTCACGACTAATATCAACCGATATTGGCTGGGACCAACGGCTTTACGTGCTTTCCGAAGCATGGTGATGCTCGTGATATTCGTCACTTACACGGTCAGAACGGTCACCCATCCAAACACGACCGCGCCGCAGGTTGCTAAACTTTGGTATCACTACCAAAGCGCTACTACCACTGCACTACGAGCACCTTCTCATCAATTTACCATTTAAGCATCGTTATTGTGAGTGCAGTAACGTTGCAAATATGAATTTCAATATGCAGTTGCATATTCAGCCATAGGTGTTTCAAAAACTTAGTTCAGTTAAAAGCTCCAACGAGCAAAGAACATTTTACTGCAAACAAATAAAATCGCCAAATGAATTTGTACAACATTTTATATTTGGTTGCTTTCATTGCAAATCCAAGAGCCCGTTCATTGAAATTGAATGAATATTGTACTGCGATTTAAATATTTGATTTATTCAAATGTGATTCTATCCGTTTAATGTTGGTCTTGATTTCAAATTTTCATGTTTATTCAATTTATTCGTACAAAATTACTTACACTAGACTAAATTGCGATCTATTGCGATGTATGATTTTTTGTTGTAAATAAATTGCTGTATGTATACAACGTGTAATGTTAAATGCACAAAACCTCAAACACTCCAATTGTTTATTATTTAATTGTCCTAATTCTGAAATAAAACGAAGAAATTTGAAGTTATATGTGATGTTTTAGTTTAACTGGGACGTCTGATCATTCCTTGCTCTGCAAAAGACGCTCTGTCGAGAAAATATTCAGCAAGTATTCACCGGACCAATCTGCGCGCTGATATTAATACTATCTACGCTCATAAAGAAGTAATCATTTTTTGTTTACGTATTTTGGCTGGTTTGGGGGTTTGGAATTTGGGGTTTGGGCACGTGATGACTTGTATAATTAAAATATACATGGCAACATTTAAATGAAATTTTTTTCAGAAGTTTTCTGTAAAATAATAATAATCCATATTAAAAAGTGGTTAAATTGATTCTGCTCGTTATTCCAATCAAACAATTTTTAGGTTTTGTTCCTTTTAACTTTAGAAGTTGTACAGTTTAAATAGTACAGCCATCCACGAAGGCGCGCGCGCCCATTCATCCTAATCGTTTAGAGTACATGTGTGCACGCTATTTGATTATATACTAATTTATATCATCATCATCATCATCATTATCAGCCAAAGGACGTCCACTGCTGAACATAGGCCTCCCCCACGGCTTTCCATAGCGACCGATCACTAGCGGTCTGCATCCAGTTTGATCCTGCGATCTTTATAAGGTTGTCTGTCCATCTTGTCGGTGGACGTCCTACGCTGCGTTTTTGGTCGAAGGGTCTACAATATAGAACTTTCCAGCCCCAACGGCCATCAGTTCTTCGCGCTATGTGCCCTGCCCACTGCCACTTAAGCTTACTGATTCCCAGGGCTAATATTATTAAGATATAGGTATAATTTATATAATAATTCAATATTTATTATTTTAATGTCGCCCCTCTCGCACCCCGCGCTTTTACAATTAAATGGGAGTGCCGCTCGTTTTCGTCTATCTATATTAATTTTATAACTCATCTTTAAGCACTAAACCCGTTACCGTTAAACGTTATGAACGGTTTACCTAATTACATTTCGTATATCCAAAGAATAAAACCAGCATTAGCAACATTGAAGTAAGTCCATAAAACTCCGAGGCTCGTAGTTAGAGGCACACCGTTTTGTTTTACCGGCCAACTGTGACCGCTGTGTGACAGAGGTGCGGTTGCAATGACACGACTATGTAGCTAAACTTTTTCGCAGCAACAATGGCTGCCGTTACCTCTGCAGGGTTGTGTGTAAGTAAATATTTACAGAGGTGAATTGAGCTACTGTTCCAAAAAATTGTGAAAGTTGAATTGAAGTAAGATTCGCTCATAAATAAGCATTTTTTTACTACCCGTGTAGCTGTAAATATCTACTTTTGACAATCCTTTTTTTTATCCAAAATCAGAGTTATCTTAGAAATAATATCGTGTTAAAGTATTGCGGTAGAAAGTGAATGTGATTTAGTATGTTTCCATTGACATCCCAAATAAATCTACAGTGTAATAATAAGTAATTCTAGCTGATCTGACAGACTTAGCTGCGTACTTTGTACCCGAGGCCAAAACAAACCTAAATATCTCATTAAACTCATAAAAATCGGTCCAGCCGTTTTTGAGATATGAACGGCGTAAATAAACCAACTTGGATATAAAATATAAATAACAGATAAATTTAAACGTTTAGAAATATGAAGTCATCTCTATTACGAATGTGTAAATATTTTATAGTTCTTTGTAAAAAAAAACTTGTACAAAAATAATTATCAATTACATTTTAGGGAACAGGTTTGTATTAGGTATTAACTATAAAGACGCAATCACAGGGAACCTCGTTTGATTAAAAATCTAATACACAACAATGTGTAGAATGCAATCGCTGTTTTTTAACTGGTTTTATTTACCTAAGAGTTGCAATCCGGGTTAAAACTAATTTTCTATTCAAATGACCGTCCCCTTTGAGACCATTTATTTAAGACTAGTTAAAACAAAGAAAAATGCTGTACGGAATTTAAATCTTTCAAAGTAAGTAGATTCCGAATGAGAAAAGTTTTAAATGTTAGAGGTTATTCCGTTTTTTTTTTTAAATGAAAATACGATTCCTGTAAAATACAACTTTTACAATGTATTCTGTTTCTTTAAAAAACAAAGGTTTAGCAAAGACTTCACTGACTTTTGACGACGCGTTTTGTGTAGTGGTTAGAGCTCCTGCCTACTATGCCGGCGGTTGCGGGTTCGATTCGTGCAACTAATGGGCAAATGTTTGTATGATGATAAGAACGAGCATTTCTGAGTCATGGATGTTAATATGTATTTAAATATTTATGAAAGACGCCCCAGCATAATCTTTGTCTGGTATTCGTAACACCTGAAAGAAAATTATTTACTGCGACACCAGACAATTATTGTGATGTCTGGCGCATATTTATTATTTATTATTATACTCTGCCGAATTTCTTATCGCAAGTGGAATAGTTCTATAAAATTAGCCATTTAATAGAATTTTATTTTATAGAACTATTCCACGCTTATAAAGCAAAACACTCTTCTCGCATAACCTAACAACTCGTAAAAGTAGCTCTGCAGTAAATCAAAGGACTGCTATGTTGCGTGATTTGCAGTTTCATTCCTAAACCAAACACACAATTTCGAAGTTACATTTATAAAGTCTCCATTTAGTTTGTACAACTAGCTTTGATTTCGATATTTCCGACGAACGCGCGGTCCTCAAACTTATATCATCGAACTTTCGAGTCGGTTCGATACTCATCAGTTGCATATCCATTTCAACTGAATGAACGATTGATACATTCCAAATACCGACACTCAACACTATGTCAAAGCACAATGGTTCAAATTAGTTCGGCCTGGTCCTATTTGTGTTTGCTTGTTATAGGGGTCCAGAGTAAACTTCAGGAATGATCGCGTACATGTCGCGGGTTTATCGCTAAATAAGGCACACTATGTCAACGTAATTAATTAAATAAATCATACTGAAATATTTAGAAAATGTTTTTCAGTACCTACTTACAGATGGGGGAAACTCTACACTCATTGAGTTCATCTTATAACTGAAACAATGTTCCTGGATATGGCATTCTAATATGTTTATTTCCTGCTGAAATCAAAAAGGACTAAACCTTAAATCTTAATTCCGTTTTCAGTTTGAAGTGCTCAAAAAGTTATACTCATTGACAAACACATCTTTGTGGATCGTATGAAATAAACAAGATCTTTTTTAAAAGATTTGAAATGCCTGAAGATTAAAATATTATCGTTTTTAAATTACGCTGGCAATTTGTCTAAATTTCAGCATTATTATAAATAATAAAATTTTGACTTTCTGACTACTTATTAAAGTAAGCGTGTCATTAACTGAGTCCTGTCAGTGTCATATCTATCTCACTTGCTCTTACCTATAAAGTGGCGCGCGCTATATCTCTATAAACTAGACCCTTTGCACGCTGAGACTTTTAGCAGCGATGCAGTCGCGATGCAACATCGATACAGTCGCTAAATGTCAACCTTTACACACTTGCACTACTTTTAGCATCGACGCAGTCGCGATGTTAACGCGTGTTAGTACCTATTGATGCAGTCGCGATGCAGAAGCTGGATATTGATAAATTATTATTAACTGTATGCGATTGCATCGAAACTAACTTGTGACAGCATCAATGCCAAATTAAATCTGTTTATTATGCGAGTCGCATCGATTCTTAAAGTCGGTGTGTAAGGCGTTGAGCCTCAGCCGTACGACTCAGCAGTTAACGCACTGACTAAGTGTTTAATGTCTAGTTACTACACGAAATGTCTAAATTGAATTGTGCCAACGAACACATCGCTTGAAAACTATCACGGTAGCAACTGGTCCTACGTCGGACAGGTAATATCGGTAATTGGAGCGAGCGACTGATCGGAGTCAATAGATCGCCAAGTTTTCGCATAATGCTAATGTTGACTCGGAAAGTTGCCGAACTTGGCGCTATGTTGACGGGAGCCGCCGATAAATAAGGGGAACTAATAATTCATAGTTTAACAGCCTTGATTAGAGTTTTGATAACTTTAGGGAAGTTCAGAATTATACTGGTTACTTTTTACGTCTGTTGTCTGTTACACAATTAAGTCTAAGCGTTTTTTCACTTCAATAGCAATAACAATAAAAGTAGAGCGATAAATGTATGTTATCAATGAAAAATCGGATTCTTACAATGATTTAGAAAAGCGCCGCGTTTGAACAAGCTCCATAAACTCTAGTACGTCCAAGAAAACAAACCACAAACTTGGACCGTTCCATTCGAAGACCATTACATATTTCTGAAACAAAATTCATGTCTTTCCTCTGCCTTATTATTTATAGTGCACAATATCCGGGCGCGATCGGTCGCGGAATATTACGCGCTGCTTGTCGACGCCGAGCTGTTGTGACACCTGCCCTGAACGGCTTGCAACGGCTGAATAAAAATAATCGAATTTTAATATAATGGCCTCGAGCTCTTCGTAGTCTGCTGTGAGAAGTGCAAAATTTAAAGAGAATAGAATTGTTATAGAGCGGGATTTTTGTCTCGTGGGATCATCTTGAGTTTTCGTCTAAGTATTTTTTTTTCTACCTCATCACTACTAATACATTATATTTTAGTACTTCATATGTATACTGAGAAAAATGTGAGAAGTGGTTTTATTCATGTATTGAAAATATTTGATTTACGTTTTCAATGTAATTCATAAGAAAGGTAACGGACTGGAAATAAAAAAATAAAGGTAAGAAATTGTTTTATGATTCATTAAAAATATAAATCGTGTAAGCCCAAGCATGATCACTTACTGCAAGATCTCAAGACACGGTTAGCTCTTTCTGCGTGAAACGTTAATTTATACAATAAAATTATGTTAAAAATTTTTAAACTCTGTAAATGACATCATCTTAGTCTACACGTGACCACGGTCGCAGCAAGTTTTCGAAACGTCAGGAATTAAAATTTAATACATATTCATTTAAAGATGAAGAAACCAAAAAATTGCGTCCGTGCGCAATTTGTTTGTTTCTTATTTCAACGTTATGAATTTAAAGTATGACATTGTGAGTGTGAAAAACATTCTAAACTATTAAATAAATATCTTCAAAAACCATCTGTGAATATTCGCGTGGACTTCAAAACATGTTTCCTATTATCAACTTATACAGGTACTCCCATGGACTTGTTAAGAGTCCCGATATTTCTCAGTGGACTGCGGTCCCTGCGGTAATAAGGGATCCGGAGTCATTACGCTCAAATTAATATTAATGCAGCTCGCCTGGCGCCACGCACAGTGGGTCAACTCAGATCAAATGCAGAACTTTATCGGCCGTACGTGACGCGCTTACATCCTAAGGCCGTAACTTGGCATTACGTTACACAACTGCGGAAATTACGTAGCTTTTGTACAGCTCACTAGTAAAGCTTGTGTCACGAAAGTAATTACACGATAATTTTAGAAAAGAAATAAACTTTTTACAACCGTGGCGACCTTTTTTGTCACGAAATTTGTGGTTTTGGTCGGCAAGACTATTGTTGTGGATATAAAGATGTTTTGAAATATTGACTGAGGCTTTTGTATGTAAAATTTATTCATCACTTTGGTGTTAATTTGAATTTTAGGTGCAACTGTTTTAATGTATATAAATATTGCGAATACGTAAACTATTTATCAACGTACAAAAATATTAAAATATCTATACAAAACAGGTAAGTATGTGTTATAAGGCACTTAGAGCTTTTTGTATCTATCTTTCAGATAATATTTAGATATCTTAAGTAAGTTTAAGAAAAAATAACAGAACCGAACACTTAAGAAATGTATAAAAACATAAGTCGCCAGAATGCATATTGATAATTGTATCTGTTTTATGCCTATGTGTTTTCCGTTAAAGCGTGAATTTATTAGGAAAAGTTTATAAATACAACTCAAGTCGCTTCAGAAGCACTGTTATATGTATACAGTGTAGTCAACTCGCATATGATTAATTTAATTTGATTGCCTATTATTATTATTCGTAGAGCCCACTACTCGAACATAACGATTCCATCCTTTAATTAACGATAGTATTATCAAACACTCGCTTCCTCTGCGGTTATGACATAAAACGCTAGAGAGTGAGCCGTGCTCATTTATCGACAACTGCCTGTAATGTATTGTTTCAAATCAAAGTGGCACCGACTCCAAAAAGACATTGGTAACCTTAAATGATCTTCTTTTCTTTCAATGATCAAGAGTTTTATTAAGATTTTTAGTGAATTTTGGGTTTGAAGTCGGATGTTACTTTTTAAAAATAATTTTATTTCCTAATTTTTAGAATTTTAGAGATTACAGGAGAGGAGGTTAGTTGCGATTTATGACTCTGTTCTTTAAGAAGCTACAAACTACCTATCATAAGTTCTATCATTATAATTACTGAACTCTTAAGCGTTAAGAAGTTCCACAAAAAAAAACACTATACGTGCCTTTAATTATTTGAGGGTTTTCCTCGATTACACCAAGATCACATCATCAGATCCCAAATTGGCAACAATGGGACAAATTGGAAGGTATACCCTCTAGGTAGACGAAAAAAAAATTCGAAATGGTCGACAAACGACTGAGATATGAGGTAACATGGATACAAAATAAAACATACAGTCGAATTGATAACCTCCTCCTTTTTGAAGTCGGTTAAAAAAAAGTGCGCTGGCAGCGCGTAATAATTGTTGCAATCACCCAATGTATTATCTTTCTGTTATGTACTAATTATTTATACGTTTTTCGGTTTACATAGAAAATATTTTTGGGTTAATTAGTTAATTTACACCTATACATTTATATCATTTTATAGTTGTAATAGTTCCGATATTATTTATTTTAGTAAATGTTATTAATAAATATTTTTGTTTGTTATCCATTCCGCATATATTAAAACAGTAATCTTTATTTATAAATAAATAAATATCCTTTGGACATTCCCACACATCGCCATCTAGCCCCAAAGTAAGCTACTCAAAGCTTGTGTTATGGGTGCCAGACAACGGATATAATACTTAAATACTTTTTGTTTGTAAATACATACATGATATACATAGAAAACACCCAGACCAATACAAACAGACATGTTCATGCACACAAATGTTTGTATTGTGCGGGGATCGAACCCGCAACCCGCTGCGTAGTAGGTGATTTCTCGACCACTACACCAGACGGGTCGTCATTTATAGTACCGACACTCCACTGGTGCACACTCCGCCTCCCCGTATGGCGTGTAAGTGTGACAGAGAGATAAGTATGCGCTGTTGCAGTCCCACCCTTTAATGCCGCAGAAGCAGCGAGTGTTTAATAACACTATAATAACAATTGAAAGTATAAGGTTTTGAACAACAACACGACACAGAACATAAGAGTGCGGCGCAGTTTGGCGTAACACTCGCGTTCAAAGAGTCATTAATTCGGCTTGCTCTACTGCTGCGGCGAGGCAGGCGCCTAACTTACGTGGTACGCTGAACAGTCTGTGTGGAACAGACAGCCCACTACAATGACTAAATAAAAAAAAACATTGTCATTTAAAAGCGACAATTTAATCTTTTTAAATGTTTTTGACTAAAATTACTGTTGGCTGTGTGGTGATTGTTTTATTTATTTTCAGGGCATACTTTGTGTCATATTAAGGGATTTCAATGTGTGTATGAGCGTTTTCACACTTAGGTGACTATATCATTGCGACAGCCGCGCTGCTGATAATTTTAAACATAAATGACAACAGTAAGACCCTTTACACACTGAGACTGTTAGCGGCGATGCCTGTAGCCCAAAAAATGCGTTAGAGCAATCTGCGGCGTAGCGCCGGATAAATCCTGTAGACCGAACTGTAGTACTGAACATCCTGCTATTACCCTGCCTATATATATTCAAGGTGGCAAAATTCGTGAAAAAAAACCAAACCAGTTTAAACAGGCTACGGATTTATATACACGGAACACGAGGAACGGCAACAGGCTAGCGTTTGACTTTATACCAAAAAGTGCTCGAATGCATAAAAACAGTTTTTGTATGTGTGTAATAATTTATAATAACATACCTCAGTTTATAAAGGATCAGTCATTTAATCAATTTAAGAAAATATTACATGAATGGTTAATAATGCGTGGATTCTATTCGGTTCAAGAATTTTTAAATCGCAAAGATTAAAAATCAATGACATTTAAATCAATTTATCATGATGTGTAAATATAATCAATCTCTTGATAATAATAATAATAAAAATCATTTTTCAATAAATTGTTGATTGTAGACAATTATAAATAGGTTCAGTATTTGCATGCTCATTTACTAAACTGGCATCTTCTGTACACCCTATACAAACGCAAACAAACAATATTTCATTTTATTTCATTTGCAGTCGCGATGCTAACGCGCGTTAGCATCGATGCAGTCGCATAATGTCAGCCTTTACACACTGCGCTACTTTAAAAATCGATACAGTCAGGAGCTGGAAATTTTCAAATTATGTACTGAATTTGGCGACTGCAGCGATACTAACGCGCAACTACATCGATGTTAAATGAAATCTATTTTTTGCGTGATTCGCGATGCTGAAGCGAGTTTTCAAAACGCGCGCCTGCATCGATGCTAAGAGTCGCAGTGTTTTCACTTTAGAGCGACAGCAGCGCAGCCGCTCAAATGTGAAGGCGCAGGCGCGCTAAAAGTGTTAAGTGTCTATCTAAACCGTAAAGTTTGAACAGAAAATTAAAATCTGTACCTGATTGTTTTGTTTCTCAGTTACTATATAGGTATTCGATTACAACCTTATTAATAATACGTGTTTACGTGTAATAGGCATACGTATTTTTTTGTATTGATTTGCTTTTATCGACATGTTCCGGAATAAAATACTACATATCTATGTATACTACATGTCCTACTACATACCTTTAAAAGTAAGCGTATGTTATTATTTGTGCTACACAACGCCTGCATACTCAGTTATCCTATTTAAGTCTGCTTCTATCTTCCGACCTACGTCATTGTTTGCCTAAACAAAGACTTTAAACTACTATTATTGGAACTCAGATGTGTGACATGTCGAAAATAACCTTTTAGAGACGTCTCTATCTAATTGATACGTCAAATAAAACTCATTAAAAAACGCGTACTTACCTGATAAATATGTCGAATAAATCCTATTAAAAACGAACCTATCCGTTCAAAACGTCGCGAAAAATCTTTATCAACGTGTACTTATTTGACGTACACGTCGAATTAAATCAATTAAAAACGTGTGTCTACCTAATAAATACATCGAATAAGACTTTTTTAAACGTATAATAATCTGAATAATATGCCAAAGACTGTTTTAAGCTATTTTTAAAGTCTACCTATCTTTAAATAGCTATCTTTATATTAAGCATGTCGCATAAATCCTATGAAAAAGTCTACATTTCTGTTATTGATGACGCTTAAAACCTATCGAAAACGCCTACTTATCTGCTTGACACGTCACATCGTGACGCAACAAGTACGAATAAAATGGAAAAAAAAACAAATAAAAAAGAAAGACTTACCTAAAACGGCAACCCTAATCAGCAAAGAAGAGGTAAGATATATGAATTCATATTACAAACATTTTATTCAATAGTCAAATTTTGCAGACCCATTTTAAAGTTTGACATTATGTGGACACATCATGACTCTGAGTACTAAAAGCACTCACTTAGATATTTATTTTAAACATACCTTACATATTTTGTGGGCGGGAAACACACAACAACGCATATTTATTGTGTTAAAAAATAGGTATCACTTTCATAACTTTCTCATCATTTCCACCAAATCAATATAATCTTACTATGAAAATATACCTTATTACTTAAATATTATTTATGTACTAAAAGCACTCACTTAGATTTTTATTTTAAACATACCTTACATATTTTGTGGGTGGGAAACACACAACATCGCATGCTTATTGTGTTAAAAAATAGGTGTCACTTTCATAACTTTCTCATCATTTCCACCAATCAAATCACTATAATCTTACTATGAAAATATACCTTATTACTTAAATATTATTTACAGGTGCAAATACGAAATTGTAAGATTTCTGATATCTGTGATGTTCCTAATTAGCGTTCGTGTTAATTAATGGTGATATCATATTTTGAAGTTAATGAGGGTTTCACACTTCAAGCAATATTAAACGACTTTGAATACAATTCATTTATAAATAAATTGGCATACAAAGTTTAACAGCAACCAATTCCCAGAGGCTTAATTGGCATATGTTTTGACACTTAAAAGGTACTTAGGTACATGAAATGCACGTTTTGTACATTTTAAACTTGATTTTTTGCATTTTGTACAAAAAACCTAATTTTGCTGTCATATGTCGTGAGCAGCAAGCTTTACACACAACTCATTTTCGCTTTGAATACATTATTTAAATTTAGTCAAATCAGGTATCTCTTGTAAACATGCAACAGGTTCTGGTCTGATTTAACGTATTCAGCAAATCAAGTACCAGTTTCTATTTCTTTAGTCTTTAGTTTCTATAAGTAATGGTTGAGAATGTTTTAACACTTACAGTGTTATATTTTATATTCATAAATATTAAATAAGAATCCACAAATTGCGCACGGGCGGGAGCAACTTTCTAAAAGAAGAGCGTTGGGCCCGGTTAGCCAGAAAGTTTCAGATACGATATCCCACCTGTGCGCAAATTTTGGTTTCTTATTTCATCTTTATGAATAGGTAAGTAATTATAACGTTCTTATGTTCCATTGGCCTCTGCGTCTGTTTCAAGCAGTTTATGGTATTATGTTTGAAAGACACCGCTTTTGGCTAAATAAGTCAATATGAGAGCAGGAAAATCTACCACATGCGTGGCAAGAGAAGTTCGCTACGAACCATCCAAAATTCTATAAAATTCATATAATATTCCTCAAACCACGTTTAAATATAAATCAGACCAGAGTACATAACAAACTTCTAATATTACTAAAACTTTTAAGCAAAGTATGGGCGACTTTTATGCGTTTCAGCTGACCAAGGTCGAATGGATGCGAGTAACATAGTGCTCTTAATTACATGCTTTACGATAATTTCAGCGTTATGCAAGATGGACTAAAAGTTGTAGCGGTGATTATATGAAATTGTTATAACTATTGTAACAAAAGCGGGAGTGATTAATCTAAGTGGCGTGGTGCGCGAGGGGGGGAGGGTTGGAGGGTCGAGTTCTTACTTCAGTTTATACAGCATTGTGCTACGAACTACTCGCTAAGCGTCTATTAATGGGACTCCTAACTTGCTCTGATACACTTTTTGCTTACACATTGTTCACACATTCTTTCCAAAGAGCCATAGAACAAGTATTGATTCAACCTTACAATTGTTTTCAATCATCAAGTCAGAGGTTAGTTTCAGTTTCAAATTTATTTAGATTCATGCAAATCATTGCATATTACGGACGGGCTTGAGGGGCCATTATCGTGCATTTCGTATACGATGTAAATTTAAGTATCGATTTTTTCTTTGTCGAAGAAAAAATATTTTTTGATATCTCAAAACATAGAACCGAAAAAACGTAGCACTAAATACAAGAAAAAGCAAGCCAAAAACTTTAGTAGAAATATTATGATAACGGTGCTATTACACCAATTGATATTCAAAGCGCCGTACATCTTCTAACTTAAAAGCCAACAATCCTAAATGCCTAACAATCTACTTAAGCTCAGAACGATTCCCTGAATGTACTGAGCAGATTAACCTATTGTTCAGACTATCCAAAAAGTAACTTACATATTGAAAGTGTTTCTCCGTCCCACCGATACGAGTGTTTGATATACCTATTAGCCCGGAGCGAGGGTTTCACTCCATTTGTGTATACTCCCGTGAATTCATCTCTCTCCGTTTGAGCGATACCTATTGTTTCTTTTGAGTTCAGATCGATACAAACAGTTTCTGTTCCCACTGCTTGACTTTCAAATTAAAGCCACACAACAGTTTTATAAAAGGGTTAGACCTATTAACCCTTCTATAAAACTGTATTGTTAAGAGGGAGAACCTTTATGAAAAGACCTTTTACAGAAGATAAGTATACATTTTTTATACAGCTAATGATTCCAACCAATTATTGCACAAATATAATAATTTACGTCAAAAAATAATGGTTACATATTCATTTCATAAATTGAACAGTTTCATTCAGAAGAGCAGTTGGTAAACTAATTAGAAAGAAAAGAAAGAAAGAAAAGAAAGAAAGAAAAGAAAGAAAATGAATTTATTCGACCCAAATATGAATAACATTAACAAAAATACATGTACTAGTCTACTTAGGCCGAATAAGGCACCCGCTCAGCATTGGTCGTGGCAGCAGCAGAACTCATACCACGACGCTGATTTTCAGCGAGTGCCTTTGTGGGTACAAAAAATGACATAAAATAGCACAAAAACAAAACATTAATCTATCATTCGAATAATCACAAATTGATTTTGACATATTGTATGAACAATTGCAAATTATAATATAAATAATAAAAACATAAATCAAATCAAATAGCATAACAATTAATTTAATTAATAATAATACACCATTATTTCGGGTCACCTTGGTGAGCCTATTGTGAGCTCTGCGATTTTTACTGCGTTCGTGGAACGGAACGTGGCCAAACTCAAGATTCGGAGAAGAAAAAGTAAAGAAAAAAAAAAAAAGTCTCCGTTCTTCTTGGGCTCGGCTCGTCCGGCAGCCATTTTATTTACGAATCCGACAAAGTCCGAGGCTCACCGAGATAAAAATGCCACGTAAAAGATAGTGCCACGGCTGCCACGTACGTAATTTACCAATACCTACAAGATAAGGAAACACGTTGACATTGATGACTTCAGTCTACAAGGAAGGGGAGCCCTGGATAACCCCAAACAATCGCGCAAAATAACCGGACTGTACGAATGACGGCGACGGACACATGGGGTCCTGAAGGAGCTTACGCGGACAAATCATGTAATGATAAGTGTTTTTCGGCGTGAACGGTGACACGTTGCACGGGCTCAACTATGTTTGGATTTGCGACCCCCTCGCTCGACGCGCATACCCCGTTGGTAAGTGAACGCGTGCTTTTCGTTTTCACGTTGGATTTGTAATAAGTGTTGCTTTAGTTTCATTTTAAACGTTGATTTCACCTTCAGGGCGCGCAACGGCGGGGGCAGCGAGTTCCAGCACCGTGTCGCAGCAAATTTGAAAGAGCCGCGGAAAGTTATTGTGCGGTGTCTTGGGGTCAGAAAGACGCCTACACATTCCCTTCTCCCACGCCCCCTCCCGCCCCGAGGCCCATACCAAGTTCTCATGTAAGTAGCTTGGTTTCTGTGTCTTAATGATTTCAAACATCAGGCTTGCTAAGTGGAGTTTTCTGCGAGCCTCCATCCGAAGCATGCTTGCATCACTAATGTATGGGCTGACATGAGTCCGAGGTGGGATAGGATAGCAAAAACGCACGCAGGCATTCTGCACTCGCTGAATCATCTTCGCTGACCTCGCTAGCAGACACGGACCATACACTGTGTCGCAATAATTGAGCTTGGATAGCACGAGTGACTCGCAAAGGGTTTTCCTGATTGCCTCACTCAGATATGGTCTTATTTTGTATAGAAGCCTAAGTCTATAAAAACAGTTTCTCATACATTCTGCTATGTGGCTCTCAAATCTCAGGTTGCTATTAAATAGTAGGCCCAAGTTTCTTGCCCTGTCTACCCTTTCTACTGGTTCTCCATTTATTGTTATATTTATTGAATTGATGTCTAGTTTTGAAATGTTTTTGGGTGTTCCTATAATCAAGAGTTTGGACTTTTTGGGATTGAGTGTGAGACAGTTCTTCTGGCACCACTTGTTTATATTTTCCAGCTCATTATTCACTGTAGTCACTGCACTGCTGCAATGTTTAGGATCAAAAGAGAGGTACAGTTGCAGATCGTCTGCGTAAAGATGGTGGCTACATTGAGTTACACATGTGGTGATATCGGCACTGTACAGGATGTAGAGAATTGGTCCCAAGATTGAGCCCTGAGGGACGCCTCTGCTCACCATTTGTGGTGCAGATTGCTCTTTGACTCTGTCCAATCTACATATCTCCACATACTGCTGTCTCTGGCAAAGATAACTGTGAAACCACCTAACAGCTTTGGAATCTAGTCCGTAATAAGTTAGCTTCGAGAGTAGCAGGGGAATGCTGATGGAGTCAAATGCCCGTGAAAAATCTAGTAGAAGCAAGAATGTGACATTCCCCTGATCCCGTGCAGACAGCAGGTCATCCACCACTTTTGAGAGCGCAGTTCCTGTTCCATGGCCCTTACGGAATCCAGACTGATGGCGAGGTAGCATGTCATTGTCTTCTAGATATTTTGTCAGCTGATCGCAGACTATTCTCTCCAGTACCTTTGACAAACAGGGCAGTATGCTAATAGGGCGAAGGTCCTGCAATGTTTCCGGTGAAGTGATCTTCGGTAGTGGCCTCACAACTGCTACCTTCCAACTGTCAGGGAATGTGTGTTCCATCAAAGATTGGTTTATTATGGAGGTGATGGCATCCAGTGAGTGTGGCAGAGTTAGCAGAAGCATGTCCAATGAGATTTCATCATTCCCCTGAGCATTTGAGCGCAGTCGGCTTATAGTCTTCATGACTAGGTCCCTGTTTACAGTCTGAAAAGAGAATAGAGCCCGATCACTGAATCTATGTGTTACAAAATAAGTTAGCTGTGACATAGAAACTTTCCACAGCCCGGTGCATCCAGAAAGTAAGCATTAATAAGGTTAGGATCATTGAAATGGGGAGGCAAGTCCACAGGTGTCTTTTTATCGGGCAGTATTGTACCCTTCAAATTTTTCCATAGTTTTTTTGGCTCCCTTAGGTTACTATTAATATGTTTGGTAAAGAAACAGGCTTTCTCTCTCTCTATTGCCCCTTGTACTATTTGTTTCATCATCTTATAACTGCCTTTAAGAGATGAGGTGCCATGTCTTTTAAGTTGTTTAAAGTATCTATCCCTGATGCGCATCATTTCCCTGACAGTATCCGTGACCCAAGGGTGTGGAGGATTTCTAAATTTTCTGGTTTTTGTGGGAGCATGCAGATCCATTAGTCCCCGAATGCAAAGTGTAAAGGCATCAACAAGCTTATTGACACCAGCACCGAGTGGTCTCTCAAAAAATTTCCAATCAACTAAAGACAGGTCTTTATTTAGCTGATCCAATAGTACGATACCTCTGGGCTCAAAGGTCGTAAAGGACAAAACGCTACTTTTCAGGAGAAGCAAAAAACCATTTTTTTAAACTTCTTTCGAGTATAACTTTTTTGTTTCTTGAGCTATGTTTTCGATACCTAGGAACAAAGTTCTTAGAATTTCATGTATTTTCCGAAAGTTTGTACCGCAATTGGACTGCTGCTATAGTTAAGGAGATAAATTTCCTTTACGCCCTCGAAATTAACATAAAATGTCCTTTACACCCTTTGAATTTTCGTGTTTTTTTTTAACTTGAGGTGTAAGTCTATTTTCACATACGTATCTGTATTAAATTAGGGCATTAAAGGACAAAATTTATATTATTTTAGGTAGTAAAGGATAAATATAACATGGAAAAGCTAATTAATTTTGTTTTTTTTTGTTGATTATTCAGATTTACTAGTGACATCTGTATAATATTTTATAAATTAATGTGTTAAGACTTTATTTCCAAGAAATCACAGGTAAAAAAATATACCTACATAACAAACAGGTTCAAATTTACGTGAAACGTTTATAGTTGAACTAGTAGGCAGTAATGAATAGTCATTATTATGTACTATAGATGTCTGTAACTTAAAACTTATAACTGCGGGTCTATACGCGACGCATATTATGTAGTAGTATTGTTACTACTTACACCCTCGACGTTTCAACGGTGTTGCAACCGTCGTGGTCACGAGGAGACTGGTGCTCGGCGTCTTCGTCTGCATCGGGCGGCCGGTTCTTCTCCTACCCTCCAACTATCCGATATTTGTTTTGCACGTGAACTAGAGTCAGTAGGTTCAGTGCAACACACAACACTCACATTATCAGGGTTAGTGTTTATTGATAGAGGCGACACACACGGTTTGCACTTATTAATCACTGGATTCCAGGCCGATGACAATTTAAACCCGTCTTCCCGATTGAAATTATTATAAAACTTGATTTCAATCGCTTCACTTATTATCCTAATATGGTAATGGCTATCCATGGAAAAGATTTTCCACGGATAGCCATTACCGTGGAAAATCTTACTGGAGATAATGCAACGCGAAAGTTTAAAAAAATATCTTATAGATGTCTGTGTCTGTGTATTTGCGCGTGTATGTGGGTGTGTGTGTAAATCAAGTATTTATTATTTAATAAAACAGCTATCGTTGTAATCATTATTTATTAATTAAGATCTTAATTGTGATATCTTGTTTAATTTAAATGCATAAAGTTTTCAATGGAAAAGGATTTTCATGTCAAAGTAACTAAAATGTGTGATATTTACAAAATAGAAAGTAGAATTGAAATTAAAGGATAAATATCTTCTAAATATTCTTGTCTTAATGGTCAATTTAGCTTTATTTGTGAAGGTAAAAAACCATCATAGGCGAAAGGTATTTATTAACATGGAACATTTTTCAACGAAGTGGTATAAGACTACTGCTACGAAATATCATTTAATGATCTTTCCAACCGAGGTAAGTTAATTAAAGGTCAAGTGGAAACAAAGATGTATGCCAGTTGAAAAGACTATTAATGCTTCAACACCCGAGCGGTTGCAGGCAACCGCATAACAATAGAATTTGCATTGTGTCTCGTTCACATACGCTTGAGGGATTAATAATTTCTTTAAATAAATCTAACAATAAAACTTTTTGGTAGGTACTAAAACTGTATGAAAACTAACTTCTTCATCAAGTATCACCGTTATACCCTTTAGGCTTTAGAAGCTTAGACTTTTCACTAATGGGTAAAGGAGAGTAATTTTATTTTATATAATATTTTAGGGGCGTAAAGGACAGTGATCTTATTTTATATAAAATTGTAGGGGCGTAAAGGACGAGTGTTGACCACAATTACCTTTACAACCTAAAAAAAATAATTCAATTGGTCTTTACCACTATAGTCAACATGTGTAGATAGTTACATGTCTTTTACTCCCACAGTTTATGAGTAAATTCTGTCGAATATGAATAATTTCATAGGTCGTAAAGGACAAAAAAATGCGAATTTCGCTAAATGGAATACACTGATCGATAGAGATTTTAATTCTGAGAAAAACTGTGTATATAACTCATTTTGGCCAAAATGTCCTTTACGACCTTTGAGCCCAGAGGTATCGGTATGTTCTTAAGGGGTCTGTATGTTACCCATCTGGGACTAGGTTTGACCTTTTTGATTTTAAACTCTGCCAGGATCATACCATGCGCTCCCATGTCTGGGGAGTACCTCACTACTACCCGAGAGGCAGGTACATCAGTACACACCACATCAATTAGTGTGCTGCTGTGGTCAGTGAAGTGAGTAGGCTCCTCTACTAGCTGTAGTAAATTTAGGGCTTGTATGAACTGAGTGAATGCTCTATATTGGGGGCAACCCTCCTTCAGCTGGTCAATGTTAAAGTCTCCGACCAATATAATACCATCAGCCCCACCAAAAGATATCACAGATTCAGTAACTGCATCAAGGAACACCCTCACACTCTGCCATGGGGGCTTGTATGCCGTGCCAACCACCAAGACCCTGTTATGCAGCCGTAGAGACAGCCACATTTGTTGCACTGTAGTGTCAGTGTTAGGGTGCTGGCATATTCGTGCATTAATGCCTCTGCGAATGTAGAAGCCCACACCCCCCCCCACGATCCCTAGGTATGCTACTGGGTCTCGGTATGTGCTTCAGTTGATACCCTGCTAGTCTTGGAGCACGGCAGTCATCCTGGTCTTCCATCCAGGTTTCATTGATAGCTAACAAATCTGGTTCCTCTTCCTCCACTGCCACCATAAGCTCCTCCTGTCTTGTCCCCAGAGAACCCGCATTGAATAGACCAACTACTAGGTTATTTAACCCGCCGCCTGTGTTGTCATGGGTAAGTTAAATAAAAACCAATAAGGCAGTATATTATTGGGCAAAATTACAACAATACAATAGAAGAATGACATCAAATGATTAATTTTAATTAGATGTGAATTAATAATAAAAATTATAACAATACAATAGAAAAATGATATTAAATGATTATTTTTAATTAGATGTGAATGAATAATGGAATTAATTTGAGAATAATTTAAATATAATATAGGAATAATTAGTTAATTGCTATCAGGTACAATAATTATCACAATAATCTCATATGTAATATGTCTTCTTTCTATTTTTAGGTTGACTGAACTAACAAAGTGAATCCGAAGTGTCAATGTTCCAATATCAGTTATGTGCTTGGGCAATACCCTTCCTAAATAACAAGTAATGCATGGAGACAGCAGCAAATTACAAGGTAAGTGACAGGGTATTCTAATGCAATCAATTATATGTTTATATTTTACCTTTGTCTTACATGCTTTAATAGTGGAATGTCCTCTTTCAGTGCCTGGTTTCGCCGTGTCCCGTCTGGGGCACAGGAGGGAAGACCCTCTCGATGTCACCCATCGTCCGGATCTGATAGACCTGCGCCCCGTCTCCCTTGCGGGCAAAGATGCGGCCTCTTCGCGTCCAGGCGTACCTCCACTGCAGCCGTCGGCTCTCCTCACGCACCCGGTGAAAAAGCTGGCGGTTGGAGCGCGTCAGGCGCTCGTTGACGTACACCCGGCCGCCGCCCTCGCCCACCAGGCCCCGGCGTACGCGCGCGGCGCGCAGCAGCTCGTCGCGCACGTGGCGGCGCGCCAGGCGCACAACGACGCGGCGCGCGCGCGCCCCGCCAGCCTCCGCCGGGGGCGCGCCCACGCGCTCCGCGAACACCACGTCGCGCTCCTCCAGCGGCACGCCCAGGCGCCCGGCCAGCACCAGCACGGCGTGCATGACGCTCTCTCCCTTCTGCTCCGGGAGCTGGCCGATCTCGAGGTCGGACAGCAGCGCCTCCTGCTCCCGGTCGTTGAGCTCGAGCTTGAGCTCCGCGACGGTCCGCTCCAGCCCCGCGACGACGCCCGCCTCGGCGTCCGGGTCGGCCTCCGCTCGGCGCCGGTCCGCGGCGTCCAGCCTGTACTCTACGGCGTCGATGCGCGCCCCGACGGCGACGCCGGCGGTGCTGGCGGCCATTTCGATTGCACGTCGATTTCGATTAAACGTGCCTCGCAGCGGACAACCCTGCCGGAGAGCGCCAGCACATCATCGCGAAGAGCATCGATCCTGGACTGGGTCGCTTTCGCCTCCGCTCGCATCTCTTCCCTGAATTGGCGCATTTTCACCACGAACAGCTGAAAGTCGGTCAGCTCAACGGACATATTGAGTGCAGTGTCATCGAGCATAGACGCGTCCATCTCTACCGGCCTGGATGCCCCGCGTCGCAGGGTAACTCCGTCTTCACGTCCGACGTCCGCAGCACGCACGGGAGTGTTAGTGTTGTCACCCTTGGGCCGCTTACTCTTGCATGTAACGCAACTCCAGGCGGCCCTGTGCTCTCCCGTTAAGGTGTTATAGAAGCGCTGTTCCGACACACCTGCGCACTCCAGATCGTAGTGCATCTGGCATAGACTGCAAGTGAGGAACCGACGGTGGTCTATTTCCTGCCTGCACCCACTGCAGCATCTGCGGTCGCAGACGTCATCCAAGCGCGGCATTTCAAAAACGGAAAAAACACTGTCGCGTTGATATATTGTGGAAGTGATAATGTGTTATGTTTGCACTGTACTTGCACTTGTGTTTGTTGTGATTTTTAATTACGTATTATGCTGTTTTTAATAATAACATATTAACTATTAATTATAATTAACATATTAATTGTGTAGTTAGTCATAAATTTATGAATTGCAGGTGTAAATCATATTAAAACAGCATCATGTGACTGCAAGGGATTGAAAATTCGTAATATTTTAGTTACAATTTCAGTAGTATTGCCAAATTGTCTTTGTTAAGTTGGTGGTGGACTGAAACCGCGATGGGTTTGGATGGCTGTAATCCAATTATATTACAGTTTGTAAGTGGTCGGGCCGTGCTCGGAGACTATCGCAATCGCTAGGGGATCAATTAACCCACAGGCGGAACATAATATGTTGTCTTCGAGTTATTCACTAGTGATCTGATTTTATGCGATGTTGGATGCTACAACGCGTTAAGTGTAACACCACCTTCCTACAGTAATAATAGTCCCCTAATCCGTTTTCGACAATGGTGGCCAGTGTGAACGACTAACCGACTGTGCGGGACATATTGCAGTGCACAAATGCATGCGCAAACACAGGTGCACTCTCTATTCCTTTCACTCTTATAGCCCGATGGGTCAGCAATTTGACAAGACCGGAGAGAGATTAGGCGCAGAAACAACGGTTATACGTGCTTTTCGAGGCAAGGGGGTGAAACACCGCCTTTCTAGATAGAAACAACCAGACTCAAATTTTTGGCCCAACCTGGGGATCGAACCTGGGACCTCTATCACAGTCGTCGCTTTAAAATGCGACTCTCCTACTGCTGCGTCACCGAGGCTGTTATATTTACAGTAAGTAGGTACTAACTCAAGCACATTTGAACAGCAAATGCGTGATATCTCGGAACTTCAAGCCTACCAAACCGAACTGAAAACTAATCACACGTTTGCCACTGGTATTTTAACTTTTTTAAAGGAAATACGGCTATATTTATGAAAATTCTGTATATTATTGAGTTATAACAAACCCATTTGACCTGTCAACGTGACAACATCAATAAGTCAATAGAAACAAATGATACGCCATGATTGATAACCATTTACTAATATTTCTCCGCAAACACATCGCATACTAGTGTTGCGGAACTAAATATATATATATACACTATCGATAGTTGACCTCAAAAAATATTCAGGATATCGATAGTAGTATCGATAGTATTGCCGCTTGTCAATAGTATCGATACTATCGATACAATCGATGGGAAATTTCTAGCAATACTATTGATAACGCCAATACTATCGATAGTTTTACGTTTGATACTATCGATAGTATTGTAATTTCCAACAAAATTAACAAAACAACAATCGATAGTATCGATAGTTTTGTACTTTCGATTGCCAGTGATTTTTCGATACTATCGTAAGTCAACTTAAAGCTATGTTGGTACTAGATAGAATAAGTCAAGTCCGATGTAACAGTTTTAAGAAACTTAATAATTGAAGTTTATTATTTCCAATTTAAATAAAGATAGTGTATCACAATACTATCGATAGTATCGATAGTATCGGTCACTAAATTATCGATAGTATCGATAGTATTGGCGTTATCAATAGTACCTATTGCTAAAATTTCCCTATCGATACTATTGCCACGCAGTAATACTATCGATAGACTATCAATACTATTCGTTTTGCTTTTACTATCGATAGTCTATCTATGTGGACTATCGATAAGCAGCACTATCGCATACACCAGAGGTTCCTAAAGGAGAGCGATAACGTACCCCCTGTATTTGTACCAGATATGGGTTTAATATAATCTATATTATAAAATAAAGTCGAGTCAGTTACTCTTTTTTAACTCAAGAACGGCTGAACCGATTTGGCTGAAAATTAGTGGAGAGATAGCTTAGAACCAGGAGAAAGAGATAGGATACCTTTTATTCCGTTAGACGGGCCGGGGCTGGGGTGGCTGGGCGCGAAACATAGTTCGCTGGGTCCGCTAGGATATTATGTACCTAATATTGGACTTCAATCACATACATTGCTCTGATCCCAAAGTCAGTAGCTATAGCATTTGTGTAATGGAAATCAAAAACAACTGTAATACCACAACACCCAGACCCGAGGCAATATAGAAAAATATGATTTCTACATTGACCCAGACGGGAATCGAACCCGGAACCTCGATGCGGCGATGCCTTGAAACCCAGGGTGTTTTAACCACTACACCACGGGGCCGCCGGTGGTCGCTTATAAGCTTAGAAAACAATCGATTGTCCATGTAGAAAGTAAACGGTAATAACTTTGAGAACAATAGTTTTCATCAATCAGCATTTAGTGGGGACTTGTCTAAATAAATATTTTCGAAGTTTAGGGCTCAGCCGAGTGGGCTATTATTGAAGGGCGAGACAATTAGTCCGAGATGGAGGCGACAAACAACACTGTGTGATTGATCACCAGACATAATGGGCGCGATGCAATAAAGATAAGGTTATCGCTATTAGGGACGATTGAACCATTAGTTGAACTTTCATAAAGTTTTCCAAAATCGGTGACAGGTCAATTTTGAAGGCGGAAGTAATAAAGGACAGTATTATTAAAGGGTCAAGCCGATGCAACTTCCTTGTAGTGATTTAGCACTACAAAAACAACATGATAAGTAGGTAACAAAAACAAGGCTTAGGAAGAAATTAAAGAGCTGACTGACCTATAGATGTCTGGTCTAATTCTAAATTTTTAGATAAAGATTTTTTTTTAAAAGAAGAGAACGAACAATTTTTTTAAAAAACGAAGAGGAAAAATTCATACAAAATTTCAATCTTAACTTTATTTTTGAAACATCAAAACCTAAACAAAAAAAATATTTTTTTAAATAAAAATGGTTGAAAACTTAAAATCTGTGGATCCACCTAATACCCTCATGGCTTCAGGCACAGCAATTTGGGTAGCACCAGCTTGAATCATGTCCACTGCTCGTTGCATTCGTGCCTGGTCAAGTGTCTACGTGGCATGATTAAATAAACACCGGAGATGCGTGTGACAAAGTTTTATGGAAATTTATGGGGTTCAATCAAGTTAGAAGTTCGTGAAGATTTACTTTTTTAGAACAAATTCAATGAATGCGAATTTCATTTTAAAACAAAACCTTTAATATACAAATTTGAATATAAAAAGGAAATTAATCATGTTGAATTATAATCTTTCATCAGTATTTATTGTAAGGCTAGTACTTTTGAAGTTATTTAATAATGATTTATATATTATATCTCTACACCATGTTGTGTATATCTCAAAAGCTACAAGACCGATTTTAATAAAACTTACACAGTTCCCTTAGTTGGAATATACCCGATTGACCAAAAAAATAATCATTTCGCTATTACTTCTCATTTTCAAGAATTCCGTGGCCAAACAAACAAATATACAAACATAAATACACTTACAAAATAAAGCACACGTGTTTGGAACCCTTACTAAATCAACAAACTCAAATATAATAGAATCCCAACGATATCTAGACCATATTTTTTTCTAGACCAAATCAATTTTATTTTCGGTTCGGCAATACTTTTAATTTCATTTGATTCAATAGTTTATTCATGTTATATAAGATAATCTGAAGTTAAATTAAACTTGCAGTTTCATCACTAAAGCCTTCCTAAGCGATACTCAAACAGACCCTAATAAGCAGAGAATAGATAAATGTATACAGACTATGCAAGGCTTGGAACAATCATTATCTCTTATTAATACGTAGCGGTTCCCCAAGACTTCGTCCCACCTCCTGTCGTTCTTTATTTTTTTCAAATCGGTCCCGTATTTCCTAAGATTTGCGTGTTCAAACAAACAAACTCATCAGATTAAAATATCAGTACAAGCATAGATTAATGATTCACAGTATTAGGCGACGAGAATAATTTCAGTTTGTTAACAATGTTTTGAACTCAACTTTTAGCTTGATTTATTATTTTTTTATTAGAAAATGGTTTTCTCTTGACTCAACTATCTTCGGTATAAATAGTCAAAATCGACAACAAAATGGGGAACAGAATGCAACTTGACGTTATACAAATGAAATTTGATATAAAGTTTAAAAAACCGGCCAAGTGCGAGTCGGATTTGCGCACTGAGGGTTCCGTGCCAACTTTAACTGAATTAGAGAATCCACTCACTTCCACTTAGCCACGATATTTCGTTGACAGCAGCAGTGTTTGTATGAAGAACAAAGTTATGTTTGCGGTTGTTGAAAATGTGCTTTATCTCAAAAACTTCTCGTTCGATCCCGTCCAAACCAATTTTCGTTGAAAGTATTTGTTAAAATCTACATTATATATTTTTTTCCAAATTTTACACTCGCTTAGTTTAGAAGTTAGATGGGGGGAGGGCAATCTTCCTCTTTGGAAGCGTCTAGTTACGGTAGTATGGTTTTAGAAACCTTTATGTCCTTTTTTTAAGACCTATCCATAGACAACCCACACGCATTGACTAAAAAAACACACGGTTTGACTAAAAAAAAATTTTGCGGTTTTAGTTTCATGTATGGGAACCCCCCCTTAAATATCATTATTTTTTATTTTTTGTATAAGAATCGTAAAGCGGATAACAGGATACATCTTCTTACCAAATTTTAACAGTGTGTTGCTTATAGTTACAGAATAAAGTGGCTGTGACATACGGACGGACGGACAGACAGACAGACAGACAGATTTTAAAACAGACTAAAAAGTAGAATTATTGTAGTCTCAATACTTTTTAACTTGCCTTGTCAAACGAAAAGCTGCAACTGTATGTTCTTTGATTATTCCAAACGCCATTACGTGTGATGTTGCGGTCGATCTCGGTTTTTGTGCACTCGCGAAAAATCCTGCGCCATTCCAGCTCTTAGTTGCAGCGCCTGACTCTCGCTACGGCGCAAATTAGATCTTCACACTACTCCCAGGTAACACGTTGCCGCTGATTATAGCGCCCATACTACATCTTTAGAGCCGCGGAAAGCTTTGAATTCAGTTAGGTACAAGAATTACGTTTTCCCGTTGCAAGGACCAGCAAAGTTAAGGGCACATTTCAATAGCCCACGACCTGCAAAAATACGCGATGGAACATGTCAAAACTAATGCAGGGTTAGTACCAACAAAACCAAAATTTTCGTGGAAATCGCTGTAAGTTTTGTCTGTAAATTCCTTCCTTTGGCACTGACCTTTAGATGAGAAATTGGTTACTAAGGATGTCGGAGATGGCATGTTCTTAATAGATTGAATGTTCTTAATAGATTGAATGATCGTAAAATATACTAATTTCTGTTCTACAGTTTTAACTAGAATTAATCTAAGAAGATTCACTTCCACATAGTATCACATAAATCGATATAAACGATACTAATGATCCGTGGTAGGGTCATCCAAGGTTTGCAGCTAACAGATCGTTCTATTATTCCGCGGTTCCACCAACCAAACCACAGTTTAGTTACCGAACGCTAGCTTCATCATTTCTAACTAACCCTTCAAAATATTCAACATTATATACACTTACAGTACTTTTTACAATGCCTACTTTATAACAAAATGTCGTAAACGAACAACAGTGCGAAGTATTCGTAGGTATGCTATATTAATGAACAACGAAAGTAATATGTTATTTTATTTTATGATGCAAATAGTTATAATAGATATGTAGCCTCATAAACTGCTTTGATTTCCACTGTTTTAGACCTAGGAATAATGTACACTAGACCTAAGACTACCACTGTAATTAATTATATAAATAAAGACCTTTGAAAACAAAAAACAACATATACACTTACACACAACACGTATGAACAAGTACAATTATTAAATAAACCTCTTCCCAAACAACAGACAAAATCTATTTTGGGAAGTCAATTCTCAATGCTTGTAACATACTGGACATGATTTTGTTTGTATGGGGAATATGCCAACGCCTCGTACATAATGTATTATCATATGTTAATATTATACTATTCCGAAATGTTTCTCTCTGAAATAATGTACGGTGAACAGGTTTATTGGGTATACCATTAGTATTCGGAATTTTCATAATTCTTTCGGAATATAACATATATCAATATTCCATGATGTCCGAGTATCTATGAAATAGCTAAATCCCCCAAGGTAAAAGCTATTTTCTTCTCATGTTCAATTGAACTTTGTTTAAAAAGACAAAGATTTAAGGGGCAGGTTCGTTACCACGTGCTAGGCCCTTTGATCTATACTAATATTATAAAGCTGAAGAGTTTGTTTGTTTGTTTGTTTGAACGCGCTAATCTCAGAAACTACTGGTCCGATTTAAAAAAATATTTTTATGTTAGATAGTCCATTTATCGAGGAAGGTTTTAGGCTATATAACATAAAGAAAGATACGACTCACAAGACCACAGCAGCAATGAAAAATGTTGCGAAAACGGGAGAAAGATATTCCTTTTGAAAGCTTCCGCTGCGAACGTTGCGGAAACCGCTAAAGTTACACAAAAATCATGTATGACAGGATTGTTCAGCATTAAGAGTTCTATAATAAAGTCCGCGACAGCATAAGTCTATCTTTTATGGTTGACTTACTACAACCATTTTATGTTAATAAATTTGTAAAAAAATAATGCATCATTTTTAAAGGTGTATTATACACACAGGTATTCATTCTTATCAAAATAAATACATTCATCATCACGAGCATTTCATTTAGAACAGAGATGCCCTTTATATCATTTGATTCCAATAAATATTTTAGGAGCTATCACAGTTTTAACATAACTCCGTACCAAAATAATGCTCGCAGCTTAAGTACAACGTGCGCTTGCGCTAATCTATACTAATATTATAAAGCTGAAGAGTTTGTTGGTTTGAACGCGCTTATCTCAGGAACTGCTGAACCGATTTGAAAAAATATTTCTGTGTTAGATAGCTTATTTATTGAGAAAGGCTTTAGGATATAAAACATCACGCTGCGACGGGAGAGGAGGGAGCAAACTCAAAACGCGCGGACGAGGTCGCGGGGGACCGCTAGTTAATAATAATAAATAAATACACGCAATTTAGAATGTTTTAACACTCACAGTGTCATAATTTATATTCATAAAGATGAAATAAGAAACCATTTTTTTGCGCACGGGCGGGACCTGAACCAGCAACCTTTTGGCTGACCGGGCCAAAAGGTTGCTGGTTCAAGTCCCGGCCGTGCACAAATTTTTGGTCATCTTTATGAAAATAAATAAATACATATTGGACACCAAGCACATGAATTACCCTGGTTCCAAAGTAAGTAGCTAAATGCACTTGTGTTAAGGAAATCAGACACATCGGTGGTACCACAACACCCAGATCCGAGACAATATAGAAAATCAGAGAATATAGAAAGTCAGAGAATCGAACTAGGGACCTCAAAGCGGTGACTCTTTGAAACCAGCGTGCTTAGCCACTACACCACGAAGGTCGTCAAAGTCAGAGATTGTCAGTGTCATTTTAAATTTTATTTTGAAAATGACAGATTTAGTTTATTTACAGGTTTCTGGCCTTACACATATGGTTTTGAAACTAGAAAAGACAGCTCGGGTGGCCTAGCTTTTGATAAAATCCGTGTGATAAAAGACCCCCTCCCTTCTCCCCCGTCATAAGTGACGGGAGAGGAGGGAGAGGCCGTATGAGGAGGAGCAAGTTAGCCAAAAATATGAAATAAACAAACTTATTAAAAGTAGTAGTAAAACGATTTACTCTTTGCAAAAAGGAATCCACTATATGGAAACAATTTTTTTTCGGAGTCGTTGGCGTTAGTGCTTGAGATGGCTGCAAAGCGATGGCACCGACCCCAAAAAAAAATTTGGTGTACCTAACGAACACTTTAATAGCTTTATTTGGTGTGTAACAATAGTAACTAACAATTTTATGGTTTCGACTGCGCGTAGTAATTCTACCCTATTCTAATTAGTCGTAGCGTGATGTTTATAGCCTGCTAATTTTATTAATAAATAAGCTATTTAATACTTTGAGATTTTTCTAAAAGTATGGAAAAATAGTTTCTCTGCGTGAAAAAAAGGACACATACGAAAGTATCAATCAAGCCAAGCCAAGTTCCATGTTTTCTTCCGAATGGAACTATAAAATAGTATAGTATTTTTTCGGACACGGAACCGTACTAAGTAAGTTTCTATATCATTATCTCTAAAATTTAAAAACCTTAGTGATACCTCGACTAGTCACGAAAAGAAAACGTACACGTATTATACAAAAGTAAAAATATTAAGTAGCGGAGTTGGGCACATTAGCGAGGGGCTTTTGTCCCGCGAATCACGATGATTGATGGCGCTTATCTCGGCTAATAGCGGCTATACGAGACGACACTTTATTCCGACACGACTAACGAGTAGACAACTTTGTTTTATAGCCAACCTGCTCTATAAAGAGGGCAATAGTTTGGTGTACATTTTGTTTTTGGTGTTCGTTTGCAACAAAATGGGAGTAATGTGTATAGGTCTGCCGTTGTCGGCAACATGCCTGTGACAAAGGAAAATATTTGGTAGGCAACATTGCAAAGATCGTCATTTTTTCAAAAAAATATTTATTTTAATAATACAATAACAATAAAAATAAAACATGTTTTCTGAAATTTCATAAGTTGACGGCAGCTTCAGCAATGTTACTTCCATACTCATTGCAACGCCAGAAATTTATGAGTGTTACAGTCCTTTACACTTGTTCAGTACTCATTGCCCGATTCAGTGAAATACTGAAAGTGGAATAAGTGAAGCACAGGATAAAGGGTGAGGATAAGTGCTTTATAATTAACTGAAAAATTTTCAGGTTGAATCAGCGCACAGGAAACTGCCAGGTAAATGCGTTCATCCGCATTTTAACACCTTTTTAACTAGGGCAAATTGTACAGCGAACAAGCGACCCAATTTTATTTATCTTCGGGTATTATCGGCGAAATAATGAGCAGGAAGCTTTTGGGAAAGGGGAACTACCCGAAGGGCAGGATGTTTCCGAAGCGGCGCTACCTGGGAAACTGAGCTCCGCATTCAAATGAGCCAAAATGTGGCTTCGCTGCATCTCACCCGCCTTGGGATGGCCGAGACATTTTCAGAATTGATAAACGAAGTGGCATTTCGATTAAATCCTCTTTATTGTCAAATCGAAAATACATACTCGAACTTGGCACTAAAGTACCTAAAACAAAATAGTTTCTAGAAAGCTAAACATAACTTTCATGTTGGCTTATTAAGCTCTGAAGCAGAATTTCATGGTATATTTGCAATTTTCATACTTTGAGCATCAGCAAAAATATAATCAAAAATTTAACAACGCACACGTGAAAAAAATGCTAATGTATTTCAGCTTGCCGATTCCATTTACATACCGAGCAGGTACGGCTCTGTTATTAAAACTGGAAAAATAAAGCTTTTAGACGCAATATTCGCCGCTCCGTCATTTGTGTTGTTCCGGAGCACGAAATTCGCATTTCCTTAAACTGCAATCCGAGCGCTTATAGCTCTAAAAATTGTTGGCTTATTTATCTAACTTGTAACGTCTTAGGAATATGGTAAAGAAAAATGCGTCCCGACGCGTCCCCGTTTAAATGAATAGGCTTCAAGGACGTTAATTAAGCGTAGCGCGGCGAGTTAGTGCTTAAGCACCTGCCATTAATAAAGATTCCGATTTGACGACGTTCGCGGTTCGTTACCGGGAGTGATAATTATCGCGATTAACACTTCGATTTTTATTTCAAACTACTGACCGCGGCAAAAATATTAAATACGGTTGACAAGAGCTCTACAGTTATTGAGTGACAGGTGAAAATAGAAGGTTTGGTGAGGCGGCATGTCATTGGCTCTATTTGTTTTCGCGAGGCCGCCGCGGACATAAAACCTCCCTAATGAACAGTGCCCTCCCCCTCCGTGTTATTTACGGGACACTCAATAGCTGCCCTATTCAGGTGTCTACGGCTAAGTGTTTCTTATAAAGAAGTTGCTTTTGCTTTCATTCATCGAAAAAAACCTGATAGATTAAGTCTCTCAAATTAGCTGAATATTTAGGTTTGGGTCTATTTACCTTTGCGGAGGATCCGGGCGGGCATTTGATGTCCGAGTGGCTGTAATTGCAACTTTATTAAACTAACACCACCGGAACTTCAATAAGGACCAATTTTACCAAAATCAAATACAACTTATCCGACTGAGGCCTAATTTTGACGAATACAATACGACTAATTTGAAAACATTACCTATTTTTCAATAACCATTTTATGTAAATGACATTATAAAATCCTTCGTTTAATACCTATTTTTTCTGATTAGTCTTATCTGGCATTCGTAAAATCGGCCCCGAATAAGTTAAATCAACTGATTTTAAAATGACGTGACAAATATGTGACTACCAAATAAGAAGTTTGATGTAATATTCGACGAATATTCCTTATCTGACATTGGTAAAATCGGCCCTTACTCACCAAATATAAATAGTATTTGATATCGATAATATAAATACCACTTCAAGATTTATCATGAGATTTTTATTGAAATGGTTTTGAGAAGAATATTCTAACTCTGGATTTGTTAGTTAAGTATGTAATATTGGACACCAATCACCTACATTGCTCTGATCCCAAAGTAAGTAGCTATTTCTCTTGTGTTATTGAAATCAGTCACAACGGTGATACCACAACACTCAGACCCGAGACAATATAGAAAATTTTAAATTAAAAAAAAAACATTCTAAAACATTAGAAAATTTTGTTTTCTATATTGACCCGACCGGGAATCGAACCCGGGACCTCGAAGCGGTGTCGCCTTGAAACCAGCATGCTAAGCCACTAAACCACGGAGGTCGTAAAAGTACGTGTTCGTTTTATCTACATTCTATTTCATTAAAAATAAATTAATATGCTATCATTTCAATGGTGGATTTAATAATAACTTACGCAGATCATTTAAATTTTGGAATCGGACTGCTATGACAGCTATTCTTTTTCCAAAGAAATCGGCCATTACTTGGTCAATTCATTTTAAATCATCATAAACGATATCAACCAAAGAACATCCACAGCTGGTTATACCTACCCCACAGTTTTCCACAGCGACCGATCACAAGTGGTCTGCATTCAGTTTGAACCTACGATCTTTACAAGGTCGTCTTTCCATCTTGTCGGCGGACGTCCTACGCCGCGTCTTTGGTCGAACGGTCTCCAAACAAGATTTTTTCCGCCCAAACAGCCGTCAGTTCTCGCGCTATGTGCCCTGGGCCACTGCTACTTGCCATTGCCACCTAAGCTTACTGATTTTCAGGGCTATGACCGTTAACTTAGTTCGTATACGTATTTCCTCATTTCTGATTCAATATCGCAGAGACACAGAGCATATCCCTCTCCATCGCTTATTGTCTGATTTTGAGCTTCCGAAAAAGGCCTATATTTTAAGACAATGTATGGGATCCGTATGTCATCGCTGGTAACACGCACTGGTTGAAAACTTTCGTCTTCAGACACTGCGGTAATTGAGTCGAGAAGACACTTCGGCAGCGCTTTTTGAGTTTTCTCCCTCCCCTCCGATCGCAGCTTGATGTTTTATATCCTAAAGCCTTCCTCGATAAATAAGACACAGCAAGATTTTTTCCTGAGACTAGCGCGTTCAAACACACTCTTCAGCTCTATATTATAAGTATAGATTATAGATTACTCGAGAACGGTTTAACCTTATCATGATTTTTGCTTTGTTGGATTAGTATTTGCTCCAAACTGGACATAGGAGGGGAAACGAAGTTCGCTGGACCGCTTTTTCTAGATATTACCAATCCAATAACGTTTGCTGTACCATTAATCTTGTTTGACCAATGTTATAAATATTAAACAAATGAGCTGATATGGAAGCAACGCATTCCAAGTAGTTCTCGCAAAAGGAACTTAGCATAATGTAAGTAAATACAGTAACTGCAATAGATAAACTAAGAAACAAAAACAACCCTCCTTTTGTAATGTCTCAGCATATGATCGCAGAAATTCAACATATTAATAGGTATTAATATACACAGGTATGTTTGCTCGTTTTATGTTTTCAGGCATAAATTAGCACTCAGGCCCTATTTTTTCTTCGTTAGTAATGGTAAAATGTCATTACCAGCGGTTGAATATTTACGGTAATATGTGTTATGAAGAAAAAACACCTTAGCCAAATGTCAAATGGCTAGTTAAATGTTAAATGTCCGTTTTTCTTTGCTTGTCGAATATTGTAAAAAATCTTGACATTTTTTTTTTTTATGAAATGATCCTTTTTAAAATAAAACATTCGTGGGTACTCTGTGAAAAAAGACGTGTAGTTCGTTTCTCCCTGGCTAAATAATCGAAAGTAGTGGAAATAGTGCATAAGTAACATTTTTACACACATCAAACGATGGAGAAAATTACAGTAAATTACGTGGTGACTTTTTACTAAAATCAATGTTCAAATTATTGAGATAATCTAGAAAAACAGTGTAAACAGTGCGTGTTTTGAACTCAAAAATGCTAATCATTCAACAGTTTTTGCAACGTACTGGACTTTGACCTCATTAGGAAACAGCTAAACTTAGCTGCATAAATCACGGCACCTTATATTTCATTACTCACCTTCAACACCCCTGTGCGACAAAGCCAGTTCTCGTTTGATGAGTCCGTTAACATGTCTCTTGACTCAGAGCAGGCCCAGGCAGCAGCCACAAGCGTGGTATCATCCCGTCAAAGCATCATATCAAGGCCTGCCGGAATCGATGACAGCGTTACTATGGAAAAAATCAGCAATATGTTTGACGAGAAATTAGAATCAACCATGACGGCAATGTTTGAAAAATTCCGCCTATCCTTTCGAGAACAGGTTAAAGAAATAGTTCATTCAGAGATGAATCACAAGGGAAATGAATTGAAGGATGATTTTAATGCAAGTATTAACTTTATCAGTGATGAACAGGCGTCACTGCACGCCCAGTTAAAGAATAAGAATGAATCAATAAAAACTTTAGAGGCGGAGAATATGAAATTGCAACATGAAATCTCAAAATTGAACAACCGAATACAAATTTTTGAAAAATTGTCACGCAGTCACAATCTTGAAATTCAATCTGTGCCTGAGAGTCGTAACGAAAACGTTATGACTCTTTTTAAGAAACTGTGTGACACTGTAAAAGTCACTTTGGAGGACTCGAACGTGCAAGCCTGTCGTCGAGTTGCAAAGATGGATGCAAAATCAAAGCGCCCTAGAAACATATTAGTTACTCTGTCTTCATCTCGTCTACGCGACACCGTATTGTCTGCTGTACACCGCTACAACAAGGCCCACGCAAAAGATACCCTAAACTCAATCAATCTAGGAATTGCTGGAGAAACACGTAAAATCTACGTCACGGAACATCTCTCTCCTGACTGTAAAGCCCTATACGCGAAGACACGTAAAGTGGCGAAAGAAAAGGTTTACAAATTTGTATGGGTTAAATACGGTAGAATTTATGTGCGTAAAAATGAAGAAAGTGGGTGCATTGTTATAAAAGATAGTAGCGCTCTGTCTAAGTTGCAGTAAATGTGGCTGATAATTTTGCAGTCTTGTTGTTTGTTATTTAATATTATTTTATTTTAAGTAGTTGGTACCTTATTTTAGAATAATGTTAATTTACTATCAGAACGTTAACCGAATGCGAAGTAAATTACATGTTGTGTCTCTTAATATCTTGAATTGTAACTACGATATTATATGTTTTGCTGAGACTAATTTAAACAATACTGTATTTGATGGCGAATTTATCGATAATCGATATGATTTTTTCCGTAGAGATCGCTCTTCCACTAGTATAAGAAAAAAAGAAGGAGGTGGCATTGCCATTGCAACAAAAAAAAATCTGAAGGCAACTCGTTATACTACTTGGGAATCTAATGTTGAAGACATTTGGCTCAGCATTGACTCAAGCCATAATAACAAACGTCTTTATATATGCCTAGGTTACTTACCTCCGGACTTATAACTTGAAAAGTTAGAATCATTTTACGAAAATTGTCAAAACTTAATTTTGAACCGTTTAATTGACGAGGACTGTATCCTCATTGGTGACTTCAATACCCCTGACATATTTTGGCAGACACAAGACTCATCTCACATCATGGTCCCTAAGCTGGTACAGAGCCCTACGTCCAAATCACAATTACTGTTGGAAATTGTATCGTTATGTAGTCTGCACTAAATGAATAATATACCTAATGAAAACGGACGATATCTCGATCTTGTGCTCTGTAACTTCCAAAATGTTACAGTTTATGCTGATGACGTTGATCATCCTCCAATTGTTGTAAATGTTCAGGACAGAATAAATGTTACCAAATGTATACAACCTAAGTTTAATAGAATAAATTTCCGTAAATGTGATTACGAGAAAACTAAAGCCGAATTAGGGTCTTTAAATTGGTTGGCTATTCTGGACCCAATAAAAGACATAAACGTTGCTGTCGAGGAATTCTATAGTAGGCTAAACAATATAATAGCTCAACACGCTCCGCTAGCAAAACCACGTAATCAGACTGGTCCACCCTTTTGGTTTAGCCCCTCACTTATTAAAATGTCTCAAAGAAAAAAACAAGTTTCACAAACGGTTCAAAAAATATGGTAATCCTAGAGATTATGATACTTTTAGTTTATTACGATCTGGGTGCAAGCTTCTTATGAAACAGTGTCACGAAAAGTACTTGTTGTCTGTTCAGGAATCTCTACAAAAGGACGTCAAATCTTTTTGGAGATATGTAAATTCAAAAAAGGGAAGCCCTTCAGTACCACTGAACATGAGATATGGCGAAGCAGTGTCAACTGATGCTAAAAGCACGTGCGAGTTATTCTCTCAGTACTTCAACAGCGTTTATGAAAGCAATGATATCAGTCACTCCAGCATCATACCTTTGAAAGAGCGTTGCGTTGCTGGCTTAGGCAATTTAGTCATATCCGCTGAAGATGTTCTTGCAAAGATTGATAAAATCGATGCCAACAAGGGTCCCGGTCCAGATGGAATACCTCCATCTTTTATAAAGAATTGTGGTAGGGAATTGTGTGTACCTTTATCAATCATTTTTAATTCATCTTTAGCACAGGGTATTTTCCCGGACAAATGGAAGGAAGCTCATATTGTCCCTATTCACAAAGGGGGTGATAAGTCGAGGTGCGAAAACTATAGGCCGATTAGCATTTTATCCTGCAGTGCTAAGCTTTTTAAATTGGTGGTATATGACTCTCTTTACAGTCTTGTCAAACAATATATATCCGTGAACCAGCATGGTTTTGTCGCAAACAGATCTACCACTAGCAACCTGTTGGAGTATAAAAATTACCTCTGCTCTGCTATCGCAAAAAGAGAACAAGTGGACTCAATTTATACAGACTTTGCTAAAGCTTTTGATAAGGTTAACCATTCTGTTCTCTGTGAAAAATTGAAAGCTTATGGCATTCATGGCAGCCTGCACCGTTGGGTTGAGTCTTATCTTACTCGTAGAAGTCAACTCGTTACTATAAAAGGTTTTTTATCTGCACCGGCTACAGTCACCTCCGGCGTCCCTCAGGGCTCCCACTTGGGGCCGCTACTTTTTATTTTATTTATTAATGACCTAACCGATTGCCTTAAGTGTCCATGTTTATTATACGCTGATGACCTTAAAATATTCACGAGAATAAATAGTGTAAAAGATGCTTGGGCACTCCAAAGCGATCTAGATGTCTTGGTGAATTGGTGTGCCGAAAACTTAATGCAATTAAATGTTAATAAATGCAGTGTTATCTCGTTCACATGTAAAAAAAATCAAATCATTTATAACTATACAATACGGGGTTATAAATTGTTGCGAAATGACGTGGTTAGAGACTTGGGGGTACTTTTTGATGCAAAGCTCACATTTCACGCTCACTACGATCACATTATAAATAAATGCAACGGTATGCTGGGGTTCATCTTACGTTGTAATAAAGAGTTTAAAAACCCTGGCAGTCTGATCTACCTCTACAGAGCGGTAGTAAGATGTGTCTTAGAATTTAATACAGTCATTTGGTCTCCATTTTACAAAGTCCACACACAACGTATTCAACGCGTCCAAGCAAGGTTCCTCAGCTTTTTATGCTATAGACACGGGTGCAGGAGAAGGTTGGCAACCTACGATGATAGGCTGCGTGAATTCCATCTGATGACTCTAGAATCACGCCGCACATATTACGACCTGATGTGCCTCTACAAAATAGTTAATTCCCGTATAGATTCCCCGTCTCTCCTGTCATTGCTCTCCTTCAACATTAGATTCCGGACTCGCAATCCCAATTGCTTTGACCTTCAAGCTTATTACAACCCAATTGTCAGAATGTGCCAAACATTCAGTGAAGTAGCGAAGAAACATAGCTCTCTCGATATTCACCACCTCAGCTTATATAAATTTAAGAGACATGTACTTGATATAGTGTGAAATTGTATTTAATTTAATTGAACTATTGAAATTATGAAAGTGGTTATGAAATTTATTGTATTTTTTTTTAATATAAAATATTAGTTTGATTATTATTTTATATTATTATTAATTAATTTGTAATATTATTGTACTCGTTTTTTTTTGTGATTGCTATATTATTAATATGGTTATTTGTATTGCTCTAATTTTTATTTTTGTTTTTAGTGATTTGAATTTTGATTTGAATGTATTAATGTATTTACTTTTTTTTACCTGTAATTTTAATTTCCATTCTGCATAGCATATCTCCACTTGAGTGAATTAATTAATTTGTGTACACATGTTTTAGAATTATTGTCCTGCACCACTGTATAGAATAGATGATTCGAATTTTGTATATTTATGACTGTAATTTGTTATGTGTTCCAATGAATAAATGAAATAAATAAAATAAGATAAACACAAAAATCGCATCCTACATAGGTCATTATAAGGAAATATTTTTAAATCTTATTCACTGATATTAATCAATTCTCATAATTAATTAATTTTATTCACTGTTATTATTTTAATAGAAATATAATATTGTTTACAATACGTGAAGAGCTTAGATAAACGAACTTTAATGACAATTGGTTATGGTATTTTTTCTTCAAAACACACACAAAAGTAAATATTTAACCGCTGGTAACGAGACATTACCATAACTGTTGATGAAAAAGTTGGGCCTTAGTCTGTTAATCTATTTTATTTTACATGTGGTGTTTACTAGTAAATACCTATATAGTTTCTATATTAAGCAAATAAATTATTGAAATAAAGCGTGTAGAGCTGGTCAGGTTATTGTTGAGTCGTTTAAATATTAACGGAAACCTACTCCCTAAATTTTATGCGCTCGCGCAGCGGCGAGATCAAACGCTTGCGTGTGCGCATTTAGACGATTTATCAAACGATAGCGAGGCCTACATACGACAACAGCGAGTCCTAAATACCAGCGGCATTGCGGTATCTTATGCAGTTTTTATAAGGGCATTTTTTTTAAACACCTTGTGTGCCGACTATTACACAGCACATGTATTTTACAAATTCTTGCAGCTATTTAAATAGCAATGATATCAGTAGAGAAGTGTGGAAATATAATTGTGCACGATTATATTGTAATTTCATCAGAAAAAAGGATATTTAATTTTGTAGGTGTTATTAGTATTACTTAAAATTTTGTTTAAAATAATTTAATTACTATTACCTCAGTAAGCGAAAAAGACTAGCAAAATGCTAGGCGGACACTGAGGGTTCCGTGCCAACTTTAACTAAATGAGGGTTCTACTTACTTCCACTTTGCCAAAATACCACAATATTTAGTTGACTGCAAAAATAACTTTGTTTTACATGGCATTTGTATAAAGGACAAAGTTATATTTGCGGTTGATGAAAAAGTGCTATATCTCATAAATCACTAGTTGGTATTTGAAATTCGATCTCTTTTCAAATAATTTTCGTTAAAAATCTTTGACAAGATCTACATGATGTATTTTTTTAAAGTACACTCGCTTAGTTTAAAAATTTGATGGAGGGACGACCATTTTACCACTTTAAAAGCTTCTATCTCTCCAAGTAGTAAGACGTTTAGAGAAATAGGTTGGAGAAACCTCGATGTCATTTCAAAAGACCTATTCAAAGAGACGCATAGGTTTGTCATTTTTTGCGTTTTAGTTTCATGTGTGGATTAAATATCATTATTTTTTAGTTTTTTTTACGAGTAAGAATCATATATCGTAAACCCACTAAGTTTTAACTGTGCAATATACTACAATAGTATAGTTTCAGAA
The DNA here is from genome assembly GCA_963924145.1 of Pyrausta purpuralis. NCBI lineage: Eukaryota > Metazoa > Arthropoda > Insecta > Lepidoptera > Crambidae > Pyrausta > Pyrausta purpuralis. The sequence goes on from OZ001645.1 coordinate 32,399,666, forward strand.
TAAAGTGGCTGTGACATACGGACGGACAGACAGACAGACATCACGAAACTATCGTTTGTTGCCATTCGGCTACGCAACTCAAAAATTGAGAAAGTAAAATCGGCCACGCTAACATTACTTCTTTGATGTTAATCACAACGAGTAGGTACTAATTGTAATGCAATATCGTACATAAACACAAGCTGCGATAACGAAGCACGTGTATTAAACAATTATCGAACAAGTTTATTGGTTTCATAATGAGGCTGAAATAGCGAACTGGCAATATCGAATGTGTTCATAAACATGAAATAAGAAACCAAAAATTTGCGCACGGGCGGGACTTGAACCAGCAACCTTTTGGCTAACCGGGCCAAACGCTATTACCAATTGATCTACCGTGCTGTTAGTCCGACCCTGCGAAATTTGTGGTTTCTTATGAAAAAGTCAATTGCGTGACGCTTAGCGCCATCTAGCCGTCCGTTTTCATAAGAAACCACAAATTTCGCAGGGTCGGACTAACAGCACGGTAGCTCAATTGGTAAGAGCGTTTGGCCCGGTTAGCCAAAAGGTTGCTGGTTCAAGTCCCGCCCGTGCGCAAATTTTTGGTTTCTTATTTCATCTTTATGAATATAAAATATGACACTGTGAGTGTTAAAAACATTCTAAAGCATTAGATAGCGAAGCGACATCAATTTCCAAGTTGAATTTATTCTGTAAAGAATAACTGGTTGGGCCATCTGTTTCATTAACAGACGGCTGGATGGCGGTAAGCGTCACGCAATTGACGTTTTCATAAGAAACCACAAATTTCGCAGGGTTGGACTAACAGCACGGTAGCTCAATTGGTAAGATCGTTTGGCCCGGTTAGCCAAAAGGTTGCTGGTTCAAGTCCCGCCCGTGCGCAAATTTTTGGTTTCTTATTTCATCTTTATGAATATAAAATATGACACTGTGAGTGTTAAAAACATTCTAAAGCATTAGATAACGAAGCGACATCAATTTCCAAGTTGAATTTATTCTGTAAAGGATAACTGCTTGGGCCATCTGTTTCATAAACAGACGGCTAGATGGCGCTAAGCGTCACGCAATTGACGTTTTCATAAGAAACCACAAATTTCGCAGGGTCGGACTAACAGCACGGTAGCTCAATTGGTAAGAGCGTTTGGCCCGGTTAGCCAAAAGGTTGCTGGTTCAAGTCCCGCCCGTGCGCAAATTTTTGGTTTCTTATTTCATCTTTATGAATATAAAATATGACACTGTGAGTGTTAAAAACATTTTAAAGCATTAGATAGCGAAGCGACATCAATTTCCAAGTTGAATTTATTCTATAAAGGATAACTGCTTGGGCCATCTGTTTCATAAACAGACGGCTAGATGGCGCTAAGCGTCACGCAATTGTCGTTTTCATAAGAAACCACAAATTTCGCAGGGTCGGACTAACAGCACGGTAGCTCAATTGGTAAGAGCGTTTGGCCCGGTTAGCCAAAAGGTTGCTGGTTCAAGTCCCGCCCGTGCGCAAATTTTTGGTTTCTTATTTCATCTTTATGAATATAAAATATGACACTGTGAGTGTTAAAAACATTTTAAAGCATTAGATAGCGAAGCGACATCAATTTCCAAGTTGAATTTATTCTGTAAAGAATAACTGCTTGGGCCATCTGTTTCATAAACAGACGGCTAGATGGCGCTAAGCGTCACGCAATTGACGTTTTCATAAGAAACCACAAATTTCGCAGGGTCGGACTAACAGCACGGTAGTTCAATTGGTAAGAGCGTTTGGCCCGGTTAGCCAAAAGGTTGCTGGTTCAAGTCCCACCCTTGCACAAATTTTTGGTTTCTTATTTCATCTTTATGAATATAAAATATGACACTGTGAGTGTTAAAAACGTTTTAAAGCAATATCGAATGTGGTTTCGAACTAATAAAAGCCGTTATGAAAACATGCCGAGGGTGAATCCGAAACGGGCGGTTCGCGGGCATGCAGACAGAGGTTTTAATAACGAAAAGAATTTGTAACGGGCTCCTTAGGCGTATCATTACATTCAATTACACAGGTACACTCAGACAAAAATTATAATCATTCAATCAATCGTGAAAAAAAAACTTTAAGAATCTGTCCAAATGCGACCCCATTTAAAAGTAATGGATTGTCAAGGACATTTATACACTACGGTGAATCCTACAAGGTAATGTAATTATTTTGACTAACGTTACCAAAAGTTTTCATAGATTCAGGTGTGCACGTATGAAAATTTAACAAAGATATCTACTAAGGTACAGACGCTCACAATGATGCCAACACGATTAAACGAACTTTAAAACATAGTAATATTTTGCACACGACTATACCTGCTATAGACATTGCGTTATTGTACCGGGACCTAGCTGCGGCAACAAAGGAATGACGAGTGTTTTAATAACATTTACGTTTGAAATGAAAGGTATTTTACCTGGAAGAACGTTCCAGGTAATACTGTATAGAGTTAAAAGTTAAATGTTAGGTTTTTATTTGGGCTTTTAAATAACGAAATTTTCAGATGTAAGATAACATACATAGGGCATAAAGATTGATATGCTATCGTACAAAAAATTAAACCCTGTTTAAAAAAACTGACTAAAAAGCTTTAAATAACAAATTCGTTTTCTATTGAGTTCAAAGTAATTATTTTGAGGTCGGTGTTATGTGCGTAAACTGTTTTGGTGTATACGTAAGCTTGACATCATGCACCAACTCCAAAAAAAAATTTTGTTTCTCAAAGACAAATGCGATATTTAAAGCTTTTATCAGATTAATAAAGAGGCTTTTTTATATTTTTTATTTCATGTGTTAAGTTATTACCCTTGACTAAAAAAACAACTGGACCGATTTTAATGAAACTCACACTTTACCCATAGTTGACACGAACCAGAATAATCTCGCTATGACTTCTCGTTTTCGACAAATCCGTGGACAATCATAATACAAACATTACAGAATTTTGCACGTGTCTGTAAGTCTTAACAACAAACTCAAATTTTATCCAATATCACATACTAAACTTCAACTTGATAACTTTATATTTTAACAAAAAAATACAGGGTGTTTGGAAGGTGGGTGCAAAGTCTTAAAGAGGTGTTATAATAGACCATGACACACACACGTATATGCTTATCCAGTAAAGATTTACGTGAACGATTAGTTTGTTTGTGCAAATGCCCGGTATTTGTTCACCCAGTGCTCACTAGCGCCGCGGGCGGGGACTGCCGGCATTAATCTCTGCGACGTACACTGCACTAACTGCCGCTGCTGTTTGACTTCTACCCTCACATGGCTGCCAACTAAGGTTAACGACCTTAATTTCTTTAGTAAAGCAGCTACGTTACAGCAAAACTTGAATGCTGTATCAAACAGGACAAAACGCTTTGAGTAGCGTATAACGTGAGTGATTAGCGTACGTGTGCTAGACCCTTACAACGGATACGTATTTCTCTTTATCCTGCTATGCCATTTTGATCCTACACATCACGTATGTGGCTATTATTAAATCTTCGACAATCTCACTCATGAGATCTTCTGATTGTGATCCTGACTCAATTTTTCTATCTACTCACTCTGTCAAATGTACCAGAAAACGATACCAGTGATTGACATGGTTTAGAGAGAGACAAAGGATTGCGAATACTCAAAGAAGACTTTTTAACAAACTTGGCGGAGGCTCCGAGCCCTGTCAGTTAAGAAATAAATGTCACTTAGGCATACTGGAGGGTGAGCGATGACAAGTGCTAAGCGCCATCTACGGTTGCATTCTTCCAAAGTCCTTTATCAAAAACATAATTTTACTAATCGGCACCTGACACAACGAAGGATATTACTACACTAAACCACACGTCTATTGACTCCACTCACGGTAACAATTTGCGTCGATTCCTCTACGCATAGCTTGTCAATTGTAACATTCAGTTCCCCTTACGCTGATTAAACACTGATTACGTGATAGGCGTAAAACGTTTGCTAAGCTTAACTACAACTGTAATTGGTTGATGAGCTAACAACGACAATATTCAGGAAAAGCGGAAGTTATAAAAGTATCCTCAGCGCAAACGTGCAAGAAAATAATAGGCCTTCACAAAGCTACGGGCTCAAATGCAAGTAATAAATTCAAAAATGTTCGAGAATAGGTTGCAAAATGTACGTATGTTACCTATGTGCTACACGCGATGCTTTGCGACCATTCTTCTACAGGACGCGGCAGTAAAACTGTAAGTTATCGCGCGATTTGCGACCATCACTGCCGGCCGTTACGGAGCCATTCGTCACTAGGACACTGCTTGCATACTTCGGACATCAGCACTAAACATTTATCTACCTGGAATCTAGGTGACTGTAATACCTAGTCGTTTTGTAGCGTTTTCTGGGTTTTACATAGTTTTCTCGAATGGGTGGAATTATGTAAGATTGAAATTCAAGTGAGGGGTACAAAATAAAGATATTGTTTATTATTGTTGCGGTAAGGGGTAAGAGAAAAATAACTAAAATGCCTAATCAGGTTTACGCCACGAGACGCCGCTATACTCGGCAAAACGCGCGTCTTTGAACATTTTAGTAAATTTCTTCTTCGCTATCTAATTGTTTAGAATGTTTTTACACTCACAGTGTCATATTTTATATTCATAAAGATGAAATAAGAAACCAAAAATTTGCGCACGGGCGGGGGGATTTGAACCAGCAACCTTTTGGCTGACCGGGCCAAAAGCTCTTACCAATTGAGCTACCGTACTGTCAGTCCGACCCTGCGAAATTTGTGGTCACTTAAGCGTTACGCAAGGACGTATTCATAAGCGTCACGCAAGGACGTATTCATAAGAGACCACAAATTTCGCAGGGTCGGACTGACACGGTAGCTCAATTGGTAAGAGCGTTTGGCCCGGTCAGCCAAAAGGTTGCTGGTTCAAATCCCGCCCGTGCGCAAATTTTTGGTTTCTTATTTCATCTTTATGAATTCTTCTTCGCATTCGCTGCGTCCCGCAAAGTTTTTGCTAATAGCGGTAAGGTCGTGGCCGAACAGTTAGTCACTGAGGCGTGGCCACAGCGTACCTTTTTATTGAGGTGTGTTTTATATTAAGCACTAGCCTGTCTGTACCGCGCCGGGCCTGCACCGCGGCCGGGGGCCTAAAGGATGGTTTCGGGATCGATAGTCAACTGATGGTTAAAAGTCTATACCAGGGGTTGTATTATTACGTCTAATCATGTTTAAAAAAAAACATTTAAGTGATCATTGACAAAATGCGTAGGAAAGTATGAAGCTGATAAAAGTTTTGAATTTGACAACATTTTCTGACATAATAAATAAATAGCTAGCGGAACACAGATGAATAATTTGGTCGTGGATTAACGTCTGATCGTTATTTCCAATATTTTGGATGGAAGATCACAAACACGCACAGGTCTCTTATGTACAGAGAGGGCAAAGGAAGGATCCTAAATTTTTTGAAAAGAGGCTTGCAGCTGTAATTGTTGCCGATTGCGCGTATGCATTTTTTCTGGATTTTAAATACTCTATTTAAATTTACAGCGTTCCCCCAAAGTATCAGTCCGTAACTTAAAACTGACGAGACATAGCCACCCACGCTAAAAAAAAATTAAAAATATCTCTTTCAAATCTCTTTCACTCTATCTCTTTCTTTTCTAAGCCGTATCCTATCATTTCCGGTTAGATCTCCTCTCCTCATCCTTTGCCGCCAGGACGCTCTGATATGTGGAACAGACTATACGAATAATACAATTATTGAAACAAGAAGTTGTTTTATAGTTATTTACTAAGCATTGTGATAAGTGATATTATCGTTATTTTTAATTTGGGAACTTACCCAATGATGACTGACATAAACAAACAAAAACTGTACAAATGCGAGTCGGACTCGCGCTAGAAGGGTTCCGTACCAATATCTAGGTAAATATTTATTTAAATGTTTACTTTATTTTATTATTTATAAATAATTTAAAATACAACTAAGTATTTTGTGAATATTTTGAGTGTCTACCTCTTGCTATTATTGATATCAATAATACAGTAATACAGTATGATCTGTCAAACGTTTTGTTCTTTGCCGTTTGACAAATCATACCGTACGTTTTAACCTGTGAAATGAATACGATTGCTTAACACAATTTCACTTCAGGTCTATATCAATAATAATCAGAGTATAGAGCTTTTTTAAGATAACAGCTTTAATCGCAATTTTTATTTTTAATGTTGCTGGCGTAGTACCATAGTGTTGTAACAATTCAATTGTGGGTGATTAATTGAATTTGATATACGATGTTTCAGTCATGTGATTCTATGTACTTGGATTAACAATACGTATTCTCATAAGATGAAATTAGAATTGCGCACGGGCGTGACAATTTTTGGTTTCTTATTTCATCTTTAAAGGAATACAAAAATAACACTGCTAGTTTTTAAACATTATAAACCATTACAATGAAAACGTTGAATATAGCTGTAAAGCAACTAAATACATAAATAAAATTTTCTATTGAGTTTAATTGACGTAATTTCACTGAAAGTAGCAATATTTTTGTATCACTTTTACCTTTATTGACTTTTTACTTCTTTGTTTCATTTCATGTTAATAAACTTCTGCAGAACACACATTCAAACTATATCTATTTAATTATTTAAAATAATTTAAACGCAAAGATTAAATAACACTTGAATTTGACGATTATTTAACAACAACACTATTTTCATATTACGAAAAAGTGACCTATAAATAACTATAAAGTCTAGAAGGGATTGCTATCATCAAGACAGCCGGTAACATAATGGCTTCGGCCTCTTTTGACAGTGCGTCCGCCACGCTTACTCCAGCCATCAGGACTCTAGTCGCATTACTATTTCTCTCAAGTTACACAATCGCCCCCGACCGCAAACGTTGCGAATTTACAACAACACATTTAGTTCGACGGCAGGTAGGTGTCTACGCGGTGGAATTGAAAAAGTTGCGATTGTTTCGTCCGAGAAGTTTTCCAATTATATTCTCGATTGGCCGCCATTGGCCCGTGGCCACTCGATGGTTGATAGCCAATTTTTACACTCGATTGTAACCAAAACATGTTCCTCAAAAGCGCCCACAATTCTGTCAAATTGACACCATGCTTTACTGAAACAATTTTCAATTGGAGATCCAAAACACAAATTTTGATAAACCAACCGAGTGCCAGTACTACTTGACCATACAAAAATCCGCAGTCCTTTAGTGTAAGAAGTGAAAAAAGGAAATTTAATCAGCTTTCGCTAACAAACACAATAGAGCTAAACGCTCGTGAATAACAGGCATCCAAGCATTCACGCTTAGCCTCGGTCTCGGAAATTTATTCCAAGTATATCCAGCAGCGGAATAATCCTGTTTTTGTGTAAATACGAGGAATGAGACTATTATTTTTCGTTCAATTGACCTCACTACGCTAGATTTTGTTTCAATGAAGCAATTTGTAGGCAGAAAGGCGAACTAGTAAACTGATATACATAATCAAAGAGGACATTCAAGATATTACCTTAGTTGACTACTAATTAAAAAAAAAACTGTAAGTAATTAACAGAAAGCTCCCGTAATTAGTAAGTAAGATTAGTTTCATAGAACTATTTTTTTATAAATGATGGCCGTGGAGTTATCAACAAAGAAACTAATAAAACCTTATTATTTTGAAGTTGGTAAAAATCCGAACTAAAGGACTAAGACAACGTCCATCCAGCACAAGCGGCCATCCATTAATCAAAAAAAAATTTCTTGTTTTAATTTTTTTTAACCCCCATCTCCCCGTTCGTGATACGGCGTGAGGGTTTAGACTGCCCTCTCTTCAAAGAATCTATAATTTTTAAATATCAATTAAAAAACAGAAATAAGTATCACTAAATTTTATTCAAGTAAATTAAAGATGACAATAATGACATTTAGGAGTAGACTAAAAGGTTGCAAATTGTTTTTGACTGACATTAAATAATGAAACACTGGGAAAAAATAAATACACGTGATATATTACTACAAACCGGATAGGTACACTATAGACTTTGAAGTCTCAAATTTGGTACGGGCACTAAGTGTGAACGGGCTGTAATACAGAAAGCTATTAAAAGCGTTTATGATTTTATGTGGCATCTATATGTTACCTATTATTTACTTAAGGTCCAATTGTACGAACACCTGGGTTAGCAAAATCCAGTTTTAAATGTATACTGTCGCTTTGTTTAATTACAAGTTTAATAACTCTACGTCGTAGCTAGTATTTGACTGACTGTCAAATTTACAGAATAAGTTAAAAACTGTCATAAATGGTCATATTCAGTAATTTCAGTTATACTTTATTGCTTTTTACAGTTGTGCGTACGCGATTGGTAGAATTCGGTCGGTCACGTGACTTTCACGCAGTTTCGTGAAAGTTTCTTTACATATTATTTCAACTTTATTTGCAAGCAATTAAATTCTAGTTTAGTGTTATACAAGTTCCTTTATATATTTTTTGTTATCTGAATCCGGTAAGAATGTGATGGGATGCCTATAATATCAGCCTATGCGGACGAAATGGTGTTGCTGAGCGCTTCTGTCTATGGACTGGGGAAACTGATAGCTATTTGTGAGAATTATGCGCGGGATTATAGTCTTCTACGTAACGCTTAAAAGAGCGAGTGCATAGTATTTCGGGCGGGGGTCCGGGTGCGATACCACCAGTTAGACTAAATAATACCTCACTTAATAGAGTAGAACAATTCAAGTATCTGGGACATATGTTGACCTCTGACCTGAAGGACGATGCTGACATGGAGAGGAAGCGAAGGGTGTTGGCTGTTAGTGCTAACATGATAGCGCGGAGATTAGCTCGTTGCACGTACGTAAAAATTACTTTGTTTGGCGCATTTTGTACGTCATTTTATACTTGCAGTCTGTGGGTGAAGTATATGCGAAAGCAGTTCGCTGCCCTTCGTGTACAGTATTAAAATGCGTTCAGGATGTTGCTGGGGCTGCCCCGGCACTGCAATGCTTCGAGGATGTTTGCGGAGTACGGTGTCGCCTGATTCTACATGACCCTACGCAAGCGGTGCACATCACTGACCCGGGCTGTCAGCTCCAATATCATTCTACAGATGCTCTCAGAAAGATTTGACGCTCTATATATTAAACACTGTTATACGGATCATATATGGACTAATAGCCAAATTCAATTGGGTGGTCGGCTTAGTTAACTAAATTTAATTTAATGTCTATTAAGTACCAACTTGCACTTGAATCGGTAGGAGGCGGAGCTTGGAGGCTCATCAGTGATAATAATATATGCGCCAAAATCCATAGCCTGGCTCATCAACGCAAAGTTGCTTGTCTATCGGTCTTTTACAGGCTTTATTTTGGAGAGTTTGCACAGGAACTTCATGAGCTCATTCCTCCATCCTTTTTTTACCACCGCACGTCTAGACGTACCGCGGGCTACCACCCATACCGTGTAGATATTTCACTGTTGCGAACCGTAATATCCTTTATAAAGCGCACTGCATCAGTGTTCCCAAAGGAATATAACCTAAAAACTTCCAAAAACAAAGTGAACAGGTTTCTTCTTGGTGAGCTCGCTCCATCGTCGACTCTGTCTAAGCCCAATTAGGTGCAGGCTAGATTTAACATTTCGAATTCAAAAAAAAAGTATTTTAATTTATGTCATTTATTTTTATTCGACTATTTAAGGTGCAAATGTGTGACACTAAAGCGCGCGCGCCGTAACCTGCTCGTGTCGCGCGCTGCATATTGTGCAGATTGCGGCTTGTTCTAACGACTTGCAAATACATTTAATTTCGTTAGTGTTCCCAGAAACCATCTTAAATACATATATTAAGCTCAGAACATTTCACACAACACGGCTGTCTAGCTTGTGCTTGACGTGTCATTGTGTTCTTAAACAATTAAAGTACTAATTGATTTTGCTTGACAGTCATACGGCGGTTAGTCTTCGTGTAAATTGTTATTATGTCAATTTCATTTAACCATAAAAAACTTAAGAAAGATAAAAACGTAAAGTTTTCATTAAGTCTCTGTCCAAAAGTTACTGAAAAAATAAAAAGTAATACGTAAAGCTTTTTATCCTAATAGACAGACTGACAGACGTTATTAATTATGGAAGCTTTGCTAAAAATACCTCCAATTTGCGAACTTTTTGAGATGTAAGCTTGCAACATGAGTACACATCTGAGCTTATTAAAAGTATTTTCGCTTGTTAAACATGATTCGTTATATTAGTCCCTATTAGGGACTCCTTAAATATTTATCATAATTATATGCTTAGCTGAACAATTTTGATATATTTACACACAGAAAATATTTTTAATCCTGTAGCTACTGAGATGGTTGTTGTTAATTTCGTACTAGCGGACCCAGTGAATTTCCAGTGTTTTTTTCCCCTGGCTCCGTCCCACCCCGGCCCGCTGTAACACAACTTTATTTTGACGACCCGTCTGGTGTAGTGGTCGAGAAATCGCCTACTACGCATCGGGTTGCGGGTTCGATCCCCGCACAATACAAACATTTGTGTGCATGAACATGTCTGTTTGTATTGGTCTGGGTGTTTTCTATGTATATCATGTATGTATTTAGAAACAAAAAAGTATTTAAGTATTATATCCGTTGTCTAGCACCCATAACACAAGCTTTGAGTAGCTTACTTTGGGACTAGATGGCGATGTGTGGGAATGTCCAAAGGAACTTTATTATATTATTATTATTATTTTCAGTTAAAAGATTGAAAGACCCCGCTAACGGCATACTAATCGGAATGCTTAGAATCTATACAAGTACTATGTATTAATATTATAAAGCTGAAGATATTTTTGTTTGTTATATTTGTATCATGGATAGCTTATGTATCGGGGAAGGCTTTTAGGGTAAAAAACAACACACAGTGGCGGAAGGGGAGGGAGCAAACTCATTCCGCGCTTACGCAGTTTCAGAGGACCACAAGTGAATAAATAAACATGATTTTCTTTTTACCCGACTGCGCCAGAAGGAGAGTTATGTTTTTTGAGCGTATGTATGTATGTCCATTACTTGGACACGCCCTACAGCCCAAACGGCTGAACAGACTTGAACATATGAGGAGTCATTATATTTGTGATAAATTTGTAATAAGAAGTTGCATAGGTTATATAAAATTTGAAAATGGTTACCAATAATGTGGAAAAGGGTGGAGGGAGGCGGATGTATTTTTTTATATCATATAGCAATATGGGTATCAAATGAAAGCATTGCAGGATCGCATTTAGTGTAATCATTCTTTAAAAATATGACGTCTTGCCACTAATAAATAAACTTGTATTGCTTACATTTACAAAACAAACTCATGTTGCTAAGGACCTGCCACGAACCTGCGAAAAATCTTTAAGCTCATATGTACAACGCGATATAAACAACGCTTGATATAAAGTCTCGGTCGAACAACAGTTTGATGACCCCTTACACACTGCGACTTTTAGAATCGATGCAGTCGCGATTCAGCATCGATGCAGTCGCAAACTGTTTACCTTTACACACTGCGCTACTTACGCGCTCGATGCAGTCGCGATGTAGAAGCTTAAATTGACTGTATTTTGGCGACTACATCGATACTAAATTAAATCTGTTCATTGCGTGTGTCGCGACGCTGAAACGCGTTTTCAAAAACCTCTGTAACTATAAGCATCAATGGAGTCACACCAGCGGGTCTAAAAAGGCCAAATCACGCAATATTGCTAGAAAGAATTCATTTCCTGAATTCTTTGCAATTCCGTAGCAATTCCTCTAATTTTCTTAAAATAGTCACAAAGTTGAGCAGAATTGCGGCAATTCAATTCATACCCAGATTCGTATTTGGCGTCTATGTTGCCGCATGCAAAAAATGAAAACCGTACTTTTACCGGTTATTAAAATCCTTCGTATTTATTATATTTTGCGAAGTGAATCTCGAAGAAATTACTTTTAAATAATCTTTTTTCAGTGAAAGTTATAATTTTACATCAAAACATCAATAGTAGAAGGCTAAAAGTACATGATAAAATATTAGTCACAATTTCTTTTTGCGACTGGTAACAATTTGAAGTGTCGCCTAACCAACTTAAAAAAACAACAACATAACTTCTTAGAAGTGAATTGGTGGAATTTGAGTGTTTTGAAGCACTTTAATGCATTCCAAGTTATATTTTTGTGATCCAAATGAGAAGAAATATCCACTCAGTGCTGAGTCCATCACGTACCAATAATGAATTCATGTAGTTTAGGCACTTGTTTGTCAAATCAAGTTGAGATCGCAAACTCTTCGTATTTGTTATGATTCAGTGGAAGTTAAGTAAGTACTTAAGATAACAATTTACTTACAAGAACATCAAGTTCTTTACTATTACTGTGCTACAGGATACAGGTTTTAAAAAATGTATTTTTTTCTTGCAGAAACTTAACCTAACCTCAATCTCAGTTCATCGCAAAATATATCCAATATGCTAATAAAAAAGGATTCTTGATCACAAGTAAGTCACTAAAATGATGTTCTACTATGAGCATTTCAATATTTTGAGTTATAGTAATTCAATTTTATATTTTCCATGTATACTCATATCAACTTCATTCTCCTTCTTTGCAGTATCTATATCTGTCAGCCAACTACAAGAAGAACACAGGATGTGGAATGAGAGGTTGGAAGTATTGAACACAAATCCTGTCTCGCACACACTAGGTAAAAAACCGGTGCGAGATATTACACCAAAGGCCTTCTAAAACCTAACAAAGTAATATGCAGCGCGTGTGATCCAAGAGCCAATGTCATGGGACGCCTTCCTTGCTGATGTAGCTGAACATTAGTGTGCAATAATAACTAATCATTAGGTCACATCGGTAGCTATAAGCATATGAAATGATTATGTTTGTTATGTAAAATAAAAATACTGAATAATATCCATATCTTTTTTTTAACTGAGTCTCGTTGTGTAGTGTCTTAAAAACGCCGAAGAATGAGCAACTAAAGCATTTCTATCAGCCCATTTCTCAGGTTCTCTAGCAGCTAAGGTTCTTTTTTGCTGAAACTCCAGTAAGTCTCTCATTCAATACCTATGTAGTGACATCATAAATATGTATAAACTTAACACCATAAATATAAATAAAATATAATTGTATCCATATCAAGTATTAAATAATTAAACAACTGCACAATGTTGTATGGTTTATTTCACATACTCATTTTATTATGTACTTTCATAGTCCTCAACACCGAAATACTTAAAAAAATTACGACATACATACAATTCACGCAAAATAATCAAATATCCTTTAGCTGTGGCATTTTACACACAAAAAATATTTTTTTTCTATGTACAAAAATCTTGTCGTAACATGGCATGCTCCAAAAAGGTTTCATACAGTCCTAAATCTGCCATTTCTAACTAATTTTACTCAAAAACAGGAAAGCTGAATTGTAAGATGTTGCTCATGAGTAACTTTTTATGAATCTGCTAATTGACATATTTCCGTGCTCTAGCAATTCTCATTTAGTGGACCATTTTAGGATTTCTCATAGAAAACTGTCAAATGAATCAATTGCCGAATATGAATCCTATCTGAATCATAATATGAATTGTCGAGGAAGTGGCCATTTTGCGATTTCTAATCCAATTCATAATACGAATCTCAGAAGAATTGCTCAAAGCGGCCTTTTTAGACCCGCAGATCAGTCAGCATCGCGACTCACGCAACGAAAACATTTAATTTTGCATCGATGTTAGCATCGATGCAGTGCCAAAATTCAGTAGAAAATGTGTCTTCTGCATCGCGACTGCATCGATGGCAAATTAAATGTGTTCCGTGCGTGAGTCGCAATGCATCCACGCTTTAAGTCGCAGTATGTGAGGAGTCCAAAAGAAAGAGATGTTCGTGCTTAAAGCGAGTTATAACGCGGCGAGCGCTTTTTACCACGGGCGCTATTAGAGGTTGACGTCTGCTGAAATATTACGCGTGGAAACAATTCGTTTTCGAGCTGTATACAATAAAATATCGTTTGGAGAGAACTAGACATTTTTAAGAGCGTCAACACAAATATTCAAATAAGTTTCAGATGCGAATAAAAGATAAATCAATCAAAATGTGCTGATTGACACTGTAACAAACGAAACAAGAGGAATCACAAAGTTTTCAGTAAGTAATCACAGAAGAAAAGTGATGGTATTAAGGTAAAAGAGATTCATAAATATGGACCTGTTGAACACCTACAACAACAGTAAGTTGAAATTTATAAAATTATTTTGCTTGAAATTTCCGAAATTATTTAATATAATATATATTTTTTTTTAATAATTAAATAATTTTATAAATTTCAACTTAATAATAGATTTCCGCAAAAAAACGCCTGATTCCATTAATTATACAACAACAGTATAAAGTCGATTAGGAATGGCGAACATCCTAAACATATTAATTTTAAAAACGTGACATCCTTACTCGTACATTCAAAAAACATCCAAATAGGAACACAAGTTGTTTACCGCCGGGGCGGTCTTAAAACCCCCATCATTATAAATGTTTAACAGTGACTTGGCGCGGCCCATAAAGTGCGAATGATAATACACTCCACAGACGCGGTGAAAGCGACACTCTTGTAAAAACTCGCTGAAAAACTCCCCCATTTCCCCCCGTTTGCGCCGACAAATGAGCGGAGAGACTATGAGTACATGACGCTCTGTGACGCTCGATGCAAATTTTTAACGTTTTTGCTGGCTCTGGACTCTTTATTTCATTAGACCGCCTTCAAAAAACTGACTGAAAAGCTTAAATATCGCATTTGTTTGCACCTTCTACAAAAGAACCCTTGCTCTTAAATAGATGACGAATACGTAACTTCCCATTTAAGTCAGTTTTTTTTTTAAGATTATTTTTTTAAAACATTTATCTAAATACTACGTACCAATTTTGATGATACTTACACTGTACCCTGAGTTGGACTATACTTGGTTGAACTAAAAAAGAGAAAACTAATTTCGAGAAATCCTGAGACAAACATACATACAAATATAGAAACATAAATACACTTACGAGATTTTGCACATGTGTTTGAAAGAATGAAAAATTTAATTTATTTGGCACACTACAAAAATAAACATAAAAATAAAAACGTTACTATAAGTAGTGTAGCCAAATTGGTTTTCACACAAACTTGGTTGTTAAGAAGTCTTAATACTCGTAGATACAATTTATCCATTTTTGACGATATCACATACACACAGGTCGAATTGAATCTCCTTTTTTGAGTCGGTAAAAATAACGCCTTGACTAGAAATTTTAGTTTTTAATTTAATTTATTTTATTAAATAGAGACTACAAGGCCCATTGTGTTAGTAAAATGACTTACAACTTATGTTAGTAATTAATCTTAAGAAGCTTCATAGTGCGGTTGGCTAGTGCCCAAACAAGCGGGCTGTCTAGGCGATCGGCTATCGCACGCAGAATGATGTTGGGGCTGCCACGCAGCCTACGCAAAAGAGAGCCAGTTTTCTTCGCTATGTGGCGTCAAACCCATCTGTGTGAGCCTCGGCAAACATTGACGACGCGCTGCAAAACCGCGGCAGCCGCAACAACGCCCTGAATGCGTTGTTATATTGGACACGCAGAGCATTGATATACCCAAAGGTCTTACCTTTGGGTATATCTGAACCACAAGACCCCCGAACACAAGGATGTACAGTACGCTTTGAACAAAGTTATTTTGACTGCTGCCGTGCACCGTGAAAACCTGTGAATCAGCATGTTCGCCCGCACTGACAATGCTCTCCATATCTAAATATTTTTTTAAAGTTCAAAATAGGTACTTATAGTGGCTTATTAGAAAGCCAATTTTTTGTGACTCTATTTGCCGCGATACGATTAAAAATTGTGTAATCAAAACGAGGCAGAAATATAAATATTAAAAAAAAAATATTTTTAAAAAACTTTTTTTCCGTAAATAACAGAAAATTGTGTGAATTGAACTCATTATATTTAGTTACTCAAAATTGTATTATGATTATTTATTCCATACCAATAAAAGCTTGCCTAACCGATATTATTATGTCACGTGCAATTCTGCGGACACCGGTCAATCCTAATTGAGATCACACAGATCTGGATCATTGAACATTCAATACCCAATATGAAGATTAAACTGTTAAATATGCAAAACAATCTCCGCTATTCGATCCATCCACAAACGAACATGTTATGTATACCTACTCGTAAATGCTTTCAAAGCTAAATTAATGATTGTGAGAGGAATACACTTATATATACGGGAATTAACGCGATCGCGATAAAAACCTTATGTTTTGGCCTGACGTTTCGATCGGGTTTCACCGATCGTGGTCACAGGCGAACTGATGAACTGCGATTTCTTAACTCCATTTGCGGGGTAGAAGTATCTTGTTCCACCCGCAAAGTATTTATTATTTGCGCACCACCGCCACACACTACACTGACAATGTCCCTATTCTGGAGACCGCTCGACGCGTCCGTATTCTGGTGATTACTCGACTGCGAACTTAAACAAGGCTGTGTCATTCTAATCACGGGATTCCACGTCGGAGACAACTTAAAACCATCTTCCCTATTGAAATTAACATATTTTTGTATTTCAATAGCTTCACGCACAACTCTCGAGTGAAAATGGCGATCTGTGGAGGGGACTTGCGTTTTGTGGAATTCTATCCAATGATTGGTGCCCGCTTCTAATAGATGTTTAGCAATCGCTGACTTGTTAATTTGGCGATTTTTCACAGCTGCGATGTGTTCCTTGTTCCTTTCCGCAACGGTCCGCTTCGTTTGGCCTATATAGGAACTACCACAGCTGCAACTGATTCTATAGACTCCCGGTGTATGTAGGGGCAAGACATCTTTAGGTGTAAGTGTATTTAAAATGCAACGCGAAAGTTTAAAAATGTGAGAGGAATGTTATATTTCAATTTTTGTTCATTAATTTGTTCTGTTTCAAATACTATCGGAAAAATATTCCGGTCTTAATGAACGTTATTATGAAAGTGCATGAAATTTTCAGTTAGCTGAAGTTTAAAAATCAAGCACTAATTACGTTACCCGTTGATAAATTCCTGTCGACTAAAAGCCAATTTTACTAACATAAAACAAAGTAACACATCTGTGAGGAACGATGCTTGTTATGCTTTTGGTTATGCGACCGCCGGCGGCCTTTTGGTCCGTGAGCGTCTGCACAACGGATTTTAAAATGGCATTTATATAAATGATAACTTACAAAAACGTTTTCATTTTGTATTTTATTCGGAGAATATTGCGTATCTGACGTTGGTAAAATCAGGCCTAAATCGATCAGTAAATCTATAAGTAAGAACTTAACATTTAAATCAAATCACGACTTGCTGCTAAAATATTTGATATTTACGGTATCCATATTTTCATTTGCAATGCATTGAACTGTTAAATATGCAAAAGAATCTGGATGTTTGGAGCAATCGCATTTTATATCAGAGTGCCTTTTGAAACTAGTGAAACGATAGAGATACAATGATTGCATATTGAAAACAACGCACCGAAGATTTGCTTGTAGATCAGTTAAATGTTTAGGTTAAGTCGAATAATTCCATGAAAAAGTTGAAAGTTTGTAACCGACTTAAAAAAGGAGGAGGTTATCAATTCGACTGTATGTTTTTTTTGTATCTATGTTACCTCATATCTCAGTAGTTTGTCGACCTATTCGGAAAAAAATCCAAAAAATATCGCCTACCTAGAGGATACCTTCTAGTTGGTCCCATTGTTGCCAATTAGGGATCTGATGAAGGAATCTTGGTGTAATCGAGGGAAACCCTCAAATTTTAAAGGCACATCTACTGTTTTTTACTAGAATCTTAATGTTGACATGTTGTTACGTCATCAATTATAATGACAGTACTTATGAAAGGTAGTTTGTAGCTTCTCAAAGAATATAGTCATAAGGTACAACCCCCCCCCCCCTCTCCTGTAATCTCCAAAAATAAAGAAATAAAATTAACTTTAAAAACGTAAAAACCGACTTAAAACCAAAATGCCATCACTTTGACCATCAAGCATCAATTATCACAGCACCGACTCCAAAGAGAAATTGTTTGCCTATAATGACGTTTGACGGCCTCCGTCCTCCGTGGTCGAGTGGCTAGTACGCTGGTTTCAAGCATCGCCATCTCGTGAGGTTCCGGGTTCGATTCCCGGTCGGGTCAGTGTAGAAAATGATCTTTTCTATATTGTCTCGGGTCTGGGTGTTGTGGTACCACCGTTGTATCTGATTTCCATAACACAAGTGCATTGGCTACTTACTTTGGGATCAGAGCAACGTATGTGATTGGTGTCCAATATATTAATGGATTCCTTTCCTTGCAATGGTAAAGAATTTATTTTAGACTTTTAAGTACATTTTGGTTTTGAAGTCGGTTTTTACTCTAGCCATCTGTTTCATGAACAGACGGCTAGATGGCGCTAAGCGTCACGCAATTGACGTTTTCATAAGAAACCACAAATTTCGCAGGGTTGGACTAACAGCACGGTAGCTCAATTGGTAAGAGCGTTTGGCCCGGTTTGCCAAAAGGTTGCTGGTTCAAGTCCCGCCTGTGCGCGAAATTTTTGGTTTCTTATTTCATCTTTATGAATATTTTTCAAAGTTATTTTAACACAGCATTAATCGCCCAAGAGCGAGTCGGACTCACACACTGAGTCATCATATCATCATAATCAGCCAAAGGACGTCCACTGCTGAACATAGGCTTCCCCCACGGCTTTCCACAGCGACCGATCACCAGCGGTCTGCATCCAGTTTGATCCTGCGATCTTTTTAAGGTCGTCTGTCCATCTTGTTGGTGGACGTCCTACGCTGCGTCTTTGGTCGAAGGGTCTCCAATCTAGAACTTTCCTGCCCCAACGGCCATCAGTTCTTCGCGCTATGTGCCCCGCCCACTGCCACTTAAGCTTACTGATTCTCAAGGCTATGTCCGTTACCTTGGTTCTTCTACGTATCTCTTCGTTTCTGATTCGATCTCGTAGAGAAACACCGAGCATAGCCCGCTCCATCGCTCGTTGTGTAATTTTGAGCTTCATTATAAGGCCCATAGTAAGAGACCACGTTTCGGATCCGTATGTCATCACTGGTAACACACACTGATTGAAGACTTTCGTCTTCAGACACTGAGGTAATTGAGACGAGAAGACGCTCTTGCGCAGTTTCCCGAACGCTGCCCAGCCGAGTTGGATTCGTCGATTGACCTCTTTCTCGAAGTTGGACCTACCCAATTGGATCACTTGTCCCAGGTAGACGTACTCGTCGACAACTTCGAAAGTTGAGTTCCCAATGGATACTGGAGTGGGTACAACAAGGGAACTCGACATAATTTTCGTCTTCTCCATGTTCATTTTAAGACCCACTTGTTGGGATACTCGGTCAAGGTCTTCGAGCATAGTGCCTAGATCATCCAGCGTCTTTGCCACAACGACTATGTCATCGGCAAACCGAAGGTGTGTTATGTATTCGCCATTGACGGAGATGCCGAATCCTTCCCATTCCAGGAGCTTGAAGGCGTCTTCCAATGCCGCTGTAAACAGTTTCGGAGATATAACATCGCCCTGTCTTACACCTCTTCGCAATGGAATCGCCCTCGTATTCTGTTCCTGTACTCGGACCGACATGGTGGCGTTGTTATATAGACACTTTAACACCTCTATATACCTATAGTCTATGTGACACCGCTGAAGAGACCGAAGCACCGCCCAAGTTTCGATCGAATCAAAGGCCTTCTCATAGTCCACAAAAGCTAAACATAGAGGCATATTATACTCCTCGGACTTCTGTATAATTTGCCTTAGCGTATGAATGTGGTCTATGGTACTGTAGCCTTTTCGGAATCCGGCTTGTTCGGGAGGCTGGAAGTCATCAAACCTACGTGCGGGACGATTCGTGATGACCCTTGAGAACAGCTTGTAGACATGGCTCAGGAGTGAGATGGGTCTATAGTTCTTCAATAAGGTTTTGTCTCCTTTTTTGAAAAACAACACCACCACACTCCTGTTCCATGCCTCAGGCGTGATGCCCTCTAGCAGAACGGAATTAAAGAGTCTCTGAAGGACTTTAAGTACCGGTGTTCCACCCGCTTTCAGGAGCTCTGCTGTGATTCCGTCCTCGCCAGGTGCCTTATTGTTTTTAAGCTGTTTCAGGGCCATCCTAATCTCGTAGAGGCTGATGTCCGGGATGTCTTCAGTGTAGTGTCGGGTCAGGATAGCTCGTGGGTCTCCGGTCGAGCTATCAACGGGTTTGGCTACTGAGGTGTACAACTGCCCATAGAACCTTTCGATCTCCCTCAAAACCTCTGCTTTCGTCGACGCTACACTGCCGTCCTCCGTCTTAAGGTCTGTCAACAGGCTTTGCCCAATAGACATGTCCCTTGCAAACACTTTGGCGCCTTGGTTCCGCTCTATTGTTTCTTTAACACTATTCGTGTTAAAGGAACGAATGTCATGTCGCAGAGACTTCAATATTCGTCTATTAAGCTGCCTGTAGGTTTGAGCATTAACGGAGGTCTGCAGTGCCATAGATCGACGTTCTGCCATAAGGTCGAGAGTGTGGACCGAGAGTTTTTGAGGTCTATTTTTACGGCCAGGTCTAAAAACTTAGATCCGACCGTTTGGACAGTTTCCACAAACCCATTGTTTATTTCGTCCACTGATACGCAATTCTCTAGGCCAGCAAAGCGGTTTGACAACTCGAGTTGAAAGCTCTCGGGATTTTGGATATGGGCACGAGTAGGTCGGAGCGTGGACTTCATCAAGCGGGACCTTTCCAATTTGACATTTATATTCAATATGCCTCGGACCATACGGTGATCACTACCGGTTTTTACCCTGTTGATCACGGAGACATCATTGAATAACCGTCTCTTGGTGGTCATGATGAAGTCTATCTCATTTCTCGTCTAGCCATCCGGACTCAGCCAGGTCCATTTCCTTTGAGGCGGCTTCTGGAAGAAAGAGTTCATCGCAAAGAGTCCCTCCTTCTCCAGAAAGTCGGCCAGCCTATTTCCCCTGGCGTTCCTTTGACCATATCCAAAAGGTCCCACTTTCAACTCATCCTCGCCTCGCTTGCCGAGTTTTGCATTGAAGTCCCCCATAACAACAGTGAAATAGGTTTTGGAAGTGTGTATGGCTCTACTTACGTCCTCATACATTTCCTCCACCTCTTCATCCGGGTGGTTCGAGGTCGGTGCATATACCTGTATGACCTTCAGCTAATACCTTTCGGTTATTCTGAGTATAAGGTAAATCACCCTGTTCGACACACTCTCGATGGTTACGATGTTGTTTACGAGGGACCTGTGGACAAGAAACCCAACACCACCTTGGGACTTTTGGTCACCCTCACGGTAGAAGAGCAGGTTGCCAGACTTCAGAGTTATCGTGTCCTCGCCCTCTCTACGGACTTCTGATAAACCCACTATGTCCCAGTGTAACCTGCTCAATTCTTCCTTCAGCTCGAGCAACTTCTCGTCTGTCCTCAGTGTGCACGCGTTATAAGTTACCAGGGCCAGTTGTCGTTGGGGGTGGTAGCGAGATCACAAAAAAAAAAACAGCTGTCAAGCAATACAGCTTATTTTTGTTGTAATTAAATTTAATAGTTAAGACTCATTAATTAGGTCTAAAAGCAATATAATTCAATAGTGCTAACACGAAATAATAAATACAAGTGCAGGCAACGTACCAAATTGACGAAATACCATACGAAAAACTGCCAACGGTCGCCGGTCAAAGTGCAACGGATAACTACTTAAACCAGGGGAGTACTGTTTCTAATTAATTTGTAAACCTATTTGTCGCATTTTAAACGCTAATTAATACTTGAAGTGCAATTAAAGTTCGCAAATTGTAACAATATTTGACACTTTGAGGTTATATGTTTTACGCAAGTCATCTGACCAACCTGGGGTCGAGTGAGTGCTGTTTGCTGTTGCTTACTGCTGTAAATACAACATCATAAACTGCACAAGCCTCACTACGGTGAGATACGTCAAACCTCATAACACTTCGGTTCTGTTGTGCCTCTCTTTACTTGACGTATATGTGGAAGTAAAGTTGAAGATAACAACCTTATGCCGCATACAAATCACTCGTATACACTAATCAGGCATACTCTTCACTAACTACACCCACATACATTGCAGTAGTAAGCATAAAAGCATAGCAGTGATAGTCTAGACCTAGGTAGTTAGTTGGCTATTTGTGTTTGTTCCTAAAATTGTTTATTTATTGGTAAACATAGTTATATTTAAACTCAATGAATCATATTAAATAGCCTGAAACTATATAAAAATTCAAATATTTCTTTAACTTAGAGATTAATATAATAATTCCCATTGCTGTAACTTATGTAACTTATTTACATACATGTATGTTTAATTTAAATGTTTTTTTTAACTCAAATAGCTCAGTACTGACCCAAACATCATAACATCTGTTGTACACTCTGTTTATAAAAATTCCAGGTGACCCTCAACCTATCTAATCAATAAAAATGACCACCCGGACTGGAGCCATTACCCGCAAAATGACTGCCCGAGAAACTGAACTAAAACTCAGAAGGGCACTTGATGAATTAAAGGAGTCAAGGACTTCCTGTGAGGAATTGCTCAGAGAAAGAGATGAGTATGAGGAGGTAATAAAGACCAACATCGAACACACCTCTCAACTCAGAAAAGAAATGGCTGAACTGCATGTCCGCCTGCTGGAGGTCACCGAGCATCGAGACCAGCTTCTCAACACAGTCA
Organism: Pyrausta purpuralis; assembly: GCA_963924145.1. NCBI lineage: Eukaryota > Metazoa > Arthropoda > Insecta > Lepidoptera > Crambidae > Pyrausta > Pyrausta purpuralis. The sequence goes on from OZ001645.1 coordinate 32,422,456, forward strand.
GCACCTTCGACCAGTGCAGCAGCATTTTTGAGCAGACACTTATGCGCAATAATGACCTGGAAAGTGAGCTACGGGATGCCAATAGAACTATTCTGCACTTGGAAGAAGAGAAGAAAGATCAAGCTCATATCCAAACCTTGAACCTGTATGAGGAGCTGATTGGTACCCCCGGTGGTCGGTCTGTGGTCACCAATCCAGACTTAAATTGTAGTTTACACCAAACTCTAAACAAAACTGCTCATATTAAATTGTCAGGTAGAAATAGGGTTAAAAAATATATAAAACTTAGTAAATTTATAAAGAAAACTAAAATTCTTGTTAAGAAAAATAAACGTTTTTTCAAAAATATTGAACTTAGAAAGGAAAAGTTAGATTTATTAGACAGTCTGGAAATATATCAAAATAAGTTACATGAAAGTAGGTCACAATGTGAACAAACTGTTGAGCGATTGCAGACTGACATCTCCAGGTTGCAGGAGTCATTGCATTCCATGACAATTAAATATAACTCTTCCCAGGAACAAATATCAGAACATATCCTGGCTGCAAATAAACTTCTGAAATTAAACACACCTAACTCTGATTTTAATTCACTCCCAAACATAAATCTAAACTCCGTACAAGACCTCGATCAGCAAGGGGATGACAGTTTACAGTTGCAATCACAAAATCTTAATTATAATTGTTCATCAAAAAAAAACAATAATGAATGCAGCAATGTTATTGTTTTTTCAGACAGATTAGGAATTGGTTATGGTTCCTTATTGAATAAAAACCTTAAATGTAATATTGTAAACAATTGTATGCCTGATGCATCACTAGATCAAATAGTCATTAATATTCAAAATAGTAATTTAAATTCAAGTTCAATACTTGTGTTAATGTTAGGAAATAGTAAAAATTTAAGTAAAAAAAATCTGTTAAAAAATTATTCAATATTGTTAAATTTAAATGTACATAAAATAATCATTTGTGCAATTCCATTCTCAAAAAATCATACGGCACAGGAAAATAACTGTATTCATGTATTGAATACTTTATTATTTAATTTAATCCAACGTCATAGTGACAAATTTGTGTTTTTTGACACAAATAAATTTACTAATAACTCATTTTTGCTGACTGGCGGCTCTATACACCTGCCATATAGAATCAAAAAACTAATTGCTAATTTGTTAGCATATAACATTAATTGCATAATTAACAAAACCATATCACATGGTTATCAACTTGTAAGTAATAATAGTAATGTTGATGTTATCAACCAGACAACCTCTGAGGCTTTAAACTAAGAGGGCAGACAAAGGCCAGGTCTAGTTTTAATGTTGTTCACCAAAATATACAAGGCCTGGCTGGCAAAGAGCTTGAACTATCATTAGTTCTACACGATTTAAGTGTTCATGTAATGTGTGTAACAGAGCATTGGTATAGAAAATGTGAAATAATGATTAGTATTGAAAACTATACAGTCGGTAGTTCGTTTTCAAGAGAGACTACAACTAGAGGGGGGTCACTCATACTTATAAATAATGAATTAAATTGTAAAGATCGCAGGGACATTGTGTCACTCTCTTTAGAACGTACTATCGAATTAGCGTGTATTGAGCTCGAACATTATATAATTTTATCTGTGTATAGCCCCCCCGACGCTACTTACCAACTTTTTGAACCAATTATGGAATCAGCGCTAGAAAAGGTTTCAAAATCTAATAAGAAAATAATAGTATGTGGAGATTTTAACTTCGATATTTTAAAGGAATGGAATAGCGCCATTCGATTTCTTAATCTTTTCAAATCTTTTAATTTAAAAAATCTCTTTTGTGAACCCACAAGGGTAACTCCCACCACGGCCACTTGCTTAGATAATATTTTTTGTGACAAAAACGCAAGTGTCATTGATAAAGGTATTTTAATTGGCCTCAGTTCTGATCATAGAGGTCAAAAAGTTTTATTTGAACACAATCACACCGCAAGTTTACCTGTGGAAACTATGTATAGGCCTGTCACAGAAAATAGGTTAGATAGATTTAGGGATACAATTAACGATACACTATATTCAGTGAAACAAAATACTAGTGATAGTGTAGATAAACAATATGAAGACCTTTTTAACTTAATTAAAAACGAATTTAATGAAATATTTCCCATAAAAAAGACTAAATCAAATAAGGTCCAATGTCAATTTAATAATTGGGCCACGCCGGGAATTCATAAAAGTAGGATTAAATTATATGAATTATATAGTCTACGAGAAAACTCTCAAGACCAAAACTTTATTGAATACGTTAGAAATTATTCAAAAATATTTAAAAAAGTTTGTGCTACAGCAAAATCCCATTACCTTCGTAGAATAGTCTCTAGCTCCAAAAATAAAGCAAAAGCTACATGGAGCATCATAAATAAAGAAACTTGTAAAAATAAATTGAGAGATGGTAAATTTGCATTAAAAATCAATGATAAAACAATAAATTCAAATTTAGAGGTTGCAACTGCTTTTGAATCGTTTTTTTCACATGTTGCACCAACAACAACGAAAGAACTTGCTTCTTCTTCAGTAATAGCCGAATCTATTCTAAAACTTAATGTCAGTGAATGTAATTCTCAACTGCACTTTAGGCATGTAGGACCTGAAGTAATAATAAAAACATTTCGAGAGTTAAATATGAAAAAAACGGAGGATCTTTGGGGACTATCTGTGCATATTATTAAGTCAATTATTAACATAATAGCCCCTCAACTAGCATTAATTTTTAACAAGTGTATTGATGACGGCCAGTTTCCTTGTTTAATGAAGATTAGTAAAATAATACCGCTTTTCAAAGCGGGTGACAAAAGTGACCCCTCAAACTTCCGGCCAATATCGATTCTGCCAGTCTTGAGTAAAATATATGAAAAGATTATATTCAATCAAATTTTAGCACACTTTTCATCGAACAAGTTATTACATAACAAACAATTCGGTTTTACTAAAGGAAGAAGCACCACGGATGCAGGAGTTGCTCTTTTAACACATATATTTGATGCTTATGATAATAGGCATGATGCTTTAGGGATTTTCTGTGATCTATCGAAAGCGTTTGATTGTGTGGATCATGAAACATTACTTAAAAAAATATGTCACTATGGGGCATCATTGAACTCGTTAAATTTAATTAATTCATATCTTTCAGGTAGAATGCAAAAAGTATGTATAAACGGAACTGAGTCTTCTGGAGCACCTCTAACAATGGGTGTGCCCCAAGGATCTATATTAGGACCTCTTTTATTTTTAATATATATAAATGACCTCCCGCATTTTGTGGGGAATCTTTGTGATATAGTTTTGTTTGCAGATGATACTTCACTTATATTTAAAATTCCAAGAGGTGAAGGAAATTTTGACGATGTAAATAATACTCTTTCGCAAGTATTACATTGGTTTACTGTTAACAATCTTCTTCTGAATGGAGGTAAAACTAAATGTGTAAAGTTTACAATGCCTAATGTCCGACAGGCATCAACTCAGGTTAAGATAAAAGACAAACCGCTTGATACTATTGATTCCACAACATTCTTGGGAATCACTTTAGACTCCAAACTACAATGGGGTCCTCATATAGAGGCCTTGTCAGGGAGACTAAGCTCAGCTGCTTTTGCTGTAAGGAAGATAAGACGTTTGACTGATGTAGAAACAGCTAGGTTAGTTTATTTTAGTTATTTCCATAGCTTGATGTCCTACGGCATTTTACTGTGGGGCGCGGCTGCTGATGTAGAGACAATTTTTGTGTTACAAAAAAGAGCCGTGCGAGCTATTTATAATCTTAAACCTCAAGATTCCTTACGAGAGGTGTTTAAAAAAATTAGAATATTAACTCTAGCCTCTCAGTATATTTACGAAAATTTAATGTATGTACGGAAAAATTTTCATTTATTCACGAAAAATAGTGACATACACAAATATAATACTAGAAATAAGGATAAGCTTGCTATTCCACAATTTAGGCTTCGAAAGGTTGGTAACTCTTTCATGGGGAAAGGTATAAAATTTTTCAATAAACTACCAGAACACATTATTAACTTACCGGTTAATAAATTTAAAACTGTTATTAAAGAAACCCTTATGACGAAAGGGTATTATAAAGTAGATGATTATTTAAATGATAATAATGTATGGACTTGCATGATCACTACAAACATTGTAAACCTTTTGAAAAGAGGCATTGACAATAGTGACTGAGTTTGTTGCGCAGCTTCTTCTCAGCACTAGCCCACAATTGTCCCGAAGCTGTGGTAGGGTTTATATTGGGACGTGTAAAAGTGCCCCCAGAGGGCCTATTTGCATAAATAAATGACTTTTATGACTTTTTATGACTTTTTTATCGCCTCCGGGGATTCTTAGCACCCCCTGCCCCGCCGTTACCGTGACCGCTACCGGAATCAGGAATAGCGGGGCTGCCGGAGACTGGGGGCCTGGTTTTTTTGTGTCCTACCATTTAGGGGGGTATTTGCCAGTACTCGCCACGCTTGGCAGGCGGGTTGGCGAGCGCAGAGGCGCAGTATCTTTTAAGTGTGACGCTGCTGCCCATCACAGCTCAACATTTACTGCGCCTTTTGTTGGATGGTTATCCCGCCATCGGTCGGTCGCCAGAGCCTCGTCTGTTGAAACAGGACGCACCGCGGTAAGGTGAGGTTGGCTTGGAGCTTTGGGTCTTGGTTAAGCTCCCTCACGTCCCTTACACACTGAGTATTCCGTGCCAACTTTAACAAAATAAGGGTTCCACTTAGCATAAATACCACAATATTTTATCGATAGAAAAATATACTTTGTTTTTTTTATAGTATTTGTAGGAATAAAGTAATATTAGCGGTTGTTGAAAATATGCTATATCGCAAAAACTACTAGTTCGATATCGTACAAACTTATTTTCGTTGAAAGTGTTTGTAGAGCATTACATTGTGTATTTTTCTAAAATTTTCACTTGCTACGTTAAAAAGTTAGAGACCCGAAAAATTGCTTGACTTTTAGAAGAACTGGTTTCATGAACCTCAATTTCATTTTAAGATATCTATCCATAGACATGCATAGGTTTTAGCTTTTTTTGTTTCAGGTTAATTAATAGGACCCCCTCAAATATCATTAAACCGTAAAACGGCCATACCGTTTCATTTTATACCATTATACTACGGAACCCAAAAAAGCGCAATAGAGAAGACTAAAAAAGGTGATTCCAGAATTGAGCTTTTAAAGGAAACAATTTTACCAGAATTTGTGAATAGTACCCGTAAGCGAAAACAAGAACTCTGCCGGAGTTCTCAGACATCAATATTCAAACTGCCGACGCAAAGGCATCCAGCAGCTTAGAACGGGAACGCATGAATAAGAGAATTTAATAGAAACCTTTCCACCATATTGCTTTCAATCTTTCATTACTCGCAGCGCGTATTCCAACATTCTTTATTAAAAATATTTCCATAAATATTTATTTTTATTTGATCCTGAATAGAGTTATTGAACAAGAGCACGGGTCGAGCACTCGCACGAGCGGGCAGTCAAACGAATGAAAGCCTCAATACCCAATACATGTATTTTCAATATTAATTTGGAGCTCATTAAATTTGAAAAATCTTTGAAAAGCTATCATGACATCAGTTCAAGAATTTTTCCATTAATATACTTGCGAAGTTGTTTTCAATAAATACGTAGGTTAATTACGTAATACTTTTCATCAGGTAAATATCTACCAAAGCACTGCTACCACTGCGCTACGAGCACCTCGTAAGTAGTGATTTTACTTAAGTAGTAAGCATCAAAAGTATTTCGAGTGTATGCTTAATACGTTAAGAATATATAACGAGCATATCGTTATTCCGAGCATAGTATATTTTTCAAAACGACCAGCAAAAGGCCATAGCGCATCTGAAATGACCGTCACCGATTATCATCGCGGCAGAGAAAGGGTGTCGAGTGAGACGGATCTTGAGCTATTTTTGTGGCATGTGCGGAAACAGTCCCATTGTAGACCTTGACCCGGATGCGATCGATCTCGGGACTCCTACGGTTCAGACACCTCCAAGGTAAGTTAGTTTATCTAGTGCTGCATTGAATTGTGGATCATGTTTAAGTTAAGTGAATGTAGATTATTTGCTTTAATTTATAATATTAATCAATTAAAATGGTGGACGTTCGTCGTACATGTCAAGGCATTCGTTAGCTCTGCCTAAAGTTTGTAGCACATCTATAGAATCTATCAAAATTAACTGCATTCCTTCTTAGGGCACATTCTGATGCTCAAATACAATTACATTTTGTATGGGACCAACATCGTAATCCCAAAAACATATTTCACTTTCCCATACTACTAGAGTGCCGATCAGCTGATGTTAGTTTGTATGTAGAAGTAAAATTTATTTTGGGATTTCGATGTTTGTGCCATACAAAAAGTTGTTAAGAAGGAATGAAGTTAATATTGTTAAAACCCTGTATACACTTGTTACGGTAAGAGCACCGTATCAACTCGAAGCGTTCATTGTTATTAGTATAAAACTCCATACTTCAACGCTCATCTATCAACTACATAACCTCGAATCGAGACCAACTCGGGACCCACTCTCGACCAGCGGCGCATGAGTTGTAGTAACGCACTAACGGCGAGTCGCCTGATGGTTGTCGACTATCCGCCCACCCTGTCGAAAGAGATGTCATTCACAAGAAGAATATCATGTTCTAGCAAACACGAACAGTGAAATTCTAAAATTATCAAATGCATGATAACACCACCGTTTGCGCTTAAATAAATAATATTCTCAAAATTACACGAAACTTTACCTACCTAACTTTGTCTACCAAAGTACGCATTTAAAGGAAAATTTAGAAATATATTTAGTATCGTCTTAAAAGTATTTACCCACAGTCACGTCCTTCGTATCACACTAAATTAGGAGAAGTGAACAAATTGAGAGACTGACCCGTAATCCACCGATTTAATCACGAACTTTTCGAAATAATAATTCCTTACAACATTGTTTTCCGTACACAAATTGTTAAAGTTCCTTACTTATTCCATAATTATGCGGCGAGCACACGTTGCGCCACAGACCCTCCCGACACAGTGAAAAAAAGCCAGTAGGTGATTTCCTTTTAATATTCTTCATTAATATTATTCTTTCATTAAACTGAAACTAAGCAATGCACTGACTAAACACATAGATGGTACAAAACGCTAAACACATTTAAATCCCGATTACAAAATGGCACTATTGACTGATGCAGACGCTCAGCTCTATTAGTGAAGTGATATTTGAAAAAGCAATCATTAGAACTACCATATGTACATTCTGATCAAACAAAGCAAAGTCTAATATTACACTAGACAGGCGGTTCAGAACAAACTTTTGTGTTACAAAAAGTTATGTCCCGATGGAGCATCATCAAAACGTTGCCATGGTGATATCCCTATTTGTGCACTTGGAAAATTTGTTCTTAAATGTGTCTGTATAAAATACAGACACGCTGTCTGACAGCCTGTTGTCGATACCTCACAGCGTTGTTCAGTGCAGTTTAAATACTGATCGTTGCACGAACTGTGCCACCACACCCTGAACCGCGCAGAACTTTCAACTTCCCACACTTTTCGCTTCGAGTACCCCTAACTCGTTTTTGCCGTCTCAACTTGTGTCTACTTTTTACATCGTTTGTTGATAGTGAAAGCTCCTGAAACGTGATATTACTTTTATTGCTTATTTCGAACAAACTGACGTTATAAAATGGTTAGTGGTTGTAAAAGCCCAAAGTTTGACGCGCTCCGTTGATGTTGAATCTACAATTTATCTTTAAAATAGACGAAGTACTTGTTTTGTACGTGCATGTCTGAAATAAACATAGTTAGACAATCTGATAAACAACTCAAATAGTCTGTACACTTACGCACAGTGGAGCATTTGCTAAATTGGCTTAGGACTAATGTTCAGTTGTCGACCCTTATAATCCAGATTCACATGCTAACGCCAAGTCTTAGATTTATACCCGGTAACACAGCGTGAATCAAGGCAATTATATACTTTGTGAACTTGACACCACACCACCCAAACATCTTTAAAAAAAATATATATATATATATATTATTCAGTATTTTCATGTGGCACACGATGTGGCATGTGGCAACTGGCCACATCGTGTGCCACATGAAAATGGCTTATAATAGGGGTCATCAGGGGTCGTCAATGTCTGTCTGTCTGTCCGTCCGTCCGTACGTCCGTCCGTCCGTCCGTCCTGTAAGAATCGTAAAGCGGTTATAGCGACGGACGTCCGTCCGTCCTTATGTCACAGCCACTTTATTCTGAGCTTCACACTGTTAAAATTTGGTAGGAAGATGTATCCTGCTAACCGCTTTACAATTCTTATACAAAAAATAAAAAATAATGATATTTAAGGGAGGGCTCCCATACATGAAACTAAAACCGTTTTTTTTAAGTCAAACCTGTGTGTGTGGGGTCTAGGTAAAGGTCTTTCAAAATGAAATAGAGTTTCCTAAAACTAATTTCTTTTAAAGTCTAACGTTTCACAGCTAGACGCATCCAAAGTGGTAATATTGGCACCCAGGGGGGCTCCTATACATGAAACTAAAATAAAATATAAAAATTTTTAGTCAAACCTATACGTGTGGGGTATCTATGGATAGGTCTTTTAAAATGACACCGAGGTTCTTTAAAAGTCTAACGTTTCATAGCTAGACGCTTCCAAAGTGGTAAAATGGGCGTCCCCCCCATCTAACTTCAAAATTAAGCGAGTGTAAATTTTGAAAAAAATGTGTAATGTAGATCTTAACAAATACTTTCAACGAAAATTGGGTTGGACAGAATCGATCGATAAGTTTTTGAGATATGGCACATTTTCAACAACCGCAAACATAACTTTGTACTTCATACAAACACTATGAAAAACAAAGTTATATTTGTTGTCAAAAAAATCTTGTGAATTTTACTATGTGGAAGTAAGTGGATTCCCAAACTCAGTTAAAGTTGGCACGGACCCTCAGTGCGCGCGTCCGACTCGCACTTGGCCGGTTTTTTCTGCCTATCCTAGTCTACAGAGTAATCAAAACTGAACCCGTTGATAATTGCATTTTTTTTCTTTTCACAATATTTCGGTCACGTTCATTTAGTTATAACGTGAGGGTTTGTTCTTACTCAGTCGACTCGACGAGCAAGACTTTATTAAAAGGTAATGCCAGTTTCGAGGCACTGTTTCGAGTATCTTAGATTCTAATCCCACAGCCTGTATTGCTATTGCGATTGGTAATATTAAAAATCCGGTTCAATATTTTATTTTTTCAGAATCAAAGTGAATAACGTAACCGTTCGCAATCGTTATAAAATCGGCATCGCAATTAAATTATTTTTACACTTTTCGTGGCAGTGAACGACTATAGCCGTAAAACAATAAAAGTTTTTATTGTGTCTGGGATACTGCCCTGTAAAGTGTTAAGGATAATTTTCAATGGGCTTAATGACAGCTATCTTGTATTCAGTTGTGGAATATGGAATGCTTCGACATGCCACGATTGGAGTTAAGTCGTTGGACGTAGCTGCCCGCATTGGATTGCAGCCGTTTGCTTGAGGGGTACTATCGATAATATTGATAAATGTAATAACATTTACCCGCACCAACAAGAAGAAGTTAAACCATTTTTGGATCAACCAAAAAACCGGCCAAGTTCGAGTCGGACTCGCGCACTGAGGGTTCCGTGCCAACTTTAACTGAATTAGGGAATCCACCTACTTCCACTTAGTAAAATACCACAATATTTTGTTGACAGCAAATATAACTTTGTTTTTCATAGTGTTTGTATAAAGTATAAAGTTATGTTTGCGGTTGTTAAAAATGTGCTATATTTCAAAAACTTCTCGTTCGATCTCGTCCGAACCAATTTTTGTTGAAAGTATTCATTAAGATCTACATTATACATTTTTTTCAAAATTTACACTTGTTTAGTTTACAAGTCAGATGGACGCCCATTTTACCACTTTGGAAGCGTCTAGCTATGAAACGTTAGACTTGAAAAGAAAATGGTTTTTGAAACCTCAATGTCATTTTTTAAGTCCTATTCATAGAAACGCCACATGTGGTTTTAGTTTCATGTATGGGCCCCCCTCCCCTTAAATGTCATTATTTTTTATTTTTTGTATAAGAATCGTAAAGCGGTTAACAGGATACATCCTTCTACCAAATTTCAACAATGTAATGCTTATAGTTACAGAATAAAATGGCTGTGACATACGGACGGACAGACAGACAGACAGACAGACTTGACGAAACTATAAGGGTTCCGTTTTTTGCCATTCGGCTACGGAACCCTAAAAAGGAATGTCGATAAGTAAATTAAAGCCCACTTTTCAAATCGATAGTAATCGTTAGATATCGTTACCGCTGGTCGAATATATACGATTAATTTAAGGAAAAAATACCATAAGCAAATGTCAATGACTATTTTAAAGATCTTTGGAATAGGTAATTTTCTTCAAAACACGCACAATCTATATATTTACTCGTACATACAGAAAGTCGTGTTTGATACACTATTTATAGCTCAAGAAAGGCTGAACCGATTTGGCTGAAAATTAATGGGAAGGTAAGCTGAAAAACAGGAGTAGGACACAGAACACTTTTTTTCCTGTTTGACGGGGCCAGGGCTGGGGCAGGGCGGGGCCGGGGCGAAACAAAGTTCGCTGGTTGTTAAAGACAGGTAAAGACATTTCGCCATTACTATCGATCATGCATCGAGCCCAAGTCATGCAAAGGATTGTTTCGGAAATGATTATCAGTCTATCCATCAAATTTTTACTCGAATGTAATTTCTGTGATATTTAACATTATCAATAACCTGATAATCGTCACTCGCGTTGCGTTAAGGTTTATCAAAGTCTTTGGCTCAAGGATTGGTCGCTGATATTCTATTTCCTGCCTTTCTCATAGCGCCACCGCGGTTTTTATAAAACCACTTTGATCATAACGACATCAGTCTGCTCGCGGAAATGATACGAGTTGGATCGCATAACGCATTGCTTATCAGAAAAATCTTGCCTTTGAGTATTAAAGAGATAGCACGTCGACAATATCTAGTTATCTAATAAAACCGTTTTTATAGCCTAAAGCCTTTCCCCATCAATAAGTTTTCCAACACATTTTTTTTTTCAAGTCGGTCTAGCAGTTCCTGAGATCAGCGTATTCAAACAAACTCTTTGCCTTTATAATATTAGTATAGAAAAAGGTTTGTAGTGAGTAAACCATATAAGATAGACATATGCTGCTGCGGATTTTATTGTAGAACTGTTAAAACATCACGCTGCGACGGGAGGGGTGAGGGAACAAACTCAAGACGCGCGGACAAAGTCGCGGAGGACCGCTAGTGGTTTATATGTTCGGAACAAAAATTAGCAAGCAGATGAATATTTATGCTTTCACTGTTTGCTCTCATGTGAAATGTTGTTGTGAAAACACAACATTTCACTTTCAGTTAAAATCGAAGCACATATAATTCATGAAAAGCTACAAGCTACTGGACAGTCGGGTGGCTATCGGATCGAATATTGTTAAAGTTTTGCAGTAGACTAGATCACATCCTGCGCACGAACGCGTTTTAATAACAATAAAGTCTCTCTGTGCGCTGAGGCAAATTCCCGCTGACGCGAATACCACTATCAATTTTCGGATCTAAATAAAATGTTTTTCACATCCCCCGTTATTTCGATGGAAAAATGATTGTAACCCGCGACGCTAGTCTGCCAATTTCGGACGTCTTCCGGTCAGCCCGTGATCGGAATGCAAAGGAATGTCCCAACTCCGCCCTGCCCCCATCCCCCTCTTCCCCCCTCTCTCTCGCGTTATTGGCAAACTTTCCGTCGAATACATATTTTCATACTTTCCAAGACATTGACATGCATGGAAGTAATAAAAGTTGAACGTAAAAAGCGCCATTGGGCTCCGAATGAGTTGCTTTTTCTGTTCTCAGTCTGATTAGAACAATAAAAAAGAATTGCCATGGGGTACCATGACAATGATTCGTTCGTAGTTTACGGGGAAGGATGGAACAAAATAATACATTGTAAAAGCTCGATTTAACCCCTAATATGGAAGGAAAAACAATACAAACAACATTAATTATCATTTCTGCTTCACCCAATGGTTGATTGGTAGAGAATGCTTTAAGTATCAAGTCCGCCATTTGTACAAAATTAATAATTATTTACAAACTATGTCGTAATCAACAGCCTCGTACCACAACTGCCTCGGTGGCGCAGCGCAGGTTAGAGGATCACACATTAAAGCGCCGGCTGCGCCAGAGGTCCCGGGTTTGATTCCCGAATGGTCTGGCCAAAAATCATCAGACATCCTCAGGGTTGCGCGAAGTTTGGAAGTTGGCGGTGTTTCACCCCCGTGCCTCGGAAAGCACGTAAAGCCGTTAGTCATGTGCCTGATCTCTCCCCGGTCGTGACAGATTGCTGTCCCACCGGGCTATGAGAGTGAGAGGAATAAAGAGTGCACTGTGTTTGCCCCGTTTATACTCGTACACTATAATGTCCCGCGCAGGTTAGTCGTTGTGTCTGGCCACCGTAGTCTAAATCGGCTAGATGAAATATTATGTCGTGATTAATTACCAATTTTTGGAAGAATCCTTAAAACTTTATGTTAAAATCCTTAATTATTTTATTAATTTATATAAAGGGCCTTAAAGATAAAAATTGAAACTAAGTTATGCAACATAAAAAAAATAACTTAAAATCTACCTATTCAAAAACGAAACCATTTTCTTGCGGCAAGGAGGCTATGATGCTGGCTGCGTTGCCGCGTTGGATAGCTATGCTAATCCTTTATGCTAAGCCAGCTTTATTATTGGCTATTACAGAATTTAACTTTGGCGCAATTTTTCTAAACAGCAATTTAGCAGAGGGTCTCCACGGCCCAAATGTTTCAACGCCAAACGGCGCAAACACATAATCACTTGCAAGTAAGACGTATTTGCGACGCTTGGCGTTTTTAGCCATCTCCGCTGCTGTTAATGGCTGATTCTCTGAGATGGGAGGAGGCCTAAGTATCGACACAAGTTGCATCCCAAACAAAGGCCCGACCCCGTTCCCAGGGAATAAGCGTGAGGCCATCGGGTCTCTTGCCATAGTCACGGACCAAACCACGTGGGTGGTTCCAACGTGGAAGAAACATTAATGGTGGCAAGAGCTCTTTTGATGGCGTCATTAAGGGTAGTGTGACGGGCGAATAGCCCAGCGCTTTGCTGGTTACAAAGGCAGTGGAGACCAAATTTGTCAACCTCCTTGCCACAGGGACAGATCAGCTTTGCACCTGAGCGCTGATCGAAGCCAGATAGTTTACACTGCTCAGTCGTTGGTAGATAAATAATTGTACATAGCCACATAGTAAGTATTAACGACTCACAAAACTGTTCCAGAACCAATGCCGCCTACAGTTCCAACACCAACCGAGATGATAACCACGCGCGCACCGCGATCAAATAGGCAGAGCATTAAAAGTGAACGAAAATAACGCAGAAAAAGCCGCGTCCAAACAGATTGGATTCGCACCTGAGCGCTGATCGAGGCCAGATAGTTTATACAGCTCACTCGTCGGTAAATAAATACACTGCAATCGGCAGGGCTGCCAATAGATTAAACGAGATTGAAGTGAAAATAAGAAAGTATGACTGGGGCCTATATTAGATATTACTCAACAGTCGGCGTGTTATCAACCGAGTCCTATTAGTGTCTTGTCTATAACTTGACGGTAAAGCTGCGTGCTGTATGGTTTTTGAATGTTTTTTCACCACTCACATTGTTATATTTTAAATTCTTAAAGATGAAATAAGAAACCAAAAATTGCGTACGGGCGGGACTCGAACCTGCAACTTCTGGCTATCCGGGCTAAACGCTCTTCAAATTGAGATACCTTGCTGTATTTCCACATATCCTCTGATAAAGGGCCTCAAAAAAAAATAGACCACCGTGAGTCATCGCTTATCATCATCGTCGTCATCATTTCATGTAGATGATACAAGCCTACTTACTAACGTCAAGTCAAGAATGCCAAAATTGCTACCCAGATTCTAGTACATCGTATAAATAAGAAGAAAAGTGACATAAATACATCAAATCTAGACAAGATTTTTACTCGTGTCAGCAACTGAACTTCGACGATCTATTTATACAATTTAAAGCACGTAATTATTGTACACCTAAGACTAAAAAGACGACAAAAATTCTCGTAAGAGTAATGTTACACATAGCTTACACCAGCATAGTATTACACTGTTTTTAGGATTCCATAGCCAAATGGCAAAAAACGGAACCCTTATAGTTTCGGCAAGTCTGTCTGTCTATCTGTCTGTTTGTCTATCGGTCTGTCTGTCTGTTTGTCCATCCGTATGTCGCAGCCACTTTAATCCGTAACTATACGCATCACACTGTTGAAATTTGGTAGGAAGTTGTATCCTGTTAACCGCTTTACGATTCTAATACAAAAAAAATATATTTAAGCGAGCATTTTGAAAAAAAAAGTGTAATGTAGATCTCAACAGATACTTTCAACGAAAATTGATTTGGACGAGATCGAATGAGAAGTTTTTGAGATATAGCACATTTTCCACAACCACAAACATAACTTTGTTCTTCACTTCACAAACACTATGAAAAACAAAGTTATATTTGCTGTAAACAAAATATTGTGGTATTTTACTAAGTGGAAGTTGGTCGATTTTCGAATTCGGTAAAAGGTGGCACGGAACCCTCAGTGCGCGAGTCCGACTCGCACTTGGCCGGTTTTTTTTTAAATCACCGGCGTACTTGTTGATCGCGCGCAACCCTGTTCACAAATAGAAGCAGTGCCACACGCAGGGAGGAAGCGTAAATAGTAAACACACAGCCGGCGGCACTAAATCTTCGTTTCATCCGTAAACACGCCCCGGGCCCGGGCCCGATCACAGCAGAGACAATCCTACCTGATTATTTAGCAAATAACTAAAATCCGGTAGTTTTCGCTCCAATTAAAGTACTTATGGAAACTATTTCTGAGGTTTGAGTGCAAATTTGATAGCAAATACCGGAATTGGGCGATATTAATAATAAATGAGGCTTAAGGCAAAGTCCTAGTGCGTTACAATAGAAATTACCAAGGTGCTGAGCTAAATACGCTTCCACCAAGTGAGCAGCTCTATATCAAATGTACATGGACCATATTTTAGTAACAACCAACTAAGAGAAGGGAGCCGTATGAAAACATAGCTAAATATAATGTAAACCGATAGGTGTGAGAAGAAAACCTTTTTATCGTGTACGTACGCTGCATAAGTTATTGACAATAGAGCAAAGTGTTGTGCTACAGTATTATTAGAGTTGCGCGCTTTTTGAGTTTGCTCCCTCCCCTCCCGTCGCAGCGTGATGTTTTATATCCTAAAGCCTTTCTCAATAAATAAGTTATCTAACAGAAATATTTTTCAAATCGTTTCAGCAGTTCCTGAGATAAGCGCGTTCAAACCAACAAACTCTTCAGCTTTATAATATAATTAGCGCAAGCGCACGTTGTATTTAAGCTGCGAACATTATTTTGGTACGGAGTTATGTTAAAACTGTGATAGCTCCTAAGATATTTATTGGAATCAAATGATATAAAAGGCAACTTTGCTCTAAATAAAATGCTCGTGATGATGAATGTATTTATTTTGATAAGAATAAATACCTGTGTGTATAATACACCTCTAAAAATGATGCATTATTTTTTTTACAAATTTATTAACATAATAAAGGTTGTAGTAAGTCAACCATAAAAGATAGACTTATGTTGTTGCAGACTTTATTATAGAACTCTTAATGCTGAACAATCCTGTCATACATGATTTTTGTGTAACTTTAGCAGTTTCCGCAGCGTACGCAGCGGAAGCTCTCAAAAGGAATATCTTTCTCCCGTTTTCGCAACATTTTTCATTGCTGCTGTGGTCTTATGAGTCGTATCTTTATGTTATATAGCTTAAAGCTTTCCTCAATAAATGGACTATCCAACATAAAAATAATTTTTCAAATCGGGCCAGTAGTTTCTAAGATTAGCGCGTTCAAACAAACAAACAAACTCTTCAGCTTTATAATATTAGTATAGATAATTACGAGTATCTGCATCAAAGAATCGATTCATCCATATCTTTTAAGTGACAGTCAGAACTACTGTGATGACATTAAACAGACTTATACCTCTACCATTTAAAGTCGAGGTCTTTCATACCTAATCTTAAGAGCTAAAATCGCTAACACCTGGCGTCGTCTTTAGTTCGAGGTAACGCCCGGTTTTGTGTCGTTTGTGCAAGCGATTTTCATTAAAAAGTGGTAAGGCGCGAGATACTTCGAGCGTACATGGCAGGTATCAAAGCCCTCTTACGCCACTGTAAAGTCCATAGGTATTAAATTAAGTAGGCACGTGATTTCCGAGCTCATTTGCACAGTTCCGCATATCCATAACAAACCCGGCTGGACTGGGGCCGGGAATGGTCACGTATTTTCGAGCGCACCGATTAGGTAAGCTTGGACGTTATTGGCCGCGGCACGTCGGATTTACACGGCGACAATAATCGTTACAATCATCGGGTTTGAATTGTCCCCCCCCCCCCTTCCCCCCTTTACCCCACTCTCGGACCAATTTAGATGATCACTGGCTCCAAAAATAGCCGGCAGTTTAGTGATTAATATTGTAGCTTTGATTTCGGAAATTGAGATACGTTCAAGTGGTTAATTTATCAGATCATTACATTAAAATGAGTATCCGGAAAGCACCTGAATATTGTAAAATAACTATTTATATCAATACTTAAACCATTGCAAATGGAATGAAATTTATAATCGATCTCATCGTTCGGTTTTTATAGCCTTGCATACTACCAATCTAAAATATTAACGAATTTCAATACAAAAAATGCATATCATTATAAGAAATATAATATTGTTATCAGAAAACTTAATTCATTTAACAGGTCTGAACTTGGAAAATGCCGTCTCTGAAGCTGTGCGCGTTGCTTGTTAATAAACCCTCCTCAAGTCTCATTAACCGTTCTCTAACGAGACTTGTCCATTGTTTCAGTTTCAATGGCAGGTGGCCAACGGTGGCGTTGGCACAGATTAATAAGAACACCCTCACTTTGCTAGCGATGCTTCCTAAATTAGCTACTTTGATTATATCGGTTCTTAATCGCGTCTACGAAAATCTAGCTTAGATCCTTAACTCAAACTACAGCTGTAAAAACTTGTCGATAAAAAGGGATATTTGTTTTTAACCGACTTCAAAAAAGGAGGAGGTTATCAAATTGGACTGTATGTTTTTTATTTTTTTTGTATGTATGTTACCTCATATCTCAGTCGTTTGTGGACCGAATCGAAAAAACTTTTCACCTACTTAGAGGGTGTACCTTCTAGTTGGTCCTTTTTGTTCCATTTTGGGATCTGATTATGGGATCTTGGTGTGATCGAGGGAAACCCTCAAATTTTAAAGGCACGTATAGTGTTTCTTTACTAGAATCTTAATGTTGACGATGTTACGTCTGACAGTCAATATCTTGTGGGGCTGAGCTGATGGTGGAACTCCTTAACGCTTAGGAGTTCAGTAATTATAATGACGGAACTTATGATGGGCAATTTGTAGCTTCTTAAAAAATAGAATCATAAGGTGCAACTCCCCCCCCCCCTCTTATGTAATCACTAAAAATGAATAAATAAAATAAACTTTAAAAAAAAAGTAAAAACCGACTTCAAAACCAAAATGCACTAAAAAGTCTTAAATAAACTCTTCATCATTGAAAGGAAAGGAATCCGTTTTAGGCAAACTTTTGCATTTTGGTTTTGAAGTCGGTTTTTACTTTTTTTTAAAGTTTATTTTTATTAGATAATATTGGGAAAAGTACTTCCGTTTGATTATTACGTGGTGATCAGGCTTTGAACTCTTAAAACTAACCTGCGTCTAAGAGAAGGGGTATTGGACAAAAAAGTGGGTTTTAATTTCCTGGATAAAACTGAAGCGTGCTTTAACTTTACACTAGTGCAAAGCGAGAAGAAGCTGAGTTTACCGCCACAATAAAGTGTGCAAAAATAAATTATTCAAATATATTCAATTCGCGTGGATCGCGGATTAGAAAGGGAAATGAGCGTGCGTTACACGCCGTACGCGCTCTCGCGACACAGGTGGAGGACAAGACAACTTAATTGCAACATCGCGGAAAAACATAAAAAAATGATACAAGTAATTTTTGTGAACCTCTCGCATTCTCATATGCCCTGAAAGAATGGTTTTTAAAGACAAAACTTTAAAAGTGTCCAATTAGAAGTCCCATCGAATTGAATGTTAGTTCGATGAAAAGTACGAGGACTCAAGTGCCCGAATATATTGTTATGCTTTTCCATTAATAAAAAAGTCATTTTTTTTTATTTCAGCCTAACTTCACACTTTTACTAAAAATTTCAATGAAAAAGTTATAATCGTAGACAACTGGAAATATGCTACAAACTGGAGTGAGTGCCTTAAATGATACCTAGTGCTTTCAGAATGTTTTTAACACTCAGTGTCATTTTTTTTATATTTATAAAGATGAAATAAGAAATCAAATTTTTTTCTCTCTCTCTCTTTATTAAGGACAACAAACAATTAATGATATAACCTTGAATATTACTATGAAAATTACTTATAATGTAACCAGCACCATTGTCCACAGATAGGTATAAAAATTAATATTAAAACATGCGACAGTTGGGCAAACAGAGCAATTAAGGTGTTGTGTTATATAACAAAATTTTGTACATATTTATTTGTGAACTAGTCGCACTCGAGAACACAAAAAGCCTTACAGACAGCAACGTATACATTTTTCCTAAAGTTCGCAGGTGAGCTTGAGAAAGGATCGACATCACAGAGATATTTGTTATACAAACTCATTATTCTATATAAAGGACAACGCTCACCTGCGTGCGTCTTAGTAGTATTAAGTGCAAATAATGTAGGTTTTCGAGTATATTTTTTTTAATGATACGTAGTGTTGCAAATGATAAAAGGTTATAGAAGGTAGGTCTTTTTATCTATCATTAAAATTAATCACGCTGTGTATACCATTCATGGATTACCGTCTAGTCTTAAGAGTATATACTGTTATATATTTAGTGCATTTTTATTGTGATCTGTTGATGTACCTTATAATAAATAAATAAAACGTTTAGTTGGCAGGAGGCGTAGTGGACTCAAGGCTAAATAGCCCTTCAAACTGAATATCTTAAAGACGGATTGTATAAAAAGATTTTTTTCAAATAAATTTTGCCGTATGTTTTCTCGTACCTACCTAAGGTCTCCGAGCTGAACCGTGGAGACGGACGTAAATATCGGTTTCTTGTTGGACTAACTACAAAATTACTCACTCATAGGTACCGATTCTAACTAGCTAATATTCTGCCAAGTCAAAGTAAGGTTACGTAACCGTGTTATAATAAAATTAAAAGGAATGGTCTTGATTATCTCATTTTAATGTCATCGAGAGGATTGTTATTGTAGGTATATTATCCTGAAATTCCATGAAGCATGCACCAGAGCATGACCCAAAAGGTAAACAACGCCTGAGCGATCCTCGTGTAAACACCGAAAGGATAAACAGATTCTAATGTAACTCCGTTTATGACTGCACAAGGAAAAAATCAGGCTGAAAGTTTTTGATACTATTTTTAAATATTTACTCGCTTTCTAAAAAGTAAACACGGAAGCTTTAACACGTAAATCATAACGACATATTTAAGATATGTGGATTTTATCAAAGCTCGAAATGTTGCTACTGTCGTGAATCAAGCTCGGTTGAGTTTATAAAGTTCTTTATTCGATCAACACACTTATCTTTGATACAAATCACTATCTCTAGCCACATCAATAATTATAACTATATTTTAACATAGGTTCCTTCCCTTAACCTTTCGCTTCGGCGGTCAGCACTACACTCCTCGCCTTTCGAGTGCACTTCGCAAGTCAGAAAATAAGAAGGGGCAGCCAGTGTTGCCATTATTAAATAGCGATAACGTTATTCGATAAAGTAACAATACTCGATTTTATATAAATATAAATAACGTTAACTGTTATTATGAGGAGTTAAGATTACAAGAGGCTACTGATTGAATCTAAGTACAAAAATCATCACATTCGGCCATCCGACCTAATGCACCTCCTGGTGCATTTTTAAAAATATTTACAATGGCGCATTTATATTAATACTACTACAGCATACTACATTTATCATATTACAAGCAATAAAAATTAAGCTGTTGGGCTAACTTAGTAATTCTAAGTTTACTTTAGCGTACACATTAGAAAATCATCACATTCGGCATTTAAGTTTAATTAATTACAATTATCACATTTCTAGTTCTTTTAATAATTATAACCTATTTTTGGTTGACTTGAGTTGCTGTAGCTTTGACCAATATAGATCTATTGAATCTTTAGATTGATTATACTTTGCCTGCTTACCTGCCTTATAAGACTTGTGGCAACGAACATTTTATACATTTTATGTAACCGGGTTCATAATCTATTATGTACCTATAGTTTCATAGTTACTTCGTTCTACAGGCTAATAAGTTAAGAATGGTTATGTTATTATACTTATTATAACAATTGTAACTATTAATTTGACTAAACTTTTTTTTTTACTCCTGTATATGAATGACAAAAAGTCATTTATCGAAGCCATATTTATTTTATTTTATTACAGTATTATCTTCTAATATACTTAACAAGATTTAAAAAAAAACATCTGATTTTAAGATAACAATATGGCAAGAATCTAACTAAATTGACTTTTAAATTGATAAATGAATGAAAATGTATAGGTAACCTATTGTAGTTTTAAGTGTGTGACATATAAACGATCCTAACTTAAAAGATACCTTATCTACATAAACAGTTCATTTAAAAAGTAATAAATTAGTCAAGTCAGTAAAAGACAAATTAATTGGACACCAATCACATATCCAGCAATATGATAATAGTTCACAATTTGTATAATTATATGTATAAGGTAAATAAAATAATCAGGTTAAAACAAAAGTTCCTTACTGAAACACAGTCTCATGATTTGAATTTTTCATATTGAGTCATGTATAAAACTATGTATTGAGAAAGATATTAGAAAGTCACTAAAGCATCCAAAATAAATGTCACTTATTATTCGTGGAGAACATAATCAAGAATTATTGAAGCTACTTAGATAACTTTAAAAAAAAGTTAAATTTCGTAATTTGCGTGGCGCATATCAATGAAAGTTATGAATCTTAGCACTTAAAGTCATACGAGAAGAATTAAGCTATTATGTGGTTTTGTTTTTTTTATTAGAATTGAATGGTTACCTTAATGTCTGTTCTCAATGCCTTATAAATACTGTTTACGGAGATACAGACATTTAAGGGATCATTATTATTATTTATAGAATCTCTTATGATCTTACAATTTATTGTTCACATAAAATATTACTTTGTAGTTTAACTTTCCCTAATATTATGTGTGTTCGGATGAGAAAAAATCAATATTTCAGGGCCCATATTAATCATATTTGTTAATTATTAACGAACAGTACATGAAGGTGTGGTCTTAATTTAGTAGTAGGAACAAGTACCTACTTCACTTTATTAATCATTATACAATTAATATAAATAGAATTGAGATTAGATTTAATAGTCAAATGACATTAATAATTAAACCCTACCACGAATACAATTTACTCAGCAAAGTAAACTCAACGATATTATGCTGTTACATGTAAAAAAGAATAAACTGCATGATATTGCCAAGAATACAGAAAAATATCAAAGTGGGGAACTAGAATAAAAACTAGTTTTGAAGTAAAGTCTTTGTGCATAATTATCTATTAATTGACCTATGAGATCACGGTCTCCTATTTACGCTGACGTGTAGACGTCCCTAGTCCCCATTTAAATGTATTGCGATGCGTCTTTAGTTATTCCAAAGCCAAGCATATTGCAGAGCAAACGTCGTGTTTGGCGTCAATATAAAATTCATAAATGAAAATATATTTCTTTTCCAGTCAATTTCAGTACATTATGTAAGGTCACCTCGTTATAAGTGATAATATTTTAACAGAGCATCAAACAATAAAATAGAAAGAAGACCCTTTTTTTTGAAAACTGACCTGCCTACGATTTTATTTTTCCTAAAAAAAAAAATAATATCTTTAAGGGCACCCTGACCCGCGACAATGCCTTTCGTCTCTTACATAAGTACTAAATTGAGCAAAAACTAGACAGACGTATATAATAAAAGTGCTAAGAGACAATAAGTATAAAAATAATATCACAAAACAAATGTTTTTACAAATCGTCGGAGTAATGATTTATAAATAAACAATGTCATTTAAAACAAATTTATATAGACATTGAGGATACATTAATTTAACTGACTGTCTACTAGTCAGGAGTACTTATAGGAAGGTTATTTAATAAGTAAAAGTAAAGTATAGCTACCTAAGCTCATTCTTGATGTATAATTTCAATTATTTATTTTTCTATTGTTTGTGCAGTATTACAGAAATATTGTGTAGTAAGTTATTTGGTTCCTTAATGTTTACAGAAGTCATAAATAAATATTAATATGTATAGGTATAGGACCATCTGTTCCAAAATTAATATAATTACTCCACAATTTATTTACAGGTAAAACTCACCTATAAAATTGCTTTACTTTGCTGTACCCTGCCAGGTGTGCACATGTAGCGAGCGATGTTAAGTTTGTAATTAATTATTTATCTACTGTGTATTTCTTTCATCAAATAAATGATAATTGATAAACTTTTTATATACATTTTATGTCTTACAAATTTGGCGGTTAACTGCGCTGTCAAAATTGCAACGGAATCTGCTACTCTTTACAGTTCTAGTATGGTTAAAACGACAGAACAATTTATATAAAGGAAGTAAGGGTATTTTCTATGAATGTTGTATAAACGAACTGCATTGTAACGCGTTACGCGACTTTAATGGCGTTTAAGTAACCCGACATTAAAATTACCGCGTCAATGAATTAATTAAATCTTTGTTTTGAAATAAGTCACGACGTTAATTCAAGTAAGAATTTACTGACATCGTATGCTAATAGGTATATTTTTCTCATGATCGTGGTAAATGCGCGGTATTTTTCGCAAAGTCAACTTAGTATAAGATTAGGTCTGTGGGAGCGATTAAAAAATGAATATTACACTAATTTATTTTTAATAAAAGCATTGACAGTGATCTCATACAAGACGGTGAAAAGGGCTTCTGATGTTTATGCATTTACCAAAATTATCAGTTGTACGGAAAACAGCACGTCAAGGTAAAAACTGCAGTATCTTAGGTTAAGTTTGCAACAAAAGTGGGTAATTTGATGTGCTGTCGACTGTACATATATTCAAAATTCTGTACTCAATCGTAACAAAATAACCCATTCTACTAAGAAGAAGTGATGATATTTTTTTTCTTTTGTAAATGATAAATAACATCCTAGCCTACTCGCGACCACGAACGCTGCAATGGTTAAAACGTCGGGAATCAAGATAAACCTCCGCGAAAAATATCAGAATTTTGTGTACAAGGACTTATCCAGTGAATGAATATACTACAGTTAAAACATAGTAGTTGTTATTTTTTTCCTCTTTGTGATCGGAGCCAAACAGTTACTTCGGATTGTGTGAAACCGTTGGTGACGCCGAAATAGTACTTTTTGATTTGTGACTTCCTTTAGAAGATGTCGATGTCCTCAACCTTGATCGCGAGCTCTTTCGTCTTTTGAGGCCCAACCAGCCTGGTTTGGTCTCGTGCTCTTCAGTCTCATCACCTCGGAAGAAAAAGAATACCAGAATTAGTGTTTTTATCAACAAAATCATACTTTGGATATGGTAATTATTTACTAAGTTATGGTTTAAATAATTATCTTTGTAAATGAACTGTATGTATTTATGAGAATAAATGTCTTTAAACCTAATTACTATGGAGCCATATCTTCATTTATTAGAGCATAATTTTAGTAAAGGAACAATGTTGCAAATAATCCTGTACGCAAGTAAGTGCGCCTATATGGCTCACATGACCGTTGCTAATGAAAAATTTTAGTAAAAGAATTCACAGTTAGACTTGACCTTTTGTAAAACATATAAAGCTTCTTCATGGCACAAATGGCCCGATCTAATCGAGAAAAATACATAGCTAGTATACATAACTGATGTACTTCCACAAAACATGAATTTAATTGATTGATTGATTGACTGACTTGGCCACTACTACTGCTTTTGAATAAAAAAAATGTACAGAACTATGGACACACTTGGTCCACGCGATACACCTGGCCGCTATTTGAGGACACACTTGGCCCACGCGACACACCTGGCCGCTATTTGAGGACACACTTGATCCATGCGACACACCTGGCCGCTACTTAAGGACACACTTGGTCCACGCGACACACCTGGTCGCTACATAAGGACACACTTGGCCCATGCGACACACCTGGCCGCTACTTAAGGACGCACTTGGCCCATGCGACACACCTGGCCGCTACTTAAGGACGCATTTGGCCCACGCGACACACCTGGCCGCTAAAACTTCTTCGTAAAATCTGACACTATGGCCTTTATTTCAAGTTATATATTGAATGAGTACGAATGTATATTAATTTAAAATTAAAATGTATATGAATTCAAATTGGGTTGAATTGGCAATAAGGCATTTACCTTAAAATGCCTTTATATCCAGTCATACCAAATGAAGTGAAAGAAAAATTATTCTAATTTAATTTACTTGAGTTAGCTTAAATTGAACTCGGTTAAATAAATAAAAAAACTCAGTATTGTTTAACTCACTTACATAATCAATGGGTGTAAATACCCTAAAGGGCACTCAATTCATGCCATATAACGAAATTGAATTGAAATAAGAAATGATTCGAATATTAATAATTAAATTGGATCGAATTGGTTGAAATTTAACACAATTGATTAAAACACACAATTGTTGAACTCACTAACATAGTTTATAAGTCTGTTAACAAATTATGAATGCAAAGTCTGAAATAAAGATTTTTTTACTGTATAATTATTTATGAACACAAAAATATTAGCCCTAGAACAGTTGCAGGTTGAACGGTTATTCTCAATCAACTAAACATAGTTACCTACAATAGGCAGTGACATGATAATATTTAATACCTATTTCTTTTCGTATTTCCTATTAGGATGAAGGAACTACTGAGGTCATTTATTATATTTAGCTATTTAGTTGCACGTACTCGTGTCTCGTATCCACTGAACATTATCAAGGAGTAGCCTTGACCAAATGGTCAGTTAGAAACGTAACACAATTTAGTCAGGATAATAGTGCAACAGCTTAACCGCAGCAAAATAATATCCCAACCAATGCAACCTAACACTACCCCGATAATTATGAGAAAAAAATATATAATATTTTGTTAAACATGCCTACGTAGTTGACCCAATTTAATAAATCGCGCATTTAGCTTTCACATACCATTAGCAAAGGGTAGCCTTGCCCAAATGATTTGATGATAGCTTAGCACGACTGCGTCGAGTTAGCATAGGCCCAGTTCATATTAAGAACAACCTAGGGCTAGCCCGACAATTTGTTACCTACCTACTTTGCTTATGAGCATACTCGTATTAGTCACCACAGATCATTATCAAGGAGTAGCCTTGACCAAACGATCAGTTGGAAACTTAACACGATTAAATCAGGATAATATTGCTACAGTTCAACCGCAGCAGAATATTATCCCAACCAATGCTATCCTATCGTGGTATTTATGGCGTTATCTTCAAGAAAATTTTCTTAAATAATATTACTTGCTCTTATCATTTGGAAATAATAGTACATACCTTTTGTGGGCTGTAGATTTCTTCTCGCTTCTGAACTGTCGTGAATCAAGCTCGGTTGAGTTTATAAAGTTCTTTATTCGATCAACACACTTATCTTTGATACAAATCACTATCTCTTGCCACATCAATAATTATAACTATATTTTAACATAGGTTCCTTCCCTTAACCTTTCGCTTCGGCGGTCAGCACTACACACCTCGCCTTTCGAGTGCACTTCGCAAGTCAGAAAATAAGAAGGGGCAGCCAGTGTT
Organism: Pyrausta purpuralis; assembly: GCA_963924145.1. Taxonomy (NCBI): domain Eukaryota; kingdom Metazoa; phylum Arthropoda; class Insecta; order Lepidoptera; family Crambidae; genus Pyrausta; species Pyrausta purpuralis. Next base: position 32,448,627 of record OZ001645.1, read on the forward strand.
GCCATTATTAAATAGCGATAACGTTATTCGATAAAGTAACAATACTCGATTTTATATAAATATAAAGAACGTTAACTGTTATTATGAGGAGTTAAGATTACAAGAGGCTACTGATTGAATCTAAGTACAAAAATCATCACACTACGTTACATAAATTGAAATAAGAAATAACGGCTTTAAACATGAGCTGATTAACATCTTTTCTACACTACTTTAAGATGATTATGTTTTATACATAGGACTTAATAGAAATTTAAAACATTCTTGAGCGTTCAGTATTTGAAATCGAACTGCCGCAGGTGATTCACTATTCATTTCAATTAGGCACCTAAAATTGATCTGACCGAAGCAGCAATGGTATCTGACAGCGATCGTTTCGCATATAGCTCTCTAGCGATATGAACGATTCTGCGCAAACGCATGCCCCGCGATGACGGCTCGCATTACGTTATCAACGGGCGCCTCACCGAACGCTCGTGTAAATTCCTCTACAAATTATGGCGCCTGTATTAACTCTGCCCTGCGAAGTAGCTGTAGCACAGAGAGAAAAGCACATCACTCAATTAACAAATATGAGTAATCCAATATCTCTATATAATATAAAAATGAATCGTAAAAAGTGTTGGTAAGCGCATAACTCAACAACGCCTAGAACAATTTGGCCAATTATTTTATTAAAATGTTTGTTGAAGTTCAATGATGGTTTTTACGGCGAGAAACATTCGAATACTTGCCGGAAAAACCATAAAAACAGCCCTTTTCTTTTTCCCATACAAATGTTTTTTAACTAAAACGTAGTCAATTTGAGATTAGCTTAGCTTTTAGGAACTACTGGACCGATTTGAAAACATATTTTTGTACTGGATAGCTTATTATTTAAGGGAGCTTCAGGCTATAAAAAATCACGCTGCGACGGGAGGGGAAGCTCAAAAAACGCAAAACCAGTCGCAGGGGACCGCTCGTATACTATAATATTATAAGCTGACGAGTTTGTTTGTTTTTAAAGCCTCAAAAACTGTTTAAAAATATTGTTGTGTAAGATAGCTTATTTGTCCAGTAAGATTAAAGACTATTAAACATCACGCTACTGTGGGAACGAAGGAAGTAAAGTGAAAAAGCGCGGACAAAGTCACAGGGGACCGCTTGTTAGTTCATAAACGAAATATGCACCTTTGATACAGCTTATCAAGTGAATCATGCATTACACGGAACGACGGTAGAAAGGCGGAATGTCAAATAGTAAAACTTAAACACTGTTTACAACAATTATGTAAAAAAATAAGTCCAACAACCAATTTTCATGATTTTTCATCATTATCAGCCAAAGGACGTCCACTGCTGAAAAAAGGCCTCCCCACGAGTTTCCACAGCGATAACAAGCGATCTGCATCCAGTGCGATCCTCCAATCTTTACAATGTCATCTGTCCATTTCATATCATTTATTTCATTTATTCATGCATGCATAATAGGTGTTATAAACTTACATAGGTGATATATATGTGTTCATTAAGTGTACTTATAACCTAGTTACCCAGGTATAGCACTTTGAGGCAGCTTGTCGGTGGTCGTCCTACGCTGAATTTTTGGTCAAATGGGTCTCCAATCTATATTTTTTCTGGCCATGAGTTTCTTCGCGCTATGTGCCCTGCCCATTGTCAATTGAGTTTATTGATTCTCAGGGATATGTCCGTTACTCCATTGTTAGTCTACGTATCTCATGGTTTCTGGTTCGATCTCTTAGAGAAATACCGAGCATAGCCTCCAACGCTTGCTGTGTGATTTTGAGCTTCCTAGGCTCATAGTTAGACACCATGTTTCGCGTCCGTATGTCATCACTGGTAACAACACGCACTCGTTGAAGATTTTCGTTCAAATAAAATATTGTGTCTTTTCAACTCCATCAGAAGTACACTTAACATCGCCTATCAGAAGACAGTTCTGATAACTAAGCAAGGTCTGGGGTAGGTCGGACACAAGCGATGGGTCAAAGCAACAGCCACGCGACGAGACAAGTGTTATTTCATCCCTATTATAATCAGTGTGTGTACCTAAGATATTCTTTGTTTTTACCTGGCTACCTCCCTGAAATAAATTAATCAAACATTAAACTTACTTGCAAAATCCTTGTAAAACTGTTTTATTCAGGCTACGACAGCGCATCAACCTCGACAAATAGCCCGACGGGAGATGTTTATAGCGGCAACCGATTAAAGAGTGCACAGTGCACAAGCGATACACTCGCAACCTGCGAAGCGAGACCACTTTCCGATCTGATGCGATCGAACGATAACTTTTGTGGCTGACTCAGCGGTAAGTTATGAGACGTGAGTATGATTAAGGGTGATTGGATTAGAAACTACCTTACTAGTGATCTGACGACGGTAAAATATGTATGGTGAATTAGTTAGCGCTTCTGCCTGACTATTACGCCGCCGTCGCGGGTTCGAATCCCGCAAGGGGGAAAAGGTTTGTGTAATGAACACGAAAATTTTTACCTAATTCATGGTTGTTTGTTACCTATTTAAGTATTTATGGGAGACGCCCCTGTCATAATCGTTGTCTGGTATCTGTAACACAAGGATGAAAATTCCTTACTTCGAAACCACAAAAATTGGTGTGTTGTCTGGAGCATATTTATTTATTTATTAAGTGATGTGTCAGTTTTATTATAAGTACGAAGTTAAGTTTTGTCATTTTACATTATGAGTATTAATGCTTCAACACCCGAGCGGTTGCAGGCAACCGCATAACAATAGAATTTGCATTGTGTCTCGTTCACATACGCTTGAGGGATTAAGTTAATAAAAGTAAGTGAAGCGTTCCCAACGTGACTATTTATTTAATTCAAGAGGTAGGCTCTCGTCAGTGGTGTTTTTTACCATAAGAACTCAAAATTAGAGAGGATAGTGTGGTAGTTTACTTTTTGCCTTCCACAGCTCAGTTTAAGAACCAGGAGCTTCCATCCTTTTAATACCCAGTCAAAAGCATTTCCTGATATACTATACCTTCAGTGTTCTGCCAGTACTGATGTTGTTGCTACCCAATACCAAGTGAATGCTTATTATGGCGGAGTTCACTCGCCCTGGCACGCATAAATCACTGAATATTGTTAGCTTTTAATAGAGAAGCCCATCCCACTAGACTACTACATTCTAGTAATCCTGTCGCTGTTTGGTCGGGGACTGCTTATTCAACATATTCGCGGCTAACCAGCATATTTGTTGGCTGTTTACTATCCGCCACCTGTGAAGTCCACAGCTCAGCCCTCAGCTTTATATAGCTTAGCAATATAAAGTAAATGAAATTGAGCGATGGGCTTAACCGTCAAATTCTGTGAAAAAAATGTAGAGAACTGCGAGGGTGGCGTAGAGACCTGTAGAACAAGTTTTCCCAAAACCTATTTCAGGCACCAGTCCCTCACAAGATCAAGGATTACATTTTGCTCGTGCCTGTTCATACCTTATTAAGTGTGAAATCAATGTTAAACATGTAATGCCTATTTTGTGAAGGAATGTACACTTATTTATGACTTATTTATTTATTCTAAGAAAGTTACTAAAATGAAAATTGTCGCGGTGAAATTCTTAGATTTGAAACCACCAATCACTCAGAAATATGAAGGGACTAGGTATACAGTTTTATTTGAAAGTTTAGTAGTTGAAAATAACTTCAGTTTGTACTAAGGTCATCGACATCCCTTTCAATAAAAGGTCAAAATAAAGTGGCATTGCACAACTCTCAATTTGACGCTTATGAACACCATTAACGAGGAAAACTTTCTAAAAACAATTACGATAAATCTGATAACGCCACTGAGTTGTAGAAGCACTGCGAGTATTAATAACACCGTCACTGTATAATTTCTAACACGCAAATATAGCGATAAGGCAGTTTACATCGACAGCAGTATTACATAACTAGAAAGCTCTCGTCATCGCGATGGTATCGCAATCACCAATCGCGATCATTGCTTTGATCCTTATGTAAGTAGCGAATGCACTTGTGTTATGGCATTAAGAAACAACAGTGAATTATCAACACCCAGATCAGAGGCAATGTAGAAAATTATGATTTTAATATTGACTCAACCAGGAATCGAAACCGGGGTCTCGGAGCGGCAACGCATTGAAACCCAGCGTGCCGAGCCACTACACCAAAACTTCTGTTTTCACATGACCGCAGTATAGGTGGAAAAAGTTCCTACTGCCGTAAGCGGGTAAGCACAATATTAGTACATTATGTTAAAAGTGTGCTAAGTTGACCATTATACACAAGGCGATATTGTGTGCGCACGAGCGAAAGCGAGTGCGCCAATATGAAAGCCGCGTATATTATGGTCACAGGCGCACGTGAATAAACAAGACTCCAATTATTTACGAAAAATGGCGCGTTGTTTTTTTTCATGCCGCGATACCGATGCGCGCTGGGCTAAGGCGCGAACTAGATCGGCCAACAGTCAAGATTAAAAATATAATAAGTGTTTAAAACACGAATTACAGAAAATTTTAAATGAATTTGAGTATTTTTTAGTATTAAAACTTGAAGTTGTCGACGAGTACGTCTACCTGGGACAAGTGATCCAATTGGGTAGGTCCAACTTTGAGAAAGAGGTCAATCAACGAATCCAACTCGGCTGGGCAGCGTTCGGGAAATTACGCAAGAGTGTCTTCTCATCTCATTTACCTCAGTGTCTAAAGACGAAAGTCTTCAACCAGTGTGTGTTACCAGTGATGACATACGGATCCGAAACATGGTCTCTTACTATGGGCCTCATAAAGAAGCTCAAAATCACACAACGAGCGATGGAGAGGGCTATGCTGGGTGTTTCTCTACGGGATCGAATCAGAAATGAGGAGATACGTAGAAGAACTAAGGTAACGGACATAGCCTTGAAAATTAGTAAGCTCAAGTGGCAATGGGTAGGACGTATAGCACGACGAACTGATGGCCGTTGGAGCAGGAAAGTTCTAGATTGGAGACCCTTCGACCAAAAACGCAGCGTAGGACGTCCACCAACAAGATGGACAGACGACCTTAAAAAGATCACAGGATCAAACTGGATGCAGATCGCTAGTGATCGGTCGCTGTGGAAAGCCGTGGGGGAGGCCTATGTTCAGCAGTGGACATCCTTTGATGATGAATAAAGCTGGATTAATTGAAATAAATATATACATACTGTTATATTTCGCATAAATACTGTTTGTTCCTAAAATAAAAGTTATAACCCGACTAAATTATATCGCTTCTTCTCACTTACTACTTGGTACTAGGGTACAAACGTAAATTGGTCGGGTTAATAAACTAAAGGCTCTAGTGCAATAATATACTGAAAAAGCACGCGTGTTTAATATCTAGGATTATGAGCCAAAAGTCGGTGGAATAAAAACGTCGTTTTGAGGAAGTGCTCGAGCAAGTAGCTCGTATGCTGTCGCATTGCAGTTTAGTATTTTTCAATCACCATGAATTCAATAAACCTTATACATATTTAAAGAAAATACAACATTTCAAGGACCCTCACACCATTATTTTGAATAACACTCATAAACAGTGCGTCTATTAAATACAGAAAACGCTAAGTTTAAAATTGCTTATATTGCATAGTAATCCATAGAAGAATAGCGTTTTGATAGATTTATAAATAGAACGGCCACTACGTAGTGTCAACTACCCTATTATATGGGTGTCATGACAGTATTATAAAAAATGCCAAAAATTTGAGAACCCCATTCAAAGAATAACAGAATGGCGCCACGATCGAAAAGGGTTGCCGTTTTTTGAACGACTTCAAAAAAGGAAGAGGTCATCAATTCTACTGTATGTTTTTTTTGTACATATTTAACCTCAAAGCCGATGTTTGTTAATACGCCTATTTAAATTGCTTACGAGAATATTAAAATATCAGCTAACACCAACTTGTTCTGGCAGCAATGACGTTTTCAAAGTGACATCTGTAGTTCAATTTTTGGCCATCCTTCAGTTTTAGGTTGGCACCACAAGTACCGACTTACATATTCTGACAGCGCTTTCAAATAACCTGCCCTTCCGAAAGTGCCCGCCGCCATTATTGTTCCGGTCATGCATCATATGCATGCCACAACGCACACGTGGTTTGCAGTCGCATCGCTATCGCTTGATTGTAAACAAGTACGTAATCGCCCTGATTCCGTAATTCATATATTAGCGCTTAGGGCCCGTTCACCGGCCGCGCACGCAACTTGACGAGCACTTGAGGCGCCGTGAAGCGGCGTGATGACACACAAAATAAAGTGAAATAGAACGAGTATTACTTTTTTAAGCCGACTATATTTTGTCAACGCCAGCTTATTATATTATACTTATCGTTAAGTGAACTATTAAATGCGGAGGGCTTGAATTATTTTATGTTATCACACTATTGGCTGGCACAGTAACGTGGCGTGACAACTAAAAATAAAACCAAAGGGTATCTATAGTGCGGAAAAAAGGCTTAATTTTTCCAATGCTTTATATCATGTGACAAAGTAGGCATGCAATCTTTTTTGGTAAGCGCACACACACAACAATTTATAGTAATAAAAATTAAAAAAAACCAGTAACGGTTTCTTTGATAAAATAAATGCGTCAGTTAGTGTTCATCTAAATTCCTGTAGTAGATTTATTAAAGCTGACTAAATGTTACGTAATTGGTCTACTGATAAGACCCTTTGCACACTGCGAGTTTTAGCATCGATAGAGTCGCGATTCTAACGCGCGTTAGCATTGATGCAGTCGCGATGAGGAAGCTGGACATTGACAAATTATGTACTGTATATTGGCGACTGCGTTGATACTAACGCGTGACTGCATCGATGCTACATTAAATCTGTTCATTTATTGAATCGAACGACAACAACACGAACAACTAAAAACGAAGTAGTCCTGAAAATACTTGTAGGTGCATAGTTGTCTGTAGTCCAGACAGAGAATAAGTTTGTTATTTGTATTCGGTCGTCGGTCGTGTGTCGCAGAAAATCGGATTATGGCGAGTTTGTTACAGTTTGCTTTAACTAAATAGAAGTCAAGTTAGAGTTCAAAATAAATACGTCGTAGAACACAATGTCTTTATGTCATCAAAGAAGTGTGTTGGTTAATATAGCAATAAGTGTATTGCTATTTCTGTCGGTAATACAAAAATGAAAACGAAATAATACGGAACTAATAGAAGAGTAGTAGCACGTTCAATTACTAAAATACTTACACAAAACAATAATATTTTAGTGCACAGTGTGTGATGTTTACCACAGGCATTAATATAAGTACTAGCCTGTAGCCAGAACCTGGCGTGTTTCACTGGGCAGATTGATTTGCGAACGCACGCAAGCTTAAATTTACCTAACCTGCATAACCATATTGAACTATTTAGATAAAAGTTCTATAGGAGTTTAGTAAAATGTTAGGCCCTCAAGCTAGGGAAATGTTTAGAACATGTTCTATCGAAACAACATTAGATTGACCATAGTGTATTTGCTTAATTGAATTCAGTTCGAAATGAATCAATTAGACCCTATTGTGTTTGCACCTACACAGCCTGACTGAACTGAATATATTATCATTATAGGCATACGCCCGGATAGCGTAAGACACGGGGTTCGATTCCTCGTCTGTCACGGGCAAAGTTGCTTTATACAAGTGCGATTTATATTATTAAGTTTGTATAGCGACAAAACACTATAAAAACAATAATGTATAATTTATAAGACGAAATAAAAGTTCAAAGAGTCTGAGTTACAAAAATTAGTAACTCACAACGTGACCAACACCTAAACCTAACAAAGACAGCGTAAGTTATTTATGTAAGGTTCATGGCAGAGCATAGTTGTAATGAAGCTCTCGTCGTCGCTGACGCAAAACTAAGAGCGATAGGCATCGGCCATTCCCGTGTAATTGAATCGGGGCCACTCGGCAAAACCGCGCCATTTTCGCGCTGATTACATTTGCGCCATAATACGGACTCTCTCACGTCGCGCCTGATTGAGTGGATAGTGTGGACTCGACTTTATAACGCTCCTAGCTGAGTCATATAAAAAGCTGCCCTATGATTCTATGCCGTTGTTTCAGGTAACTGTTACGATGTGTTCAAAACAATAAAACTTTTGCATATTATAACAGTTGGTAAAGGTCTTATCGGGTGACGCGAAGCAATAAGCCCCTACCTCTAACCGGTCACTTCTGCTACCTGTTGTACTTACAACTGCCTCGGTGGCGCAGCGGTAAGATGGTCGCACTGTAAAGCGACGGGTGCGCCAGAGGTCCCGGGTTCGATACCCAGGTCGGTTTTTTGTTCAGAAACTTTTAACCGCCAACTTCCAAACTCCGGGCTAACCTAAAAAGGTAAGCCCGGAGTTTGGAAGTTGGCGGTGTTTCACGCCCGCCGTGCCTCGAAAAAGCACGAAAAGCCGTTGGTCCTGCTCCTGATCTCTCTCCGGTCGTGTCAGATTGCTGTCCCATCGGGCTATGAGAGTGAAAGGCTTAGAGAGGGCTGCTGTGTTTGTGCACTATAATATGTCCCGCGCAGTCATTTAGTTGTTGTGACTGGCCACCGTAGTCGAAATTGGCTAGGGGGACTACTACTATACACACAACATTGAAGAAAAATATTCATTAGTTAGTAAATAGTAAGTAACAAAATTATATCAAGTATCAAAATAAACGAAAGTTTTGACTCTTTCTGATAAATCAACGTGTTGTTAGTACAATTACTTCCATCACGTCAATCTGATAAACACTGCGGTTTCTTATGAATGTGTAGCAAGGGTTTATTTTCAATAAAAATATATTGTACTGGCGTCGTTACAGTTCTAATTCTAAAACATTGTAATACTAACTAAACATCAATCAAGTCGACGGCAAACATTCGCGATGGAGATTGCTTCGCGAATGCATTCGGCTTCGAGCGAAACAATTCTGTTTGCAGGCGCGGCGCGCGGGCCGTAGCTAATTTGCGGCCAAAATCGAACATTTGGGACTGATTTTACCAAGTACAGGATTAGGTGTCATGCCCGTTTTCTGTTCAACTAGGACCAAGACCTTAATTGCAATTAATAACATCTTCATTGTAAAAACATTTATTACAAGACTTGCACGTACCCAGGTGGGTCCAGGCCTCCTCCTCCTCGTGCTTAAAGAATAAACCTAGTAGTATTAAAAGTTTATTTGTTAAAGTGAGTGTGATCACCTTTACCTAGGTCATCACATATTGTTTTTTAGTTTAATAAACTAAAACCCGACTGCTAAAAACAAGTGAATACTATTTTCAAAAATTTCAGCGAAGTCAATTTTCTTGTTTTTTTCTTTTTAAAGCGTGTTTTTAGTTGTAGGTTTTTAGTTAATTATATCTGATTTTAATACTCTGATCTCTGGATACGAGTATAATTATGTGATTGCAAATTAAGTAACACACAATTTAAGCGGTATAAATGGTGCATGCCAACCAAACCTACATATTATTTAAATTGTTTCAGGTAACTGATGGATGATTGGCAACATCGCGGTAGGTGTGGTGGAGAGACCGTAAATGACTCTCAGGCTGACCCACTCCGTCGAAAACGTCTTGGAGTTAGGAGGCGGCGCTACGAGCGTCTCTTACCACCTGACGGACCTATTGGCGATGGGGGCCAAAGCTCTTGTCAACCGTTAGTTCCACAGACGGAAGAAGGGGTAACGAGGCAACCCCTTGATGTCATGCCGATACTAATAGGTACAGGCAACCGATGGGACGACGGAGTGCATGCAAATAGCGATCCTTTGTCGTCCCACTTAGCGGTCTGAGTGACCACGCCGAGGTTTTCGTGGGTATACTTGGCATTAGTCATCAAAGAGTCCCAAATAAACTGCCACGGTATGCATAAAGCATATTCTCCGCGAGAAAAAAAATCTTATAGTTCGCTGTACACATTTTAGGCCGCCTCAGTAGATGGTGATGACCCCAACACAATTTATTGACTATGCAGATTACTTTCATTGCTTCATGTTAGAAGCTCATCGATGCGTGGTGTTGAACAAAGCGTTGAGTCCAGGTTAGTGAATAGTTTTTTTTCTAACGACGATGTGGACTTTAACTTAGATACAGTCAGACCAGCAATATGTCACTGAAAATTGAGTAAAACATACCTGCGAAATTTGCAGCAAAACATTTTACTTACATTGTAGGTTAATAGAGTTACTCAACTCTTGCAGTTCGGTAGTTTTGACCTACATTCCCGTAAACACCCCACGCGTGTGGACCTTCCAACAAGTAAAGTGCTTAGTTCAAATGCAATGTAACTTATAATAACACTCAGCCTAAGTTGTGTTAATCAAATAATCGTCGTTAATTCTCTATACGCCAGGCACTCGAGCCGTTTGAGGGTTGACCCAAATTATTACGATTATACAAATCCTTTAGTTCGCTATACGGAGTATCGCTCCGTTAACTTATACCTTCAAACGTTTAATTAACAGCCTAGGCATTTAATTAACTGGCTAATTTAACCATATGGCTGTGACTCGCAAAATCAGAGTCTCGGAAACGGCTTCAAAATTTTCATGAAATTTTGTACTCAGTCCACTGCGTTAGAAGGCTTTATCGGTGAACATCCCTGGTGCGCATGGTGCTAGCCAGCCCGAACAGGATCCTGCGCGCTTTCGCCGAGCGTTTTGACTGCCAGTATATGTATCACTGTAACATGTTACATGCAAACACTGGTACATGCACGGGATGATGAATGGCAACACCATTCTATTTTGACATGTTAAATTTGTTTCGTGATTGAAATTTGTAATTGATCCACTTGTTAACATATATAAATAATTAAGATGTTCCGGGTTTTAAGGTTTTATAAACACTTACATTTAATGAATGATATCATTCCACAAATCATGTAACCTTTTTCTTCTATAGTTTTTTAGAAGCTCCTAGAATCAAATTCCTACAAGTCAAGGTTAATTCCTAAGACCTAAGCAGTTTAGTCCTACAATATGTTTGTAGTTATGATATTCTAATAATATGCCCTCATTTAATTTAAAGGCATTTTGATTAGCTGAAAAAACATCAATTCGAAAGTAAAGGGCAATTTTGAAACAGTCTCAACATCATCCTCTTGCCTCAACAAACTACTTAATTTAGAATTTGTCTTTAACGTCATTTTTATGTTATATCCAAGCACATATTTTAAGTATAAAAAATATTTTAAGTTGTTATGTGGCTATGTTGGAAATATTCTTAAAGAACAAAAACACAACACAATAATTTTACATTTTCAGTTGTCTTCTACAATACTATTGTACATTCGCCAGCACATTAGATTACCCACTTTTGTTGCAAACTAGCCCTTATTATAATGGCATAAGACACCGCAGTGTTTACCTTGACGTGCTGTTGACCGTACCATTAAACTACTATTACCAGCGTATGGACACCACGAACAAATATCCTGCCGCATGCCACTTGTCATCTACTCATTAAATGTTTTCATAACCGTAACTCAAATCTCAAGAATTATATCACAATCTTGTATTGGTGACACATTGTTTGCTTGGCATAGCTTCTCTTTACGTAGTTATAACAACTCACTGCAAAAACTGCCTTAAAAACAGACTAAAAAGCTTAGAATGCGTGTTAAGTTTTTTGTAGGAAAAAGACTTACTATGAAGGGTCAGTGTGTAATAAGAGTATTAAGGGCAACTAACCTTCATTTTACACTGACTCTTTATGCATTAATTATTTAGAGTAACATAGTAGTGCATACTCGACTCCAAAGCAATGAAACCCGCTCTCAGCGCTGGAATGCAAATTAGCCACTAATGATGTAATAGGCCACTGCAAAACTGCATTCGGGCTTGCTATTAAAAGCTGCAACCTGTGACCAGCAGTAATCACTATACTCGTAGTATTATCTTATAATAATCCTCACTCAAACACCGCAATACGGCCCCTGATTAACATTGGCCTCCCATTGGTTTCCTATAGCCGGCAAACTAACATCAAACGCGATCCTTACGAAATTTCGTCTTAAAAGACATCAAAACGTAATACAATAAATAACCTTGAAGCAGGCTTGTTATTCCTAAATCTTTCCTTAAACAAGACCTAAATAAACCCTGTTTCCACCACATCAAACATTACATCAAAGGCGAAATAAAACGTGCCTTAACGTGTAGGCATATTCTAGCCAGATCACGTATGCGGTGAATAGTAAGTCCATCATTTGCATGTCAAAGTCTCCCCCCTCCCCCACAAGGCTCATTGCCCACCTGATGACGTCACACGCGTTTGTCAAGGAACAACGTAATGTGTAACCAGTGAGCTGTATCGTACCTATCTTCTTGATGTTAAAAAAGCTTTTTAATGTTTCACAAATGTTGTTACTTGGCAAACGACGTGTAACAAGAATTAACATCATATTTATTTATAAGTAAGTACGTACGTAAATACGTGCTATTTAATGTTATCGAGCTACCTATTAATATATTTAAGTTTAATGTCAAAACTACCCTAATGTCAAAATTCAAGACTCTTAATGATGAGATTGTTTGGACAGTCCAGCCTGTACCAAACTGATGTAAATACCTATTTATTTTGATTTGTACCATTTTAGTGGCAGCCATTGGTGACTGAGTTTGTTCCGGCGCTTCTTCTCAACACTTGCCAGATTGTGTGTCTTATCTCGAAGCGCTAGTAGGGCGAAAAGATAAGGAGACATGTTCTGGCCCCAAATGAGCCATAATAATAATAATAAAACCTTTTTATTTCCTATAAATGTTACAATTTTTCTATTTATAATATATTATTTTCTAGTATAGGAACCCCTATTTGGGTATAGGTCTCCTCCAGTTTCTTCCATTCTTCTCTGTCTTGAGCTTTCTTGGTCCAGTCATTACCAGCTGCAGCTACGATGTCGTCACTCCACCTCGTCGTTGGTCTTCCTCTCCGTCTTATTCCGATAGGCCCTTTCCATTTTGTTATTTCTCCTGTCCATCTATTGTCTTTGTAGCGTGCTACATGGCCAGCCCATTGCCATTTTAAACTTAGACAGTATTGTAGGACGTCTATGAGTTTTGTTTTCTTCCGTATGGATACGCTTCTTATTTTTTGTATTTTCCTAATTTTTAATAGGCTACGTTCCATCGCTTTCTTGCAACTAACTAGTTTTTTCTTTATTTTAGAGTTGTATGTTCTTACTTGGCAGCCATATGTGAGCGTTGGCAGAATACATGTATCCATAACTGTTCTCTTTAGGTGGAGTGAATAGTTACCTTTCGTTATTTCTTTAAGGGACCAGAATTTTTTCCAACTCAAATTTATTCGGCGTTCTACTTCTTCTTCTTCGTTTCTGTCTTGGAATGATATTTCTTTTCCTAGATATATGTATTTGCTTACATACTCTAATTCATCTCCTTCTAGGTTTATTGAATATATATCACTGTTTGTCATAATCTTTGTTTTTTCTTTGTTCATCAAAAGACCTACTCTTGCACTGTGTTCATTTAGCTGGGTTATCATTTTTTCTAATTTTTTACCATTTTCAGCGAAGAGAACTATGTCATCTGCGAACCTGAGGTGACTTAGACATCGACTGCCAATGTTTATTCCTTCGTTTTCCCAATTCAGGTCTTCGAAGATGTTTTGCAGAACTGCTATGAAAATTTTGGGGGAAAGAGGGTCTCCTTGCCTTACTCCACGAAGAATTGGTATTTCCGGCCCTCGTTTCTCCAGTTTCACACAGCTTGTACTATTTTCGTATATGTTTTTCAAGATATTAAGGTACTTTTCGTGAACATGACATTTGTTCAGTGCCTCCCATATTGCGACGTGTGATATTGTGTCGAATGCTTTGGCGTAGTCGACGAACGCTAAATATAATGGTCTGTTATATTCTTTGTTTTTTTCAATTGTTTGCTGCATGACATGTAGATGATCTATAGTGGAGAACCCTGATCGGAACCCTGCTTGTTCTATAGGCTGAAGATTATCAATATAAGTGCTAGAAGAAAACTAGATGGCGCTGTCGCCATGGTTAACGTCGAATCCGTGTTTAAAAAATCGTAAATACTTTAAAAGTGCAATAAAATGACTAAATTATTATTCACATAATTAATCTAGTGACAATGAAGAGCTACAAGTGTTATCTATACTATAAATGAAGAGACCTCAGTGCAATAAATCAAAATAAGTGCAGTGATGTTATACAATATTATGTGACTAAACAGTGTATAATTATAATTATTCGGACATACTTTGCTGCTTTGCTATCTTATCGATGCCATCAAAAACAATTAACGAGAAAAACTCTGTGAAAAACGACGTAAATCCAAGTTAAATATTTTGTGAAACGTTACTGATTTAAATTGTCAACAAACGAAAGCTGATGAATCATGGTGTCTATGAACATTATTCCGCTACTCACCACAAGAGGACGCTGAAAGCTACTAGACATTACTTAGCACACGAACACGTATCGCCCGCCACCTACTGGTATATTGGGACAACAACGAATATCTAGTTTAACTACTCGACGATAGAGGTCGCTCTTTACTAATTAGGAGGATCTATGACTTGTTGCGACTACTCCACATTAGAGGTCACTCATTACCAAAGTGCTGTCACAACAAGGATTCTTGAAACTAAACCGCTATGGCTTCGAAGAAACAACAACAATATACGGGAAATACAATCGGTGACCGCAAGATGTCGCCAATGGTATCTTGCTGGATATGCAAAAATAGAATTGATGTGAAAAACACACTATTATGTATGACTTGTAACCGCAGATTTGAATTCGATTGCGCAGGATTTTCTGAAAAACTATATCGCATGATGGATCAAAATGTAAAGAAGAGATGGAGGTGCACACAATGTACGCAATCAAAACCAAATAAACAAGTAACACCTCAAAGCAACGTAACAATGAGAAAAAAACATAATCCAATAAATACTAGCAGCGACACAGCAGTGCAGTGTCAAACAATGACACCGACGAACATTATACCTAAGCTATCAACACCTAGACAATATGAGAACGAACAGTCTAGCTTGTACGACTCGCAAATTCTAACAAACGAGCTATCTAATGAATCCATCGTATCTCCAGATATATTGTCTAGAAGCCTAGATTATACACTTAACAACGCTACAACGATACAAGATATCAAACAAACACTCAAAGACATCAGCATGGAACTTCAGAACACACAAAAAGACCTAGAGATTACGCAAGAGGAGCTTGATAACAAGATACTAGAAAATATTGACTTAAAAAGGCAAATTGATAAATTATCACAAGAAATTGTTATTCTAAAATCCATATGCAAATCGACTCCATCTTCAAACATCACAATCGGAACTGAAAAGAAAAAGAAAAGACGAGCTACATGGCTTCCAGAAATACTGAGAACGTTTACCCCGCCACCCACCTCTAGAGAAGGTAAAATGCTCTCCTTAGAAAAAGTTAAAGTATTAGAACAGCAAATCACTGACCTACAAAGTGAACTAAACAGCGCCAAATATGAGATACGAAAATTGAATAACCAAATCAGAAACCTAACCAAGTCACTTCCTAGCCCCTCCAATTCACACTTCAGTCACAGATTTGACATCGAAAAAAATACCGTATCAAATACTTCAATTAACAAAGAAGAAGTTGGAAACACCAAAATATGCATTATTAGCAACACTCGCCGCAGTGAACTAGCAAGGGCAGTAACAGCAAATTTTAAAGATTATGATATGTGTCACTATCGAATGCCTGGGGCCAACATACATCAACTGATAAACAGAATTAATAGGAAACTTGTTAACTATACCTATCAAGATTACTGTATATTATTTTTAGGGGAAACTGATTTTAGTGTATCAAAAAATTATAAAAAAATTGTTGAACAATTACGTAAGGAACTACTATCTGTGCAACACACAAATGTTATACTTTGCTTACCTACGTTTAAACTACTCCACCAGGCTAATATTTACAATCAAAGGATAGAAACATTCAATGAATTATTATACTTTGAGAACTTAAAATATGAATACTGCTATATATTAGACTCAAATAGAAATTTAAATTACTCATATGATATGTTCTCTAGCTATTCTGGTAAAATCAACATGCGAGGCCAAAAACTTATCTTGTATGACATAAATAAATTTATTACAACTATTAAAACGGCATATTTTGACCAGGGGGAGAACTTTTCTAACCCAAAATTAGTGACCCCTCAGAAATCTGTAATTGAGTCTGAGGAACATAATTCCTTTCGTTTCTTTCGATCCAAAGAAATATAATAGCATGGTCCAAAACAAACAGTTCCAAAATAATGTAAATATTCATTCCCATGATTATATAAACATATTTCACCAGAATATCTGTGGCCTACTTAACAAAATAGATCAGCTATCTGTTCATATAGAAGAATTGTATTCTGCCGGGTGTGATTTAGATGTTATATGTATAACGGAACACTTCATGCTTAATGATGATACAATCAATGTATCATTATGTAACTTCAAATTGGTCGGATATTGCTCTAGAGATAGACGGAGAGGAGGCTCTTGCATTCTAGTTCGCAGAGAACATGAATATAGAGCCGTTAATTTAAGTAAATTTTGCATTAAAAGTGTAATAGAATGCTGTGCTATAGAGCTTACATTATCTAATATAGTTGTTATATGTGTGTACAGACCGCCAAGTTCTGATTTCGATCTATTTTTAGAAAAGTTGACTCAATTGCTTGACTATCTGTGTCATTATAAAAACAAAAAAATTATACTATGAGGAGACTTTAATATCAATATTTTGAACAAGAATAAAATGTGTATAGAGTTTGAGAACGTACTACATAATTATAATCTCAGGTTACAGATTAATGAGCTAACTAGACCTAGCAGTGGAACATGTATAGATAACTTTGCAACTAACATTTGGCACTGTAAGTCACAGGTATTAGATCTTAATTTATCAGATCATACAGCGCAACTGTTAAAATGCCCAGTTAATAAAAAAATACTTATAAACCAATGGCGCATTAAAAAACGAGATTTGTGTGCAGATAATATGAAAAAATTCCATGATGCTATAGGCAGTTTGAGCTTTTCTGAATTATATAAAATAACTGACACTAATGAAGCATACAACTACTTTTATGAGATAGTACACCTGTTCTACAATCTACGTTTTCCTTTGAAATTTATAACTATAAAAACTAGAAAAAAGCAGAAATGGATTTCTCGAGGCATTAGGTTGTGTAGCAAAAATAAAAGAAAAATGCTGTGGCACTACAGGAAATCCCCAACTTTAGATAATAAAGAGCGACTACAAAACTATACAAAACGGCTCAAAAAAATTATAATCTTGACACAAAAGAGTCAAAACAATTATACTTTAAATTCATCACAAAATAAGTCTAAAGCTACATGGGCTATCATTAATAGAAATAAACATAACCTTCCACGGGAAACTATTACAGCTGTCTATAACGAAGGCAAAATTGTATCTAACCCCATTGACATTGTAAATGCACTAAACAATAACTTTATTGACCAAATTAAAAACACATCAAAATTGACATCAAAAATTAACAAAATTCAAATTTCAACTCAATCAAACATGAACTCTATTTATCTTACACCAACATCCAGTTTCGAAATTCGTAATATAATAATGTCTCTTAAAAACACAGCTAGTGTTGGCTATGATGATATATGCACGGCAGCAATAAAATGTTGTGCTGAACATCTTGCCCCAGCTCTATCACATATTATAAATTTATGCTTAAGTCAGGGCATATTCCCTGAAGCTTTTAAGACATCTATAATAAAGCCTACTTTTAAAAAAGGCGACAGAACCAATATGGCAAATTATAGACCTATAGCTCTTATACCTGTACTATCAAAAGTCTTTGAAAGGGCAATATACACTAGAATTAACACATTTTTTGAAAAACACAATGTATTCACCCCACATCAATATGGTTTTCGACAAGACAAATCCACAAATATGGCCATACACAATTTATTAAAACT
The DNA here is from genome assembly GCA_963924145.1 of Pyrausta purpuralis. Taxonomy (NCBI): domain Eukaryota; kingdom Metazoa; phylum Arthropoda; class Insecta; order Lepidoptera; family Crambidae; genus Pyrausta; species Pyrausta purpuralis. The sequence goes on from OZ001645.1 coordinate 32,466,641, forward strand.
TGTAACCGATTCTGTAGATGAAAGACAAAAAATATGTGCAGTATTTATGGACATGTCAAAAGCTTTTGATTATGTCAAACACAATTTACTGTTACATAAACTTCAACACTATGGCATACGTGGAATTGCTCTGAACCTGATAGAATCGTATCTTAGTAATAGAAAGCAACTCACTACTATCAAAAACATTGAAATGAATGAACAAAGGCCTCTAGAAATAGAATATCAGTCCCATTATAGAGATGTAGAGTACGGTGTTCCACAAGGAACGATACTTGGTCCCCTCTTATTCATAATATACATCAATGATTTGCCGACATGTATCAAATATCCTATGACTTTATTTGCCGATGACTGCACAATCTTAATAAAATGTGAAAATATTTTGACATATGAAAATGAAATAAACAAGACTCTTAATACTGTGATTGAATGGCTTGACTTGAATAATCTGAACATAAACATTGAAAAAACTAAAATAATTCACTTCCGACAACATACCCAAACACCTAACTTGACTATACGATATAATAACCAAATTGTAGAATCAGTTGACTCCACAAAGTTCTTAGGTATACATATAGATTATCAAACAAAATGGACGACGCATATAAACGAGCTGTGTACACGTATCAACAAATTTGTTTATGTAATAAGGAAATTAACAAGAGTTGCAAATCTCGGAATGGTACTAACAGCTTACCACGGATATATCTCATCCATTTTAAGATACGGAATTATTTTCTGGGGCAACGGCACTGATAAATTGCAAGTTTTCAGAGCACAAAAAAAATGCATCAGAGCTATAAAATCCTTGCATTGGAGGGACAGCTGCAAACCACACTTCAAGGAATTAAAAATATTAACAGTTCCCTCGCTCTACATTTACGAGACGGCGGTCTTTGTCAAGAGAAATCTGCATCTATTTCCCACTCTATCCAGTAGACGTCATATACACACTTTAAGCGCACCAATTTGTAAAACCGCATTAAAGAGGAAAAGCTTTTACTGTATGGCTCCTAAAATTTATAACAAATTGCCAAAAAACTTAAGAGACGCCAGCTTGAACACATTTCGCAGAGAATTGTTGTCAATTTTGATAAGAAAATCATATTATAAATTATCCGAATTTTTGACTGATACTTTGTAATATAATCTTGACATGATAATTTTGTTAAATATTTATATTATTATTATTATTTTTAAATTGACATTGAATTTTTATGATATACTTATACTGTTATTCAACTAGCGGTTTTTTTTTTTGTTTGTAAATTTTGTACGCCACTCATAGGCCAAACATAGAGCACTACTTATCATATATGTACCACCTGAATTCTGTCACCTATGTTCTACAAATAAATGATTTGATTTGATTTGATTTGATTTGATTTGAGTGCTGATTCTGTTTAGTAATATGGAGGTAAACAATTTATATATGCTCGGGAGGAGGCTGATTGGCCGATAGTTACCAATATCTTGGGGGTCGCCTTTTTTATACAACAGAATTATGTCTGATTTCTTCCGCTGTTCAGGTGCTTGTGGTAATAAGCCGATTCCACTTTTTAGAGCCTCATTTGGTATACAGTCTGGGCCTGGGCTTTTTTCTGTTTTGAGTTTCTGTATGTATTTGACTACCTCCATTATGTCCACTTCTGCCGGTTCGTCTTCGGAGTCGCGTCGGGATACAGAATTATTCTTATTTGCAGCATCGTACATTCCAGCTTTATTATCGTAAAGCTCCTTGTAGAACTCTGTGGCGCAGGCTATAATCTCTTTCCTCGTGTTCGTTCCTATAGTTGTTTTTAGGTTCTGTATCCAGGTTTTATGTGTAGAAAGTTGTTTATAAGCTCTTTTTGTGCTCCTGTATTGTTTCAAATTAGTTTCTATTATCTGTTGTCTGTAGTCCAAGTAGTCCTGTTTAATAGCCTTGTTAGTTGTTTTGAATAGACTTTTTAACTCTTCCTTCATTACCTTTGTTTTATTTTGTGTCTTCAGAAGTTTTGAGCGTCTTGCTATTAGTTCCATTGTTGGCTTTGTTAATATTTTGTTCACATTCTTTTGTTTGTCTTCTTTTTGCGGTATTGACATGCTTTTTTTAATGATGTGTTCTATATTGTTATAGAAGGTCTGGACGCTTTCATCGCTGTCTAAATTTTCTAGTTCTTTTATATTTGTTTCTAGATTATTTGTGTATACTTTTATGTCTTCCTTCGTTTTAAGCGTGTTTGAGGATGGTCTAAATGCTTTTCTGCATTTTTTGCTTTCTTGTAAAATATAAGTAGCTCTAACTAGTCTGTGATCAGAGCTAAAGCTCAAACCATGTAAGATGTCAATCTTTTTAATTTTTTTAGGCTGGTTAGATAGAATGAAGTCCACTTCGTTTTTTGTTTTTTCATTTGGAGAAATCCAGGTCCATTTCCGATTCCGTCTCATTTTGAAATAAGTATTCATGATTGATAATTTGTATTCGAAGGCAAATTGTATGAGATTTTCTCCTCGTTCATTTCTTTTACCATAACCAAATTTTCCTAGAATTGTAGATTCATTTGTTTTAGTTATGCCCACTTTGGCGTTAAAATCTCCAATGACAAGTAAGTTTTTTCCAGTTATAGTTAAAGCTTCTTGTAGGGTCTCATAGAATTTTTCTATTTCTTTCTCTGTGGCTTTTTTGGTGGGTGCATATACTTGAATTATTGACATTATCTTATCATTGAACTGTAATTGTAACAGCGCGACTCTTTCTGATAAGCCTGTGAAATTTAATATGTTATTTTTATATTCTTTTTTAATCAGAAAGCCCACTCCATGTAGCCCAGGCGTTTCTCCTTTATAGCAAAATATAAAATCCTCGTGCTCTTCCATATTACTGCCCATTCTCCTCACTTCGGCTAAGCCTAATATATCAATTTTAATTTTTTCTAGCGAATACATGAGTTCTATATATCTAGCTGTAGATGATAGTGATTTGACGTTCAATGTTCCAATTAGTAGAGGTTTTTGGGTTGGTTTTCCATTTTTAACTAGAGGGTTTTGGTCGCTTTCCCCCTCGGGGACCAGCCGTCTAGGGGGAGGATGTTTCTTTCTTGGTAGTTGTATTTTCGTATTGTTTTTATTGGTGTTCCGATTCCGAATATGCTGTGGTTGCTATGTACTAGTTTTTTCTTTCAGTGAATTCGCTCGTGCACGTGCCATGTACTCGAATGCATAGGCTGTGTTGGCTTTTTTCGGCGCTACGTACGATGTTTTTTCTGACTGTGGTGTGCTCTGATTAGGTGATGAGGATTGGTCCCGCTTTCTCTTCTCTCGATTTGCATTATTATTTTGATTTTTAACTATGAGCTTATCTACTTTTATGTAGGCTATGTTGCCTTTCTTTCGTTCTTCTTCTAGTTGTGGTTGCAATGCCTTGCGTGCTTCCAATACTTCTCTTGTGAAGTCCTCTTTGATATAGATTCCTTCCGGTAATTTGTTCTTGGATTTCATGATTTCCATTTTCCTCCAGTAAGATGCAAGTGAGATTAGTATGGGTCGTGGCTTGCTTTGATTTTTTCCTATTCTAAAGGTATTCGTTATTTCGTTTTCTTGTAGGTTTAACTCGAGATAGTTGTTAAGTTGTTCGGTTACTTTTTTGACGAGGTTTAGCCCTTCTTGATTGTTTTCTTTTATTCCAAATATAATTATGTTGCTTTTCTTTTTAGCCATTTCTAAGCCTTTCACCTTCTCTTTTAGTTCTTCTACTTCATTTTTAAGTTTTTTGTTTTCTTCATCTAGCCTTTTAAATCGTTCATTGATTTGCTGTACTACATTCTTAGTTACTGCTTCTGTTATAGTTATAGTCTGTTGTTCCATTTGCTCTTGGATTTTGCTCAGTAATAATTCCATTTGTGGTTCCATTTTCTAGCGAAAACAGCGCTTTTACTTTTATTTTTTACGGAAATACTTTAATAACTTTGGGGTAATTTGAATCGTAGATCTGGCAACTCCGATATTACAGGTGATTTTAATGTTCTTGTGGTGGCAACATTACGTCTGTCAAAGTTGATTTCTGCAGTTGTCTTACTTGTATTCCTGACAGGTGTTTCGGACGAACTTCTCTCCGTAAATATTTTAAGGTTATTTTGTCGTTAAGTAATTATCACTTTTACACTGTTTAGAAGCTATTTGTCATTTTAAGTATCTTCGGTGGTTTCAAATAATTGTGTTTTTGACTTTTTACACTTGATTCACTGGAACTTTGTGGTGATAGCGAATATTGTTGTTGAGAGCAGTTGACAAAACGTCTAGTTATTTTGACACCGGAACCGGAATGAGCCATAATTGATTGATATTAATTAATCATTGACGTTCATAAGTGGCACTTTGTGTCCTAAATAAATAAATTATTTTTGAATTTGAATTTTGAATGTGTATTGTCAATATCTATACCGCCTATCCACTTTCAAAGGATAATCGCTTGCTAACACGATACAAAAACGAGCGTCATTTACAACAAATGACGACGCAAGATTCAAGCAATTTAGGTTCTAAGGTGGTTAGGCGGCTTTCGCCTTGAAAGTTCACAACTCTAGCCTACCACTTTCCAATGCCTTCAATTCAGAATGCTTTGATTACGTTACGCACCAACAGCTTATATTATAACCACACCATCGGTAATACATCGGCTGTCTTCTGTATGGTATTAACCGAAATGTTTTCAATCAGGTGCCTGATAGGATAAGGTCTTTACAATGGTATTCTAAAACTGAAACACAGATTATTATGTACATACTTGAGCGAGTGCTACGCATAAAGGTTGGAGAAAATGCCTTCAAATGAGTAGGTTGGTACTTTAGAGAGCAATTCAAATTAAAAATGTAAAGAAGATGCATCTGAGTAATACATGCTGCTTGGTTTTAAAATAGCTGTGAACTTCCCTACAGGAAATGAGAAATATTGCGTCTTCCATGTATGTTAGAGACGTGTGTATTTTTGTAAAAACTTTTCGAAAATACTTTTGGAAACATACAGCGATGTAATACCTCGTCAAATAAGAGAGAAATTAAATAACTTGTTGTATCAGCCTTATGGCTTATATCCTTATGGGTATTTACAAGAAAAATATGTGTTAATGTGGATTGAAATTAATAATAAATTTCCTAACGAATTGAAATAAATAAGGAATATTGTTAAAAAGATAGTAATTTAGTCATTGTCGTACTGTTTCTGTAGCTTTAAAGATTATATTGATTGGAATTGGAATTTTAATAATGATATTAAGACATTGTATTTGACATGCTTTAGAATGTTTTTAACACTCACAGTGTCATATTTTATATTCATAAAGATGAAATAAGAAACCAAAAATTTTGCGCACGGGCGGGACTTGAACCAGCAACCTTTTGGCATACCGGGCTGGTTCAAGTCCCGCCCGTGCGCAAAATTTTTGGTTTCTTATTTCATCTTTATGAATTGTATTTGACATTTTATTAGAATAAAAATACATTTTAATGTATGCATGCCTGCGTGCAGGTGGAATACATGCTGTATTTACCATAATTTTATGGTATTTTTTTTTGGAAAATGTATTCTCATTCTCAGCAAATAAATGATTGATTTTTTTTGAGCGCCTCAATCTTAAGATATATAATTGCGTTTTGCGCTAAATATGACGTAACTTTAAACATCTTTGCTATGCTATCATGCTTTACTAGATTATTGCATACAATTTTGGTAAATAAAACCTGTATGTTTTGCTGTGTTCATGTAAGGGCCTTTTAAAAAACTGAGCGGGATGCGAGCGTGCACCAGGCGAAGGAGCGGTAGCGCGCGGCGTGAAAATGAACGAGTGTTCACGTAACAATTTCGCCTTGATAATAATAAAAAATCTCCACTGATTTTCGGTAATCGCGGCCCCCCTCAACAGAGATGGATAGGCCAGGTATCCAGGAGATATTTGAGTGCTCAGCTGTCCCGATATGTACGCATACTCAAGTGCACTCTCTGTTCCTTAACTTTCATTAAATTCGGTGAGACGGCAGGCCGTATGACCGGTGAGAGTTTTGGCACAGTATGGCTTACGTGGTTTCCGAGGGACGAGGGTGTCATCACCACCAACTTCCTGACTCCGAGCTCATTCCGAGTATTTTCAAGACAATAAAACCCAAAAACTAATTCCAACCCGGGAACTCTTGACTAGTACCAACGAACTACACTAACGAGGCAATCATAAAAGGCCTTCACTTCTCTTAGCCTTGATAAAGCTAACCAAAAGTTGCGTATATGTGACGTATCCTAGCTAATCCAGCTAACCTTCTATTAGTTAGGAAACTATAATATTAGACATTGTTCTTAAAATGCACAAATACCTCCCCTTTGATACTAAATTACTAACCAGGAGAAGGAAAAATAAGCTAGCCTCATTACCCACCCTAAAATCTGACTTTACAAGACGGCAATACTATACGCAGTCTGCCGCAATATAAAAATGCTATAATATAATAAAAAACAAAGTACCTAACATATACCCCCTTAATAAAAACAAATGTAAAAACACGGTCTTGGAATGGTTAATATCTTTGAGTTACATGGACACTAAATTGTTGCTTTTAAAAAGTAACAAATGATATTATCATTATAATTTTTATCTTTTTATGTACTTATAAGTTATGTATTGGTCTATCCATAAATGAAGGTTAATAGGTTGCAATTATTCTTATTATTATAATATAAGTATAACACAACACACGCACACACATACAAACGCGCGCACGCGCACACACACACAGACACACAGACACACACAGACACACACACACGCACACACACACACGCACACACACACACACACACACACACACACACACACACACACACACACACACACACACACACACACACACACACACACACACACACACACACACACACACACATGATATTACGTTGCTTACTTGTTTAGAGTTTACAGTAGTAATTTAGTACGTTATGAACCCGATTGTTAATTGTTCCCACAACTTATACTTGTACTAGACTAAGTTACAGAAATAAAATATTTGTATTTGTCTCCGCTGCGCATCCGTCCGCCCGTAACATTTTCAGAGGAAAACGCCACTGAAATGAGGCCAGTAAACAGATAATGGGCTTAAACAAGCAGTGTGTGTTAAACTTTGTGTGAGCCAATATACTGTGTTTGAGTTTATTGCGTCACAAATTCAGATGAAAAATGAACATGTTGTGCACCTGGCTGTGCTTACCCGTGCGATTAGTCGGCCGCATTTCTGGCTAGGCTTAATTTATGAACGGTGATAAGGGCCGCTGGGCGGGCTGCGGACGTAAGCGTAATGCCTTCTGCGATCTTATACGAGGGTCAAACTGAAAGTTCTTAGAAAATCAAAAACTGATTACATTAGCCAGTTATTAGTTTTATTATATCTTTTCAATCGATCGATCGTTCGCTTGGCGGTGTGCGACGAGGCGTTGTCGTGGTGAAGGAGGATCCTACTGCGAGGTCGTTTCTCTCGAACTTTTTCCAAGACAATTGGCAAACAATTGGTAGTGTACCATTCTGCAGAAACTGTTTTTTGATCCTCTAACACAATTGTTGCGAAATGACCTATCCTTCCAAAGAACGAGGCCACCATTTTTTTTCCCGCACTTCGATCTCTCTTCACTTTAGTTGGCAACTCCTCGAAAGGAAACACCCACTGAGCAGATTGTCTTTTGGTTTCAGGATCATAACAGTAAATCCAGCTTTCGTCACCTGTTAGTATGTCGAACACAGCATTTGAGTCACCTCCGTTAAATCTTTCAATCATTTTACGGCACCAATCCACACGATGGAGTTTTTGAGCCTTAGTCAAATTATGAGGTATCCACCGGGCGCAAAGCTTCCTGACCGCTAAATGTTCGTGGAGGATTTTGTGCACTTGACTCATACCGATGCCTAAGCTTGTCCGAATCTGCTGATAGGTCACTCTTTTGTCAGTCTCTATCATACGCCGCACAACACAGATGTTATTTTCAGTCGTCGCCGTAGAAGGCCGTCCCTCACGTACATCATCAGTGAGATTAGTGCGACCACGTTTAAACTCATTAAACCAGTTGTAAACAGTCGCACGAGATGGGGCTTCATCGTGAAAGGCCAATCGTAGTCTATCATAACTTTCTTGTTGACTTAAATGACATCGAAAGTCATAAAAAATCATTGCACGAAAATTTTCTCGTGTTAAATTCATGTTGACGTGACACAGACAATTTTCAATTTGCCGCCAAATCGTAAAACAAATGACAAATGAATGAAATATATACTCAGTAATATTGGCAAAGAGTTCTATTTTCAAATTTTAGAATATTTTTTTATTATATTGTTTATAAGTGGCCAGTTCTAAGAACTTTCAGTTTGACCCTCGTACACGGACCGCTTGGAGGCGGCTTGTCGATTGATGCGCTGATAGATAGTCCGCTGAAGTAGTACGCTCGTTATGTAACGGTATTATTAGGATTAGGTAATGATGTTTTCAAATTCACAACATTCCGTTTAAAAATTAACTTTAAAAAAAGAAGATACCTACTTCAAAACCTTAATAAACTCTTGACCCCTGTAATGAATCCATTTAAGGCAAACAATTTTCTTTTTGAAGTCGGTGCTCTGATAGTCAATGCTTGAGATGGACAAAGTGATGGCTTTTACTTTTTTTAAAGTTATTTTTTTCTATATTTTTGTGATGCCCTTTATGATTCCTTTCTTTGGAAAACTACAAATTACCTGTTATAAGTCCTGTCATTAAAATCACTCAACCCCTAAACGTTAAGGAGTTCCACCATCTGCTCAGCTCCACAAAATGTTGACTATCAGACATAACATAACATTAAGATTCTATTAAAAAATACTATATGTGCATTTGAAATAAGACGGTTTTCCTACATCCCCTTATCTGCTCCCGACTTAGCAACAATGGGACCAACTAGAAGATTTATAACTTCTAGGTTAGCGAAAAAAATCAAATCTACAAATGACTGTGATATGAGGTATCACAGCCACAAAAAAAACATGATGATGATGTCCTCCACGACGTGTCCGTCGACGGTGACACCTAGTCAGTTTCGAGCATGAGCTCGGAGGTGACTTGCAAACCTGAACTTGGTCTTGAACGTGCGACTGCATAAGCTGCACTGCAGTTGACCACTTGTGTTGTAGGTGTAGGTGTAGGAGACCTTGGGGCGTGTCTTTTGAGCATGGCGTTTGGCGTCAAGTTCATTGAGACGGGCTGCTTCAAAGTTCTCAATTCCAGTTTTGACTGCATTACGTCACTCTGGCCTCATCAATGCGTCTCAATCAACAAAATAAACATACAGTCAAATTGACATCCTCCTTCTTTTTTGAAGTCGGTTAAAAAAAGGGGTTGACGGGTACTGAAAAAGACTTATAAGTATTATAGAAATTCAGACTTGAAAAACAGCAGAGCGATTTAAAACGATTGATAAACTATTCGGCTTGAGTTACGGCTAGATTTTCTATTCCTTTTTAAATTGATGTCGTCCATAGTTTGAAAGGATGTCGAAACTTCAGTTCAGTAACAATTATTATTATTTTTTTATTTTTATAGAAACGATGTAAAATACAAGTGAAAAACAATAATTTTAAGGTAATAAACATGTGTGTGTGTACATACTATTATAAATACCAGACCACTTAGAAAGTATTGCAAAAATAAGGAAGACTGGCCGGTATGAATCTTTTTGGAAAATATGATTATAAGACTGAAAATTAAGCTGCTCGGACGCGCCTTACGTTAGTGAAAAGTCATAAAGTCATAAAGGTAATTTATTTATGCAAATAGGCCCAATTTTACATCTGTGTGTCTGTAATCATAGTGATCTTAAACAGCATCAATCAATTTGAGAAATCATATACATTAATTAGTCAGGGAGCCTTTTGAGCTCCGACCTCCATTGCACGTACCTAGTAGTAACTGATTCAAACAAGTTGATGCAAAAGCTCGAAGCAGTCCCAATAGTTACAAATGCAGTATAACATAACAGTACAATATTTACAGCTCTGCGGTCGGATATATTACGTCGCTATATCCCGTAAAGTGAACGGAATGTGTTTTCTTTGTAGACTGAAATGCAATCTGCATCTGTCTTGCGTTTGTCGGGGCTCTGCTTCGGATTGTTTTATGGATTCGCGTATTTTAAGTCGTAACATTGATTTTGAGTTCTTTAATATTTCTCGTACAGTCGAGACTGAATCAACTTACTTTTGTTTTGATTACCCTCGTAAAAATTTAAGTATTTAAGCTTGACCGCTGTCCGCTATGTGTGCGAATCTTTTTGTATGATACATAAAATAAAACTAAGGCAATCTAACTAAAGCGTTCAATTTTATGCATGACAGCCGGCAGAACAGGCAGCAATATCATACTCATAAATGTACGTACGATGAGGCAGCGATTAAGTGTAGTGTGGGTAGCCGTAAATTATATAAAAATATACATATTCAGGGTTTGACATGATTGTAGGTTGTAGAGTGTATGCTCTTAAATACACTGTACATAGAGTCAATGGTTTTCATTCTTTCAACTGCGAATGTACTAACATACAGCTACCACTAAACAGCAAGTGGATGCTCGGCGGATGCCTTCCGGTGAGCTTCGTAATTGGAACATCGACGGGTAAATATTACTCACTTCCAGTGTTAAACAGTTTTGATACTTTAACAGTATAGTAGACTAATCCAACAAAGTATAAAAAATATGAGAAGCTGTCCACCCGTTCTCGAGTTATAACTCGAGTTATGTAACTAACACGACTTCTTTTGTATATAAATAGATAGAAGATATACAGATGTGTAATGTAATAAAAGATATACAAAGATTGTACTTTCATGAAAATTTTGATTTGAGGGATATTTTAATGCACAGAATGACTTTAGGTAGTATTGATATACTGTTTTAGTTTGTAGAGTAGGCAGCACCGCCAGTGTCGATACTCTGACTTATATTGTTTTTTGCGTATCCGGCCGTCCCTGTCACTCATGTTTGCATGAGTGAAAAGAATAAGAATAAGGCAAACCTGTAGTAGATTTCACATTACTCCGGAAGGAATATGATTTCACCAGAACGACCTCTATGTTACACTAGACAGGCAGTTTAGAACAAAAAGAGATGGCTAAACGACTGCCCTAAGAATGTATAAACATTTGTCAATATCCTGTTACTCTGAAATATTCATAAATAATTATTCAGTATTTATTATTTATCTAGATAGAACTAGAACTTTAGTAAAATAATGTAAATATGTAAGTTTTTGAATTGTTTATTTTCGACAATAATGACCTCAAAATAAAATAAAGTAAGGCGATAAAAAAGACGTCACTCGATCGTACTAACTGTTGTCTTGTTTATTGTTATTGAATTCTTACTTTTTAAAGTCACTGTTACCCATCTTACTACAAAATTACAAACGCCTTACAAAACTTCATAGCAAAAGCATTTTTTGATAAGTTTGTTAACCAATCAAAGTAGGAATAACGACGATTTTATATTTTAGATTGTTGGTTTTTGAAAAGTTCCTGAAACTTTTTTATACAAAAACAATATAAATCTATTCAGCATTATATAACACTAGGTGTCATGTTTGTACATTGTTAGGGCAGTCGCCCATACATCTATTTAGCCATGTCTTTTGTGGTATAAAACATTAAGGCCAGATGGAGAATTTTTCAAAGCGTAGCCAGGGTAAAGCCGTGTTTCTGCATACTTTGTCATTTTAGAAAATGTGACATTAAATTTATTTGAACAGCGTGAATAAAAGTCTATGCTTCATAGAGTAGGGGCCCTTTTCCGGGCAACTGAACGGGATACACTCGCAGTGCGCCGTCACCTGTTCCTGTTTGCGAGAGGAGCTAAGCCCTCCCTTTGTGTGCTGTCTCGATGAGCTGGCCTGTTTGCGGATTATTTACTAAATCAACATACAACTACTTGAAAACAAGCTGCAATGCTCATTAGGGGTAATTTAACTACCAAAGTACCAAATATTCACACATTTACAGGTATGTACATAGATGCATGACCGCTGCTATATCAACACTATCGTAGGTGTTTCTATTTAAGACTAGTGGTTCCCTGCTTCCCTAGACCTCCACGAACATTTTAAGACTAAGATAAGATAAATCCTTTCAGCCGTTCTCGAGTTTTAGTGAGACTAACGAACAGCAATAAATTTTATATATATTGATTTATCGGATTGTTTAAAAAAACCGACCAAGGGCGAGTCGGACTCGCGCACTGAGGGTTCCATGCCAATTTAAACTGAATTAAGGAATCCCTTCACCTTCACTTAGCTAAATTACCACAATATTTAGTTGACGGCAAACATATCTTTGTTTAACATAGTGTTTGCATGAAGAGTTCATTGAAAGTGTTTGTTAAGATCTACAGTATATTTTTATTTTCAAAATTGACACTCGCTTAGCTTAGAAGTAAGAGATCTAGAGGGGGGGGGGGCGTCCATTTTACACTTTGGAAGCGTTTATCTATCAAACGTTAGACTTAAAAAAAAATGTTTTAAATCAATAACGACTATTCTCTCAATCTCTTCCTCGCGAATAGGGCTCTATTCCGCAAGACTGTAACTTTTTTATGCAGATTTGCGTATGTGACGTCACAGGCCTCATAACCTCATCACGGCGTCGTCTGCTAAGGCAACTAAAGCCTAATAAATCGCGCTGTCATAAATTCGGCTGTCGAGCCACCGCGCCCTGCCGCCCTCTACCACCGCCCCGCATGGCCTGGTGCCAATTTCCAGACGAATCATTTGAGTACACTATTATGCAGTAAAATCACTCCCCAATCAATTCCCATGCATTTTTTACGATTCATAGTGTTTGAAGGACTGTTGGAACACGTTGCGTTTTGTAATGTGACGCGATGAGTCAGAAACACATTGCGTCCAGTCTGATGTAATGTGTAATGTAATGTGACAACTTTATTTTTCTCAAAAATCATAAAAATTCATTTCAGGATTCTGCATGTCCGCCTGTCCGCCTGTCCGTCTGTCTGTCAGCGGCTTAGCTCAGAGAACTTTGGGACTAGAGAACTGTTATTTAGCATAGGTATTTATTTTAATGTCGCTAGTAAATACACCTCTTGACGCTAAGCGCCATCTAGCCGTCTGTTTATGAAACAGATGGCCCAAGCAGTTATTCTTTACAGAATAAATTCAACTTGGAAATTGATGTCGCTTCGCTATCTAATGCTTTACATTCTAAAGCATCATCACGCAATTGACGTTTTCATAAGAAACTACAAATTTCGCAGGGTCGGACTGACAGCACGGTAGCTCAATTGGTAAGAGCGTTTGGCCCGGTCTGCCAAAAGGTTGCTGGTTCAAGTCCCGCCCGTGCGCAAATTTTTGGTTTCTTATTTCATCTTTATGAATATAAAATACGACACTGTGAGTGTTAAAAATATTCGAAAGCATGCAATAAAGAACATATTAATGAGGATGAATGTATGGATGTATGTTACTTCTTAAAGCAAAAACCACTGAACGGATTTTGATGAGGCTTTACTAATACAGTTCGTACACTGTAATATACACATACATAGGCTACAATTTATGGAACCCAATATTTACGCGGGTGCAGTCATAGGGAGCCGCTAGTTTGTGATAAACGGATGCAATAAAATATTCAATGAGAAAAGTTACGAGTAGGCACTCGAATCACATAGGTACCTATGATAAAGGTTTTATTTATTTATTTACTTAGGTTATTATAGGTTTGCTCTTGACTCCAGACTAAGCCAAGTGGGTCAACGAGGAAGTCGAAGATGGAACGAGCTCGCCGAGAAGAAGCCTGTTGACTATAATCTTCTATTATTTATTAATATATACAGGTTGAATTTTTTATCAGTACCGATATTTTGTGTAAAGACTCCACTGACGAATATGAACATTTTTTACTATGGGGGCAATAGCGAAATCGAGAAAAAAAAATCAGCTGTTCCATACATTTTGACCGCGCGCCAATTGAACTTTTGTATGGAACAGCTGATTTTTTGATGTCGCTTCGCTATCTAATGCTTTACATTCTAAAGCATCATCACGCAATTGACGTTTTCATAAGAAACCACAAATTTCGCAGGGTCGGACTGATGACTGACTGGTCGTTTATAGTTTCAGAATAAAGTGACTGTGAAATACGGATGGACAGACAGACAGACTTGACGAAACTATACAGGGTTCCGTTTCCGTTTTTTGCCACTCGACTACGGAACCCTACAAAGGTTTAATTAAGGTAAACATCATCACTAATCGGCCAAATTGGCTTCGCGGGTCAAGCGCCGAATAAAACTGCGGCTATAGCTGCGCAAAGTCCGCAACTTTTCCCGAGCCCATTAAACTTTGAGTCCGCCTATCCGCTGCCTGCTGTACGTACAGTTGCATGACGAAAAAACAAAAAGTACCTACTCGATGTCATGTCGACCAACCACGGGAGCCTAAAAAGTTAGTCTTTTAAAAGTTTACATGTCCCGGCTTAATCTTTAAATACCTTAACGTCCGATAAGGAATATGCATCGAATACAATACGAAACGCCTAATTAATAAAAGTAACCTATTATGTAAATGACATTTTAAAATCGGTCGTTTTTTATACTTATTCGGTCGGATAAGACCTATCTAACGTAGGTTATATCGACTCAAAGGATAGCAATTATAATAAGTTGCTTCGGATGTTATAATTACACAATAAACGTATTTTAATGTTTTTCTGATTCTTGACTGAATCATTAACTACTCGTATCAAAGTGTAGCGAGTAGTAACTACATACATGCATACGTAGTTGCTTTAATCTAACCAATGACTTTAAGCTACCACACGCACATACATAATATGTTTCTTTTCTTTTTGATTCCCTGATTGGGAATTCTTAAAAAATTTAAAGGGCTACTTCGCCATTATTCAGCCAGTGAGTGCAAGTTCTCAACATTACTACTACCTTCTGCTCAATTCTCGATGTTGTATGATGTTTTCTGTCGCTTGTCTCTCAAACGGCCCTAAACCGTCGCATGACCGGGTACCGGCGAAGCCCTGAATACCCTACATACGTATATGATATTGTACGTGACGATGGTACATTTGTATAAAAAGATCTGAAAACATAACGTTGAGTATACGTACTCACGCCGCGGTCACGGCACTTGTAATTGTTTCATTTAACTCCCAGCGAGCCCGCGGCCTACTTGAACTTTGTGAGCGATGGTGACGAGGACAAAGCACTTGATTGTGCTCCACAAAAACATAACAAACATGAAACATGAATGTTGTTTGCCCGCCGACATTCTGCCGCTTTATTTTCTGGGTTGATTATGTTTTGTCGTAAGCCCGCCTACCCACTAAAAAACTGATGTTCTCTAGTGACATTATTGTGTTGAGAAATGACAGTCAGGGCGTGAGACCCGGAACCCTATTTTTGAATCACTCGCTTGAATATAGCGTGTCAGTTTCATTTGAAAACGAATTAAAAATCAATGGAAATCACTCAAAATAAATATAGACTTTAAACTCACAAAATTCAGTCATCTTTTTTCGAATCACTACCCAGTGGAATTATACTGTTTTTCATTGGAAAATCGGACATTAATCAATAAAATTAATTAATTAATTAATAAATATGTAATTATAAGCATTTGGATTTGTCAATTGAAGTTTTGTGTGTTTAGTTGCAAAACTTCTGTCAGTAGAATCTTTGTGTCTAGTTCTGTGCTCAATCAATGTTTGCATTCGCAATCTTCCCCGTCTCCAAATGGGCAAAAGACATGCCTTAGATAAATTAACAAGTGCTAACATTTTTTAAGTAACTAGCTCAGTAATGTAAATCAAGAGAAATAGAGATCTCTTCGTGGTTAGAAGGGCTAAAATTTCAAAACTACCCCATATCATTTTCGGTACTAATCGCTGTAGAATTACTTTGCGGTCAATTTAGTTCATCAATCTTAGCGTAGTAGATCCTAGTGCAAGTTGGCGGTCACGAACCCATTAGACTGTGGCTAATGTGGCCTCCTTAAACTTCGATTCCCTCAGACAAATGGATGTTACTATCAAGTATTGAAGTGTGTGATTAAATGTCATAGTTTAAGAAGTTAGCTTAATTGCACTTTCCTCTGCAATATGAAATGAAAAGTTCCTTAGTAAACGTATAGAAATGTTTATCAGGTGTTTTTCCTTCAAACATGAGTGTTGTATAGATTAATAATAAGAAAAATATAATAACAAAAAAGTATTTAAGTATTATATCCGTTGTCTGGCACCCATAACATAAGCTTACTTTGGGACTAGATGGCGATGTGTGGGAATGTCCAAAGGATATTTATTATTTATTATTATAATAAAAATAATATAAATTATTATTTATTACACAAGTAAGGACACAAGAAATAACATTACAGACAAATCATCAGTACAATATTGGCGGTCTTATCGCTGGAAAGGATCTCTTCCAGACAACCATTGATTAAGTGCTTATCATTTAATTTATGTTTAGATAATGTATATGTATTTTATAGTGTTGCATTATTTCATTTAATCCCTCACAGTTACGTTTATCAACAGTCTTTTGTTATACTTATGTTTACGCGACCACCGGGTGATCTTTTGATCCGTGAGCGTTAAGCATGCTCTGTAAGCTAATTTGTATCTTGGTCTTGTGAAATAATGTCATTTTTGCGTTGTGGTTGTAAGTGAATACGATATGTTTGTTTACTTATCTTTAAATAAATTGCTTTGAACCAGAAATTGACTTTCAACACTTATGTATCGGATCTTGATATCGACAGTACATTTTATAAAATCACCGTTTAAAATACTAACTAAAAACCTCAAGGTCAGGAGGCCGATTCTCGCGGCAATCGAACTTTTTTCGTATGGTAATTCGATCGCGAGTTTAACCGTTTTACCTTAAAAATGAAGTAAAATATCTACACGTAAAAAAACTATCGCACGAAAAAAAACTAATTACATTGAAATCGTGACCCTAAGAAATCAAAAACTATTTTTTCTTTGACAAAGAAAATTCGATCAGTGAACTTTTTTCGTATATGAATTGCACGAGAATTGCCCCCCGGGTAAGGCTAGTTGTTTTTTCTTTCATGCAAAGTTCAAAAACTATTCGCTCACTGCAGCCGTTATCGACACCAGCAACAAATCTTGTTGGCATCTTTAGATGAAGTTCGCAACCCTTCAACTTACCGGATTAGCTGCTCTTCCCCCACAACCCCTAGGAAGTAAATAATTCAACTGAACCCTTCAAGTTATTTTTTGTAGCGTCACGGGGCTTTCTGAAGAAATTTTTATTTAAATTTAACTTATTAGGATAGCAGGGCCCAGGGATACAAATAGGAATCGATTACGAGGCTAAAGTCAATGACACTATTACAAACTCTTTCAAAGAAAGTCTTCTAGTTCCATCGAGATCGAACCAGTAGTTTTTGAGATATAGCGCATTTTCAACAACCGCTAATATAACTTTGTCCTTTATACAAATACTTTATACTGTCAGCAAAATATGTATTTATTTAATTATTTTACATCACTCCACAGCTCTTATGACTAAGAATATAAACAATTTTTATTAATATTACATACGACCAATAAATGATTGTCATTTTACAAATTGCTCATTTATTATATTGTTATTTTTATTGTGGTACTTTGGCTTAAAAGTGGACCTTTAATTTGGTATAAGTTGGCACGGAACCCTCAGTGTGCGAACCCGACTCGCAATTAGCCGGTTTTGACAAGATCGAGTAACATTTTATTTTACGATACTATTAACAAGAAACAACTTTTTATACATACAACCAAGAGAATCCCAATTCTGAATCAGCTCCGCCGATACGGAAGTTGTTCAGACAATGCGCCAGATGCAAGTTTCCGGGTCCCGGGAATCCCCCGCTCTTAAAAACTACCCTAATGGATCCGAATGCCGAACTCGAATTTAATTTAGATCGGAATTGCGTTCCAGATGTGAATGAATTCGTACCAGCATCCTTAGCTTGAAGATATTTTACTAAACTTAAGACTGTTTATGTTCTAGATGAATGAAATTAGAGATGCAATTCGTATAGTAGGTGTATTCGCCTTCATGGAGATGACATTTTGACCACCTCAGTGTTGTAGTCTCACGTCACGCTGGGTTACAAGGCCTTGCCGCTCCGAGGTCCCGGATTTGTTTCCCGGACGGGTCAATATAGAAATTTTCTACACTATCTCAGGTCTGGATGTTGTGGTACCACCGTTGTGTCTGATTTCCATAACACAAGTGCATTGGCTACTTACTTTGAGATCAGAGCAATGTGTGTGATTGGTGTTTCATATTTATTTATTTTCTTTCTTCTAAAATACCCGTTAAAACACCCGTGCGCAAAGTTATATGAACATATTTATTATATGAATTTTAGTCATCACCATCGTAGCTGATGCTACGCTTATGGGAAGTTCTTAGCATTTTATGGCTTCTTTTATTACTCCAGTTTATTGTCGTCGTATGGACTTCTAGCTCCATTACGTACATGTCATCGCGCACTGCATTTGATGCAAACAAATAATTGCACATATTCACTTTATCCTATTCCCTTCTATGCATTGCCCTCAGGTAGGGTCATTTTGTTTCGTTATAATATAAATCCTAACATATTTACCTACTAATGATTACAGGACAGTTTTATTCTCCGACAAACAGATTGAATTTGTAAGTCATATTTGATGCAACAACTTGAAACTAATATCACATCAAAAACAATACTTGTCAAATAACCAAGTCTCGCAACTCAGTTGTTCTGCGGTAAAAAGTTGTTAGATCCATGCAATACCAAGTCGGTGATTAATTTATTCGGTCTCTACTTAAGCGACTTTCTGTCTTAATACGTCCAGTCTCTAAGACCAGGACCGTGGTCCATAACAATTGAAAATCAATTGTGTCTGGAATCTCCGTACTCGAAGCATGAAGTTGTTACGTAATAATTAACAGCATCTTATAGTGACGCATATCAATATTAAAATTCTTTAATGTTTTATATAAATATATTGAGACTTGGCCATCGCACTAAATAATTGAATTTACATGTGTTTTCAGGCGATTGAATTAACACGTGTTTTCAGGCGATGGCCAAGTCCCAATATATTTATATAAAACATTAAAGAATTTTAATATTAATATGCGTCACTATAAGATGCTGTGCGAAGTGAACGAAACTGTAAGCGAAAATCGCTAACAAATAAAAGCAACAATTAACAAATATAATAAGGATCTCTCGAAAACGCAGATGATTTTTCGGTAGTTCCAGAAGAAATTGCGGTATTCCAACTTAAAAGAAAGCTCCCCACACAATTCGATAAAATAGTAAAGTTTTTCTTATTCCATAAAGATGTTTAAAAGTAGCGTTTTCCTGCACGCGTGAGTACATAATAGGCTTAACCTTGCGGTTTACGGTACCATTCAATCAGATAATAATTCAAGAAAGGATTCCTTTTTCCGATATGAATTATCAGATTGAAAGGGATGAAAGGCGATTACATGAGGACTGACCAACTCAAGCGATGTGAAGTTTGTACTACCGACTCAAGTTTGATTTCCGTACAATTAGAAATGGGAATTGTCAACAAAGGAATATGAAACATCAAATAATTGGAAACACTGAACTTTTTGAATGTAAGCTTCTAAGCCTTGAATATAGACGTAAAGCGTCTGCGTGTCTTTCAGTCTTCTACAGGTAGCATTTCGGAGAGTGTGCGAAGGAATTGCACGATCACAAGATGCGGAAGAGGTTTGCACCTTTACGTTGTAGACAGCAACAATTACGCACTAATCGATTTTGATCTACATTTTTATGCCCAAGGTTAGGGAGTGTAATTCGCTGCGGGCAGAAGTTTTCCCTAACCACTAGGATTTGGACAAATTCAAGAAGCGAGTGATCCATCTTAGGCCACGATCATCCCTATCAGATGAGTTTTTTTTTTATTCCTCCTGCTGGCCAAAGGCCCCCAAACTATTCCACGTGTCCTTGGCGGTAAGGCTTTGCCAGTCTTCACGGTGGTTTAGAATGTTTTTAACACTCACAGTATCATATTTTATATTGATAAAGATGAAATAAAAAAATCAAAAATTTGCGCACGGGTGGGACTTGAACCAGCAACCAGCGGTCAGCCAAGAGGTTGCTGGTTCAAGTCCCGCCCGTGCGCAAATTTTTGGTTTCTTATTTCATCTTTATGAAGTCTTCACGGTATTGGTCTAAATCGTCTCGCGATCGCTTTCGGGGTCTACCTTTGGGGCGAAGTCCTTCGGTAGCCAGTGGGTGACAATTTTGGAAGATTTGCTAGGACATATTCTGAGAACGTGATACGCCCAGTCCACTATTCTGATCTTTGAACGGATCGGATGAAAAGAATAGATCGGATCCGCAACACCAGATGAGATTATATGATTTAAAATAATAATAAATTAAAATGAAAATAAATCGTGAGTTAATCATTTCCTTTAAGTCAAAAAAAACAATGAAGGAGATCTGTATCAGCTACTACTCCTGTCGTATCTGAAAATACTTTTCTACATGAACGATAAAACTTAAATATTTTATGCAATATTTGAGTTTCACAATCTTGGAAAATCTTTTCTTCGTTCTTTATAATGTGCCATTCATTTGTTTTTATCGAAGTTGTGTACAAGTACAGTGATAAGGGTTGGCCCAAAAGGCTAGTTCAGGCAGTAGCGATACACTCTCGTCAATAATTCATAGCACAGCGTTAGCCGCGTAATACAAAATCGCATCGACCCTTCCGGATTGATGGGCTACAAAGTTGTAGTCACACATGTGCCCTGAACTTCTAGCAGGATAGAAACCTCTAGAAATTTAACTTTCGAAGTCCAGCTTTACGAAATATTCAAACATTCGAGATGCGGTTTAAACGATGCTTGACAAAGTTTGTCTGCAGACGCAGCCACAGAAATATACTTTATTACTACTTTAACGAGATAGACCTACCGACCTATACATGGGATTTGACAAATAAAAATCTACCTTCAAAATTTGATATATTACACAAAAAATTTAGAGTTTATTTAAAAGCTTCAGTTGTTAGGTGTTAACTGTAGAAACAAATATCGAAGGTAAGTTATATATTTTAGGTTGATTATTGGAATCGAAAAGCTGATTTCAAAAAGTGTAAAACATGTCCCAGAAAAGTCAGGATCACATAATGTTTTTGCAGGGATTTTGAAAATACACAAGTAAAACTAGAAACTTAAAATCAATATTGTATTAATAATAAAAACTAAATACAAACGATTTCATATTTTGACACTATTTTCTTGCCACTAATTTTATGATCCCATAGATAGATGGTCCGGTCGGCACAACCATGTGGAATCAGATTTTTGTGTAAACATATTTATTACAGTTATTTCTATATAAGATAAGATAAGATAATAATTTACTGTCTCAAAACTGTGTACAATAGTTGTTCAAAATGAAATAATGTTTCATCTGTTTACTCATTTCGGGCATACAATATTCATAAAGTTGCAGTCTAAATTAATAAAATAATAATGTAATTGTAGTCAGGAAGATTAATTTGTTATTCTAATCAACCATTATTGTTGCATAACATTTTTTTCTTGAGTAGATAGGTAACAGGAATGACTCGGTCTCAGAATGTTTAACTTCTGAACCACCAGGTAATACAATACTGCTGTTTCTGATGGAGATTCTGGAGTAGAAGATATATGAGTTGCCATACTCTACTACCTTATTCAATCTTACGTGCATCTGTTGAAGTGAGTCGAAAATAAGAGCAGTTCCATCACTCAGCAAAGAGTGAAGATGAAAACTCTTAGCCAGTTTACAGGTTGTCACGTTTGTTTATATTGTATATGCAATTCGACAGTCAGAACCCTACATTCACTGCAAAAGGGTAGATAAGTACGCCCGTTCATCCTGTGGCGGTGCCCTATGATGGTCCTAATCTATATATTAGTCTGCCTAGAACCTGCATCAGAGGCAAAATTGGCACTTACTGATATTTTCATACACTGCATGAATTTATGACAAATATATCAGCTGGATGGTCGTAAACTTGATTACCTTGGTTCTCGTAGGTCTGTTACTATAGAACCCTATGTGTAAAATACGTGTACCTGAATTCAGTTTGACCCTGATCCTGCTCCCTGTTTCTAGCAGCTAACGTAAAGATTTGAGATACTATCAACTACCTACTACGGCTACCTATTACACCATACAGGGAAAATAATACAATCCCATAATGTTTCCGTGAATGTGAGTATATGTGTGTGTTATTGTAAGAACTTCCGGTCCGAATTGAATAAAAAAGTGTGTTAGATAGCTGACTTTTCGATGAAGGCTATAAATAAGAAAAAATCACGCTACGACTTAATTAAAGGTACAGAATAAAATCAAAATGGGTAGACGAAGTTACGAGGGACTACTAGTGTAACATACATTTACATACCAAATATATTTAATGAACTGGCATACCGCAGACAATGTTGACTTTTACTTCGATGTTTTAAAAACGCTTAAAACAATTCATTTGTTTGTTAAATGTGTTGTTTATCGTTATCTTAACTTACCCTAACTCAATGCATGTAAGTAAAAATCACGAGTCGTACCGACCGACCTATACATGGGATGTAATTTTCCAGCTTTTCCGGAGGTCACATATTTTTTTCATATTTTTCCTGAAATATTTGGGCTAAAGAAAAGCACATATAAAAAAATCACAACTTTTCCAATTGTGACCAATTGTGTCTTGAAGAAAGCTGTAGGTACAGTTAGACACTTATCTTTACTTATATTATAAAGCTGAAGAGTTTGTTTGTTTGAACGCGCTCATCTCAGGAACTACCGGACCGATTGAAAAAAATATTTTTGTTTTGGATAGTTTATTTAAAATAAAAAGGCTTTAGGCTATTAAAAATAACGCTGCGCTAGGAGGGAAGGGTTCAGACTTAAAACGTGCGGACGAAGTCGCGGGGAACCGCTAGTAAGAAATAAAAAACTTTATTTTGGTAACGTTAAATGAAGAACCAACAATGAACAAGAATCATATGAATCGTGTTTTTTTATAGCCTTTGGAGAGAAGTGTCATTTTATCAATCAAGGATATTACACCCTTCGGGCACTCATACAAGACTCGAACCGCTGTTAAATATTTTTCTCTCCCCCACACAGGCAGCGCGCGGCTGCCGTCGACCCCGCACTAACGGACTAAAGCAGATTTATTTGTGCCAAATGTAAATTCGCAAAGCGCTGAAAGCGCTCGCAATCGATCGACTGTGAAGCAGAAACTCTTACATGAATTGTCCAAAGTTCCGGAGGTAAGATCGTCTAATCTCTATAGTATCGGATTCGACGAGTGCGCGCTCACACGGATTCTCAACGAAAACGTGAAAACGTAACACTTAGTTTTTCTCGGAAGCCACTCCACTAAATTTTCACATGGAAATAAACCTCACAAAGAGTAAAACTTTCAGGACAGACACTCGCAAAAAGTTATCAGTAGTGGTACCTCAAGGCGCTATAAGCGTAGATAGATGTGCCGCCAACTGCCGGCGTGGTCTTAAGGACTTGCTCCCGATGGTCCCATTTTCGCCAGCGCGACCGGAGAGTGCGTCGACGACACACTGACCCATAAAACTCACATTTGTCATTTCGTCTCGCTTTTCACTGAAACTGCAGTCTTATTTCTAGTAAAATACGTAACGTTTGTCAACGCATCTTAACAAGAAAACAAACAGCATACGCCACTGTCTGAAATAACTCTGCGAAATTAAAATGTAACCCGACTAAAACGAAACAGCTATTACATGCAGCGTAATGACGATAAATTAGCGCGTTTAAAAAAATATACTTAAATGAACATTGTGCTCGTTTTCAATCCAGAAATAGAGTCTGCAAAGGTGAGTCTACCTCAATATATGTGACTAGATTCAAGACAATTCTCTTGACACACTTAAATTTGTGCCGAGGTTCTAACGTGTCCACAATTTCACCTCAGATGCGCCGTCGACGGTTTGGAGTCACTAGTAATTAGATTTGTTGTCGCTGTGATTGTCAGGTGGAGGAGCTCCTTGCGCGTCAAAGGGCAGCGGCTTGCCCCCTTCCCCTCCCCCCACCCAGGTGCGGGTCTAGACGTGAAAGTAACTCGGCGGGCTACAAATATCCGTTCTCTGCCCTTTTCACAATACGCCCCGTAATATTATAAATAAGCCAATCTGTGTGTATCTGTGTGTAAATGTATCTGCGTCTGCGCTGTTTCACCGCTACAACTGTGCATTGTAAATGTAAAACTATGCTGTGAAATGCCATCTTTCTACTTATTGTGATGTATCCGTGTCCCGAGACTTACTTTCTATGAGAGTTTAAGTAAGTAAAGAAACCACACTTTTGTACCTAAATAATTTACACGGAGATAAAAATGATTTCATGCAGAGAAAAATAAGAACTCTTTGATACGAGTATTATAACTGGGTGATATTAATAACTAGCGACCCGCCCCGGCTTCGAACGCGTGCAATGTTTGGTTCAGTCAGCGATCCATCTCGTAGGGTTCAGTTAGCGATTGCAACGTAAGCGCAAACAAAAATGATATTTACGACTTTACTTAGAAACCGCTAAAATTTTTACAATAACTATACACGCATAATATAGTGTTTTACTACTGTATTACGCATGTATTATACATACAAACCTTCTTCTTGAATCACTCTGTCTATTAAAAAGGGCATCAACTTCCGTTGCGAAGTCTTAACGATTTAAGCATACATACATACAGAGAGCGGGAAGCGAGTTTGTTTTATACTATGTAAGTATGTACGTTTAAGTATTGCTTAGTCCTTTATTTATATTAAGCAGTAGGCCAAGGGCTCGCGTACGGGCCAAATGTCCCCATCCTCGCCCGCGCCGAATTCTTTAATGCCGCTTCGCAACAACTCTATATTCAGCCTCCATTTAATATTTGAAAGATTCGTAATCGTGTTTTGGAGGGTTACCACGAGAATATAATCAGAAAACATTCGTTGGGGCGGGCGCGTTCATCAATTCCGAATAATACAGGGAAGAAAGGGCCTGTCCCTCGCGTAATATTCACATTCTTTTGTGGGGCCGGAGCAAACGACCGCGTGCAGAGAAATTTCGCAGTGACAATTCGTCGCGAGCATAACACCCATTTTCATATTGCGAAATTATACCTGGACGGAGCCGCAGTCTCCAGCTCGTTACGGATTCTGAATTATTGTGAAGTTTATTGTGCGGCGCTGCTGAATTGTTTACGTTCCCTTTGTGGCCGCCCCGCGAGACAAAATGTAAGGAATTAGACGGATCGCCGCAACTGCGCTGCCGACATACTTTTGTTGTACGTTGCGAGAACTTCAGCGTGTACTTTTGAACTCTGAGCTCTTTGGGCAACTTTACTACGGTATCTTGATTCATCGCCATTTCGGAATTCCAAAAACATACTCCGTTAAAGGCCGGAAGTCGGCATTTTCCTTCGTCGTGTAATTGGCTTTGACGTCGTCTGACCCTGAAATAAAACAACTTTTTTACGGATTAACTTTTCGCGAGTTTATTAATTTTATCCCGACGTTTCGAACACTTTACAGCGTTCGTGGTCACGGGTAGACTACCCAGTAGTCTACCCAGTAGTCTACCCGTGACCACGAACGCT
The DNA here is from genome assembly GCA_963924145.1 of Pyrausta purpuralis. Classification (NCBI taxonomy): domain Eukaryota; kingdom Metazoa; phylum Arthropoda; class Insecta; order Lepidoptera; family Crambidae; genus Pyrausta; species Pyrausta purpuralis. The sequence continues at coordinate 32,492,364 of OZ001645.1, forward strand.
GTAAGGTGTTCAATTTTTAATTTCAATGAGTAATATTCGCGTAAACTTCAGAAACAAGTATGTCGTCTGATCTGTCATCCTGCTGCTGTATTTTTATCATTGTTTTTTTTTTAAATATTATTGTTCCCTGTACCTGTTCAAATAATGTTGATAACGGATTTTTCATTATCTATCAAACCATTTCTTCAACGTGAATTTCAATGTTATTCTGCTATTTCGGGCCGAGTCGTATCTCTGAATCCTAAAAATCGGCCTCTATACGGCGTAAAAAACAGGGCAATATGTTGTCCTTAACTCTTATATTAAATTGTAACTAACTATATATTGCCACATCATTTCCTTCAGAGTTAGTAAAAAAGCTGACAAACGCTTTCCGCCCCGAATGCGACTCGCTTGCAAATCCTACTTCAAAGGTTCACACTGGCGCTGCCGTGCATCTGTTAGCTTAGCACCTGGACGGACGTTAAATTCAATAGTCCGAATGCTGGCGCCTAGCCGTCGTCGGCCATCGCAGACCCGGCGGCTGCTTGTCGCATTAATATGGATGCCTCGGCGACGGTGTTTGAGCGCATTTGAATTCATGGAGACGCCACCAAAGCAATTTTGCCACACGCCTAATTAGTTGCCAAAATTATTCCAGTGTATCTTCGATTTGGTCTTTAGTTTGCACAAAAATGCTGTTTGCAAACTGTTAATTTTGTGGGTGTTATTGTCGTTCAATTGGTATAAGTATTCTATTGATCAATCAATCATTTATTAATTCATAACATGGGTATTAGAACTAAGTATAAGTGCCAATGTTAGAGCTCTTATTGAAAAAAAAAATAGTATGACAATAATAATAATACAATATTATTTATTTTATTTTATATTTTATATAAAATATGGTACACCAACAGCACATATAGACAACATTATCAAGAAATAATTAATTAGGTAGGTATCATTCTTCTACATATGCCAATTATATGGCCAATTATAGGTATACACATCATTGGCAGGAAAACCACAAAGTTACACTAGTGCAAAAACAAACAATAAAATAGTTACAGTTAGGAAATAATTATACTGAACAGACAAAGATTATAGAAAATAAAAACTAGTGAAAACTTCTCCAAACATACAGAAAGTGTATCAGGATCATGTATTACGTAACGCAAGATAGCTTTCGTTCAACTACCTAACGTAGGTACTGTCTTGAAATAAAATAAAGTACCGTAGTAGGACATCGCTATTTACATAAATGTGTCTGTCAAATCGTTTTCCTTCTTACAAAAAAACAATTAACTACTTACCTTGCTTGCTTGCTAGTTAAAAATTCCATTTGCAAGAAAAGTGTGAATTCATTCTTTGTTGCTTTAAAGATACTTCAGAATTTCCGGGCTCGGCACCGTAAGTACAATATTATAATACATCTTGAAACTGGAGCTTTCAAACATTAACCATGGTGTGAAGCCATCTCGGAGGCGAAGGGCTCTTCTACAGAATGGTGAGTCGCTGGCATATTGACGGAGCTTCGCCCGCACCGACCCACTCGTTACGCCACTTTACACCTTGCCGTAACGAACGCAAGGTGCAATATCGTTAAGGATGATTAGCAGAGTAGAAGCACTAAGGCTTCACTTAGGCTATGCGAGTTGGATGTCATTATTTACGTAAGTGAATTGTCAGCGCGAACACTCTGCAAGAGGCGGCCCTGTTACAAGCGTGTTTAGATTATCAGACTAATGTCATTAGCTAGTCCGCACTGGTCCTCTTAAGGCTTGTTAAAGCCAGAAGTGATAGTATTTTAAAGCTCCCAACCATGTCATCTTACTCGAATACATTTGATACAACAGTTTTACAGGTTATATGTAGGTATTGGATGGATAAAGTAATTTGACTCGGTTGTTCTCATGTTGACACATTTCCATCAGAGATACTAAGCTTTCTACAAATCAGTTCAGACCTCATAGAGTACCTGTAATAAATTGTGTTTGCTTTATCCTAAGTCTGCTGAAATGTATAAATAATTATTTAGGAATGCAAAAAAATACGAACGAAATTCGCATGAACACACTATTCAGTGGGTGAGGATTATGGGAAAACTAGTGCTAGTTTGACGTAGTAAATATTAATATCGTCATACGAAACCTTAAGTTTAATAAAAGGTTTATTATGACCGACACATATGTCACCAAAAACAAAAGACGACACGAGGTGCAAGCGATTTTGACTCTTAAGATGGTAAGGCAGCGGTGGCGGAAGTATTTTTTTTTTAAATCCAAAATCAACCTATTCGAATATATAGCTATTGTAAAGCGTATCCAGAAATGCTTAAAGGAAATGGCACTTCAAATACGAACACGTTTTATTGCATAAAGCAAAAATGCTTCCCACTTTATTCAAAATCCCGTGTAAAGTGATATTGTTGAGCCACTCCCGAGAGAGAATTATAAAAATACATAAACCACTAACATTATACTGAACACAATTAAATTGTATCTACACGTCAGATTAGTTGGCTACGATTACCGGAGGCAGGTCTGATTTCGGCTATCGATTTGCGGTCAGCTAGTTGTAAATGATCGTCGGTATATCGCGTACCTCGAAGCCCAGGCAAGTGTGTTAACCGCGTATTAGTTATATAAACTGCATCACCGCAGGCTCCTAGTGCTAGCTAACGAGTTCCTTTCATTAAATTTATTCAATTAAAATAATTATGAAAAAATAATATAAATGGATAAAATCAATACGTGCTAGACAACACAGAATTTTTATCCTTGTATTACGAATACCAGACAATGATAATGACGGAAGCGTCTTCCACAAATACTTAAATACCAGGCCACTCAGGAAGTATTGCGAAATATGGGAGACTGGCCGGTTAGAATCTATTTCGAAAATATTATTTATAAGTAAAAATAGATGTGTTTCATTTACAAAAATTTCCCTCCACATTTATTGCGAGCTAATTCAAAGTATCGTGTTTGACCAAAATATGAATCTGCGCCAGGATCATTTTAGAGCTATGATTTTTTCTAACGATTCTTCCGGTGTCGCCTGATACCGGAAGGATCGTTCGATAGAGTTCAAATGGCATTTATGGATGAAGGCCTCTCCTCGGCCACCGTGTATCGTTGGTATAATGAATTCAAGCGCGGTCGACAAACTTGGGGGATGAAGAACGAAGCGGTCGCCCTTTGACGGCTATTACGGAAAAAAATGCAGAAAGCAGTAAAAAAAATAATCCAAGATAATAGGCGAATCACAAATTAGGAGATTCAGCACATATTACTCACGCTGGGTGCCGCTCTACTTTACCGGCGCTCAGAAGCAGGCCCGTGATTCCACCCGGGCCTGCTTCTGAGCGCTGGCGTTTTTATGACAACGTTATAGATGATGAGTCCTGGATTTATCAATACGATCCAGAAACCGAGCGCATGTCAACAGTTTAGATGTTTCAAAATGAACTACCAAAGTGAAGTCCCTCGTACTTATAAACATCCTTGACTTTGGTATCTTCAAATGTTCTTGCTCATCACACAAACATTTACCCCTTGCAGGATTCAAACCCGCGACGGCCGGCATAGAAGTCAGGAGCGCCAACCACTAAACCAAAAAAATTAAAATTAGTTAATTAATCCGTAATAAAACTTTCGAAACACTTTGATCGCTGGTTTTATTTTAAAATATGATCTTGATATATAGTCGTTAGAACATTCTAGGGTTGTTGCAATATTAACAGATAATAAGACATTAACTAATCACCGAACGTAAAAACTAATAGTTGAAATCACGCGATGCCGCCATAACAGACAGAATCAACGCAAAGATGCTATCGATTAAAATACGCAGCGCGCTCCACGCTATTGACGACAGGAAAAGCAATTTTATCGATACTAAGTTAACTACATTAAATCTGTAACGAGTGTTTATAAACCGTTTGTCACTAAGATTATACGGGAAAATAAAAGGCTAACTTTTTTCTAAATAAAATTTATTTCTTAAACCGGTCGTTTTGATCATTCACCACCATTTTAATATTTTCAATTCATTCATTATATTATTTTCCCAACAAACAGAATTACACAATAACAGTAAAATATTTCAGAAATTCAAATTCGCATGTATATAAACGAATGGTGGGAATAATTCCAAAGTTTCAGAACAACAGTATTTAAAGTTTATTGTTACCATTAGCGTAACGGAATAATTAATGAACGATTGCAACATTATAGCTGCCATAAACTCAGTGAATCGGAATATTATGCCGCCACCGCTATTGTCATAGTAGTCTCAGATTCCGGTTAGTTATAATTCGATTTGATCGAGCAGCTTTAGCAGTGAAGAGGTACGAGTAAAATGATAGTTGACAGATGCTATATTAGTTAGTGTAGTTCTCTGCTATTCCCCGGGAATGGTTTTGCCTTTCCAACTACAATTTTATTTTATTATTTTTAACTTTCATGAAGCACAATGTTTTAGGTAGCGATTTATTAATTTTAATTAGTTATTTATTGTTCACAATAAATGTACAGGGTGAAAAAAATGATTTAAAGAAAATTATTTAAAAAACACAACCTCTCTTAATTTTTTTTTATTTATTTTTTCCTTTATTTTAGGTTTGATTCTTAACCACGCCCGTATTTGAATTTGGCTCGTATTTTATTTTTACATCCTGTATAACATTGCAAAAACCGTTTTTAACAGATAAAATATCACAGATCCCCAAAATTCAATACAAGGAGTAAAAACGTACCAGCCAAAATCAAGGGAGTGGTTAAAAGTCGCGTCTAAAATACAGGGAAAATTAAAAAAAAAACTTTTAAATACCTTTTCCTATAATTTTCTTGTTTTTTTTTAAATATATTTTTCCTGTATTATTTTCCAGATTGACTACCAACCCCTTGAATTTGGCTCGTACTTTTTTTACACCATTCTTAATTATAATATTATAGTATTAGGACAAAGATATAGAACCACAGAATTTCTGAACAGCCATCTCACCGAAAAAAATATTTATATGTGCCTTTCTGCCAGTTTAACGGCTTAAGGTTATATTTGAGATTCTTACATAAATAATGGTATGTAACATACATGAACGCTGCGCTGAATACACCACTCCGTTTTTTTTTTGGTTCGGCAGTCAAGTTTGTTTCTATTTCTTACATTTTTTACAGCAAATTTTCAGTCAAATAGTTCCTTTTTAAGCCTCAGCATGCTTTCCGCTATTGCTATTATTATTTTTAGTGCATTAAAGAATGAATAAATATAAGTAGTTATTAGAGATACAACTCATTATTATAAGCATACAAACATATATGTCACCATGCTCTCACTACTCCAACTCACAATTTAAGCTAAAGGTTAACCTGAACCGCATTATCTCCGATGCTTTTCAACTTAAAGTCGATTTTCTCAACGTCTGATAATAAATATTCAGCAACTATTTATTAAAATGACATTTCAAAATCGGACGTTTTATACTTATCCGATCGGATAAGTCCTATCTGACGTTAGTAAAATCGACTCTAAGTGCTCAAATACGCCCGAAAGTAATGGAGATCGATGGTGAAGTGGAGTTGAATGGCATGCCATTCAACGAAACAACAAAATCATTGGGTATGCCTATGATTTGGCATTCCTTGAACAGCACGAAACAGATGTGCGGTTCTCAGAATAAGCCGTGAGAAGACGGAACACATTCACATGAAGAGATACATAAGCACAATAGAAAAGAGAAAAGATATACAAGCGAGCGGCTACACCTATCAAGGTGTCATAAAATTCAATGGTGTGCCATTACACATACTAACCACAGAGAGGAAGTAATTGATATGTGTATCCAAAACGTTCTCAGTTGCACGGCAGCTCTTCGCAAGGTTCTGGTGTCTAAGCTGATACGCATAAAAACTAAAATTCGTGTCTACAAAACTGTAATAAGACCAATTAATGTATAGAAGCAAAGCTCAGACACAGACCTTGAAAGAAGAGAATAAGCTGTTAATGATGGAAAGGAAAATTATTCGAAAGATTATAGGGCCGTAGAAACTCGAAGATGGGAGGTTGAGGTCAGGAAGAACACGGAGATTGAAGACCTAGTGTACGAATCTATCATAATTAAAGAGACCAAAGCAGCTAGGCTGTTATATTCACGCTTGGTGATTTTTTGCTTGTTGTGTAAATGAATCCTACCTACTTTACTAAGACTTTTAGTTAAGTTGTCAAAATTAAACTCAGGCGATAGGTTAGTTGGAAGGCAAACGATATTCAGACAAAGAAAATTCGGCGGTAAGTAAAACCGGTTTTGTAACTTTGCAGGAAAATACTATTTTATACCTACGCTATTATAGAATAACCAAACGGCTATCATTCGGGAAGAGAAGTGCAAATTAAGTTATATGTCAGTTTCTAAGGGCTTGTGAGGTTCACACGTGGCAAATATTGAACGGCTACCAGATATGGTGGTTAACCCCAAATAAGGTGAATAAGCAGTCCCCGATCACACAGTGGCTGGATTACCAGAATGTAGGAGATGTAAAAGGCTACTCTATTCAATGACCATCCTGTGCGCGTAAATTTGATTACAATCAGTTCCTTAGGCTTTTTCTCCTTTTAGACATACCCTATCCAGTATCCATGTTGTTTAAAGGGATGTGGGTAACGTACCTAATACTACTACGCTACTGGTTGCGTTCACAGCTGTTGTACTGTGTATTTTAATCCTGTAGCCTACTTATGTATTTTCGAAATTCCTCCTCCTCCTTTTTAGCCCACTATCATTCCATGATAAGTGACAGTGACAAGTAACAATGAAAACATGGATATCATTTCACAGTAAGGTCCCTGAAAGCGATACCTGTGGAGCCGGAACGTTTTCATATGTACATTCTCATAACTGAACACGGGCGCTCCTTCATTTACATACGACACGGGGACACGCGCCACCACTGATGGGTTATGTTTACCACAAACGCCTACTATTGAAATTGTATCTCCCGTAACGCAATCACTACGGTATAAACTACTTTTAATTGTATTCATGAAAGTGTTATCCAAGTGGTATTAATAAATTACGAGTGGGTTGTACCTGAACTATAATGTTTATTCACGAAAACCTCTGTAATCATGGTTTGTAGAGTCGTGCTCGTGCTTATATGTCACTAACTACGGTAACATTTATCTAAAACAAGCTTTTAATCCGTTAGATTCCAATCTGACTTTTTATTGTAAAATGTACCAAAATTCTTGCGTATAACTCGTAAGTAAATAAACTCAATTTACGAATCACTGGGCAAAGTAATGGGTGCTAACGTTTCATTATCGGCCTAGGCGTTCATTTGACTAGCAGATTTAATCAGATGCTTGCGACATAGCCATATTAACATAGAGATAGAGTTTTAAAGCGGATTCGGTATAGTATTGACTGGACTAACTCTATCGGTTGGAGAGCATCCAGCTGGCACTTCACTCACAGCTCCAAGTCATTGTTAACTAAGCGAACCTGTTGTTAACTTACTTATACACAACTTTTACGTAAAATATTTAATCTCTCAATAATATACACGTAATCTTATTGCGCGATGGTGGTGATAGATCGATGGTTCATTTGTGGCCACAAATGAATAGAAACGCACACTTTAGTAAACTTCAAAAGAAGCTTGTTTTACTTAATTGAATAACTGTCTCGGTGGCGCAGCGGTAAGAGGGTCGCACTTTAAAGCGACGGCTGCGCCAGAGGACCCGGGTTCGATCCCCGGGTCAGACCAAAAATGTACCTGGGTTTTTCTGTGCAGAAATTCTTAGGGTAGCCGGAATTTGGAAGTTGGCAGTGTTTCACCCCCTGCCTCGGAAAAGCACGTAAAGCCGTTGGTCCTGCGCCTGATCTCTCTCCGTTCTGATCAGATTCGGTCTGTTAGTTTGCTGTCCCATCCCATCGGGCTATGAGAGTAAAAGGAATAGAGAGTGCACCTGTGTTTGCGCACACACTTAGGCACTATAATACGAGTATGTCCCGCGCAGTCGGTTAGTCGTTGTTGTTACTGGCCACCGTAGTCAAAATCGGCTAGGGGGACTTTTATCATTATTATAATTGAACAAATATCTAAGTCAGTTATTGTTTATTACGTTTATCAAATGAAACAACATCATCTTATTACACATATACCTTGTACAATGGCTAAAATTAAATAATGTTTTTTCATTACAATTTTTAATTTATTTCCTTATACTTACGAGGCAAACAGTGTTTATGATTCTGAGCGAGTTAATCTCTTGAGAGTCTACCTATGGCAATGAAATCGCTATCAAAGTTAGTCTAATTTAATTACAGTCATCTTATGATATCGTTCCACTCGAAGCTGAAGTCATAGACAGTAAAAGATCATTTGCATAATATTCTATACTTACGGGAAATTAGGTAAAGCTACCACCTCTGCCTCCTGAAGTTCATTACCTTTGAGAATAACATAAGAGTCGCTTTTTAGCCCTGTTTCTGAGCTAGGCGCCGAGACGCTCCTGCTTAGCCTCGTATACACAAGACTAAGGCAGCTTTCATACACTGCGTCAATAAAGGTTTCTTCCCATACACCATTACACCATATCATACCATGACTATGCTAGGTAAACGTGTCAGAAAAATAAGATTAGTATTGATTTCTATAATGCTGCTTTTTGATTTACACGGCCACTAACATGAGAATAGTTTATTTTTTTAAAAGGAGTTTGGTGTTTCGCTGAACTCACAAAGCTATTGGACTACTATGAGAGTACAACCGATGTGCTATAGTTTAATAGTTATTTATTAATTTGTGCTTGCGGTGGATTGTTAAAATCTTTGAGGTTGTTGCCTATGTATATTTGAGAAAATTGTGGAATGATTCATAGTGGTTTTTATTTTGTAATTATTTCAGTGATATCTAATGGGTTAAGTTAAGAGTGTTGCAGGCAATGGTATGGTCTGAGCGTTTTGCATCAAATTGTGGGTAGTCTTCAATATCAAGTGAGGTTGCCGCAGGGACGTGTGTCGTCTGCGACAATGTGGAATCTTTTCAGATATTTCTTATGAAAGCCGTGGTTTGTGAGATACTGCGTAATGAAGAAATTACTGGATTCGATAGAGAGGTATCCCATAAGTTTCGCGCATACGCTAACGACGTATAATGTATTTTAACATTAGAATAGATTGTAACGGGATTGCTACCTACCTTCTTATTAACGAAGGAGGGTAGTATGTCTGCCAATAACAGCTTACCCGCAACAACTTCAGTTACGCCGTGCCCATAGCACTTACAAAGTGCCGAAATATTCGGAACCTGAAACTAAAGGTACATGGTAGCAATCCCGTTCCGATTATACTGATATCTGACTATAACAATGTTCCCACTAGGCCGTACCGTTATCGACTGATGTTCTGGCGCTTCCCATACAAAAGTAGGCAAAATTATTGCCTGATTGATTATATGGCGATCCATCGTCACGGTTTGAGCAGTTCGCAATCTAACAGTGACTTAGCATATCGGTGCTTTGTTGCAAAGTTTCTTACTAGGCGAACGCGCCCACCTATACTCTGATTTTAATTAGATATACCAAAACAACATTTAGTGGGTGGCCACTTTTTTTCGGGGCATACTACATGGTCAATTTAATCTCTTCGACGAAGTCAGGTCATTTTGGTTTGAACTTCACTAAACGTTTGATCATCCAATTAGTTGTTCCTAAATAATCGAAAATTCCAATTAAATCAAAATATTCAAATAAAGTTTGTTTAGAAAACATGTTTCCTAAAAAGATCATCATTATTTCCAATAAATTCTTTATGAATAGTAATAAAAAGACAAACTAGATAAAATCATAAAATAATATTGCTTGTAGCTGTCATTCTTGTTTATGTTAAATATCCGAGTCTAACTCTCTGCGTGAATGCTCCCTAGCTCGCCCCACGCGCCACGGAACGCTTCCTTGCCTTCTCTTCACTTCGTAGTTTTGTAAGACCGACAATTCCAAACATCAAAGTCGTCGGTTCCGAGGAACCGTGTTATTTTTGTCGTGACGGAAATAACTTGATTTATGCGTTGGACTGTTGTATCAAAAGAATTTTATATCAGCGCTACAATTCGATGTCGAGATTGGCAAGAAGGCTCCACCAGTTCAAACATTCCTTGGTACATATCTTTTTGTAGACCTATTCTAAATGTCTGACTTAGTAAAGATACTTCTCCCTGTAAATGAACGCTCGTATCAATGGATGCGGTCCAAGTTAATTTTTGTTGCAGAGCGTACTCAGTATGCTTGCTTTTAGCTTTGAGGTAAAAAGCTTACTGCTTTCTCACGCGAGTAACTAATCAGCGTGAAATTTATAGCTGTCAAAAGTTGCGATTGATTTTGAAAATGTTTGGTACCAGTAATGTTTCCATCTAATGCGAGGCCTAATTGGGTCGACGACGTCACAGTTTCGCGATGATTGATCTGCCCAGCCCCAGCCCGACGCATATTCAAAGCGTTTACCGCCGCCACCCAAAACCCACAAAGGAATATTGTGTTTCATTCATAACAAGACTCAATTTCGGCCTATCAAGAGGCTAAACGGAATTTATATTTGGATAAAAATGAGCGCTTATCGATTTTGACCCACAGCGGCAAGTCGGGGTTGCGGAACGTAAATGTGTGTTTTGGGGCACAGTGACCGCGATAACTTCGTAGTTTGGAAAAGATTTCGGAACAATGAACGAGCTTGAAATCAAATGTTCGTTACTCACTTTTTATTTACAAACATTATTTTCTCAGTTCTAAGTAATCGATGCGAAACCTATAAAAATTAACGACTCGTATGACCTAATTCCACGTAACAGGATTTGCGCTCGTTTACAGCCATTTGATCGCCTGCATACATACTTGCTGAAAAAGATTCTTATGCATCAAGCTTTCGCAAAGATCATCACAGTAACTTCTATAGCTTTTTATAAGATGAATGACTTACATCGGCGTGTGTTGTAGAGTTGGTAAATACCGGAGATTAGAACTCATTTGAAAATAGATTTGTACATATTGACTGTATAAACCTCTTGTGGTTTCATTAGTAGCAAGTTTACCGCGTCTTCGCCAGCGATCGCCGCCCAGAAAACTTGTTTAATCAATGGCTGCTAATCACGCCGCTGTTGACGAAGTAACCGCACACAGCGCGTTAGGCTCGCTTGCTCGGCTGTAATAATCCAGGATTGTTGCTACCCAAATATTACCTAGATTTATCGTGATATTCAGCCAGGAGAAGAATAGGTTGCCATTTTCAGTTAAATGTGTACTGACAAGAGCATGGCGAGGTAAACTGTGGTATCTTACGCAGTTGTAATAAGGGTTAGTTTTCAATAAAAAACTATAAGCTGATGTGCTGTCGACTATTAGTATACATTAAAACATTGGGCAGGAAATAGTTTATAGTAAACTGTATACTTGGTAAACTTATGTATGACAACAATAGAAAATAGGACGATACTTTTCACACTCGTACACTAATATTTTTCAATATATTCTGGTAAACTAATATACATATATAAAGCTGATTTGCTTGTTTGTTTGAATGCGCTTATCTAAGGAACTACAGGACCGATTTTGAACGAAGTGTTTGTGCCGGATAGCTTTTAGATATCGTTGAAGGTTATAAAGCACCACGATACGACCTTCGGGTACAACGCGTACGAAGTTGCGTGGATCCGCTAGTCAAAAATAAAGCATATTTCGGTGGCATTTACAATGTAGCGTATGAAGTACCTCGCAATTCGCAAAATAAATATGACTCCAGTGCCGATGTACAATTTGATAGTACAATATTGATCTATCCGCGTGTCGAATTGGGAAGCAAACGAAAAAACTGCGTAACGCGGACCAGAATCATAAATGAACGTCGAGACGCGCAGTTCAAATATTTTGATATGGAAACAAAAAGTGAATGACTCGTAGAATTTATATTCGATAGCGAACAAGAGTAAAATATGAGAAGTGCGAAGACAATCTTTAAAAACAATGTTAGCTGTTGCCAAACGCTAAACAGAGCTGCGTCCCTATTTTTGAATCACCTGGCTTGGGTATGGCGTGTGATTTCCGATGAAAAACGAATTTACATTAAAATAAAATCTCGCGAATCGCTGTATAGAGTACCAACTCTCATAATTGAGCTATCCTTTTTCAAGACCCACCTGTGTGGCTTCAACTGATTTTCATTCCAATATCGGACTAACATCAATGAATATCATACACAATCTTGACTCGAGTGATTCAAAAATAGGGCTCTTGGGCCACCTAGTGGAGTCGCGCGCGGCAGATTCTCACGAAAGGGGGGTATTACCTTAAAGCCAGAGCCGTCCGAGACCGCAGGCTAGTCACCATTTGGCAAGCGTCGGGAAATTTAAAAATCGTTCTTTGAGTTCACTACGTTGAATACCGTTTTATACACTTTTCCCATAATTCTTGAATATCGAGGTTTACTCCTCTACGATGTTTGTTTGAAACTAATTACAATTTAAAATATTTATGATCATTTTTGTACAATAAGACTTCAAGTTGTACTTGTGTTATAATTAATAACGCGGACTTGGAAGTTAAATGGCTTATTAATGTGACGTGAAATTGTATAATACGTGGAACATTAAGACGATTAATGGCGTTCTATTTGTCAAGACCTCGAAAGTTAGTTTGTAGATAAACAATGGATGTTCCTTACACACACATCACATATATATTACCTATTTCGTTCGTTGGCATGATCAATCAGGACTGTTTTAACATTGTTTGAAAGAAAAAAAACCTTCAATTTATTTTGCAAAAAAGTTTTTCGTTAAGTTACGTGGAAGGAAGTTAAAGTGAAACAACTTCGTAAACGATACTAGTTTTGACTTTTGCTAGTAAACAAAGTTTTGTTGTTATTTATTGTTTGTCACAAGCCAATTTCCTTAAAAATCTAAGCCTATAGTTATCATGGCTGCATGATGTAAGTGTTTTAACCGACTTCAAAAAAGGAAGAGGTTATCAATTCGACTCTATGTTTTTTTTGTGGCTGTATTACATCATTTCACATTAATTTGTAAACCGATTAGATTTTTTTTAACTAACCTAGAGGTATACCTTCTAGTTGGTCCCATTGTTGCCAAGTTGGAATGTGATGATGGGATCTTAATGCAATCGAGGGAAACCCTCAAAATTTAAAGGCACGTATAGTGTTTTTTACTAGAATCTTAATGTTGACGTGTTGTTACGTCTGAAAGTCAACATTGTGTGGAGCTGAGCATATTGTGGAACTCCTTATCGCTTAGGAGTTCAGTGAGTTTATTAACAGACCTTATGACAGGGAAAGAACGGAGTCATAACGTGATCCCCCCCCCCCCGTAATCACTAAAAATGAAGAAAAAAAAATAACTTTAAAAAAAGGAAAAACCGACTTCAAAACCAAATTGTTCGCCTAAAATGGAGCTTTTCCCTCAAAGGGTCAAAAGCTTATTTAAGACTTTTTAGTGCATTTTTTATTGCCTAAGTTGATTCTTCAATTTGGCATCGATCTCCCGAGCGGCCGGCGACGGAGGGCGCCGGGCTACCTAGCGGCTGTAATGCGTGCGGCATTATCGGGATGTTTCGCTAAGAGCCCGTATTTGGCAGCGGCGGCGACCGTAGCTCGCGGCGCAGCGCGTGCCAAATGAACCGAAATTAACTCCAATAGTGGCCCCTAACCGTGCCCGCTCTTACGCAACCGACGCCGGCTGATGAGGATCCCGGGCTGGATGATACGTAGATGACGGATCGAGCGTCGATCGATTAGTCACCTGCGCGTTACTTGCAGCAGTGGATCAGGGATTCAAATGGCTTGGCCTCCTTTACTAGCCTCTTTTTAGGATTCCGTACCCGAACGGAAAAAAGCGAAACCCTATAAGGTCACCGTCATGTCTATCTGTCTGTCTGTCCGTATGTCTTCTGAAACTTCTAAGAACAGAGTTTGTGTTTGTTTGTGCACTGATTAAAAAATATATGTAACCCGCTTTTCAAACTTAGTTTCGCCCCCAGCCCCGTCCCGCCCCAGACCCGTCCCGCCGAGCCCCGTAATTTTAAAGTTAAGCTTTCCCTGCGAATTTTGTTTCGCCCTTAATTTACTAAAAAGGCTATTAAAAAATACGGGTTGATCGTAGAAGGGTGAAAATTGAGGATTGTATGTATTTTTGTATGTTGTATCATAAAAAAATAGAAATTAAAAATTTTGTTTAAAAAATAAAATAAAAAAAATAGGTGTGGACTACTCCTGACATTTAGGGGGATGAAAAATAGATGTTAGCCGATTCTCATTGATACCGGATAAGCACAAAAAATTTCATCAAAATCGGTCAAGCCGTTTCGGAGGAGTATGGCAACTAAAACTGTGACACGAGAATTTTATATATTATAAGATTTTTTTGTTTAAAGTTGGTTCGGACGGAACTCGATCATTTTTGTTAAAAGTTGGTACGGAAGAAACTCGATCATTTTTGTTTAAAGTTGGTACGGAAGGAACTGCTGGTACGGACGGTAAATAAAAAATCAGTCAGCTACATTGACGATACTGTATGGAGATACAGTAAATAAAATAAATAAATAAATAAAATGTATTTATTTCGGAAACATGTCCATATGTGTTAGTAATAATTTCTCTTAAAAACTATGTTAGTAAATTGGGATTATAATTAATTTTAATATAAATAAAATAAAAATTATTTATTTCAGGCATTGCCCATAAAGAGTGTTAGTAACAATTTTATCTTATAAACTATGTTAGTACATTGGAATTCTATTATTATTTATTAATTAAAAATTAAAGTAATTTACCCTAGTGTCTTTGGTTAGGTGGTAGCGTGTCCAGTGCTGCATGATGGCACTGTCCACGTCCAGCCTCGCCGCGACACTCTGCAGGAGACTGTTGGAGCTGCCACGCACCCTGTGGATCAAGGACGCTATGCGGTTTCGCAAAATAGCCGCAAAACTATCAACACCTGCTTCCGCCAGCATCCTCGAAGCACTACAATAACG
The DNA here is from genome assembly GCA_963924145.1 of Pyrausta purpuralis. NCBI lineage: Eukaryota > Metazoa > Arthropoda > Insecta > Lepidoptera > Crambidae > Pyrausta > Pyrausta purpuralis. The sequence goes on from OZ001645.1 coordinate 32,507,385, forward strand.
TCGCAGCCCCATCAGCATCCTGAATGCATTATTGTATTGAGTGCGCAGGGCTCTGTACGCTGTAAGGGTATAGCTTGTCCACAGGCTGCAGGTGTACAGAGAGTTACAATAGGCTTTAAAAAGTGTAATTTTAACCTGCCTAGTACAACGCGAAAACCTGCGAACAAGCATGTTCGCCCTAACGCACAATGCCCTGCGCTCTCGCTCCAAGTCCAGGTCATCTTTGAGCGACTCGGTAACCCAGTGTCCCAGGTATTTAAAACAGTGTACTTGCTTCAGAGGAGTGCCGTTGAGCCTGACAGCTGGAATTTTGTAGGACTTGTTTTTAACCGACTTCAAAAAAGGAGGAGGTTATCAATTCGACTGTATGTTTTTTTTTTATCATTATTTTTTTTTTGTATGTATGTTACCTCATATCTCAGTCGTTTGTCGACCGAATCGAAAAATTTTTTCGCCTACTTAGAGGGTGTACCTTCTAGTTGGTCCCATTTTTTCCATTTTGGGATCTGATGATGGGATCTTGGTGTAATTGAGGGAAACCCTCAAATTTTAAAGGCACGTATAGTGTTTCTTTACTAGAATCTTAATGTTGACGTGTTGTTACGTCTGATAGTCAACATCTTGTGGGGCTGAGCTGATGGTGGAACTCCTTAACGCTTAGGAGTTCAGTAATTATAATGACGGAACTTATGATAGGTAATTTGTAGCTTCTTAAAAAATAGAATCATAAGGTGCAACTCCCCCCCCTCTTATGTAATTACTAAAAATGAAGAAAAAAAATAAACTTTAAAAAAAGTAAAAACCGACTTCAAAACCAAAATGCACTAAGAAGTATTAAATAAACTCTTCACCATTAAAAGGAAAGGAATCCGTTTTAGGCAAACAATTTCTTTTTGGAGTCGGTGCCATCACTTTGACCATCAAGCATCAACTATCACAGCACCGACTCCAAAAAGAAATTGTTTGCCTAAAACGGATTCCTTTCTTTTTAATGGTGAAGAGTTTATTTAATACTTCTTAGTGCATTTTGGTTTTGAAGTCGGTTTTTACTTTTTTTAAAGTTTATTTTTTTTAGCTTTAAAAACTAGCAGTTCACTCTTAACAGTGTTGTACCTGAGACCGTGAGCCACCGCATATCGCTCACAGATGTTAATTAGCCTTTTGAGAGCACTGATCGATGGGCACAGCAGCACCATATCGTCTGCGTAGCTTATGTTGTTGACGAAGGTGCCGTCCACAGAGCAGCCAACACCGGCACTGCTGAGCTCAACGATCAGTTTGTTCATATAAAGGTTGAAAAGCGTTGGGGACGTAATTCCACCCTGTCTCACCCCACTTTCCAACCTGTACATGCCCGAAAACTCTCCACCCCATTTCACAAAGTTCTGCTGTCTCGGGTACCAGTGCTTCAGAATTGACCTATAGACATGAGGCAGTTCAGTGTCATCTGCAAGCTTTTTCCATAGGACCTCGTATTGTACCAGATCAAAAGCTTTTGACAAGTCCAGAAACACTGCATAGACAGGCGTTTCCCTTGCAGTATAATACTAAACAGTCTGCTTCAGGCATAGTACAGCGGCTTCAGTGGAGAGCCCAGGTCTGAAACCGAACTGGGCATCGTGAAGCTTCACGCTCGTGTCCAGCTGTTGCTGAAGCAGCCTATCCAGAATTTTGGTGTCTTTGGCGAGTTGAAACTGGGTCCAGTGTCGCATAATGACACTGTCCATGTCCAACCTCGCCGCGACCACCATCAAGAGGCTGTTGGAGCTGCCCCGTACCCGCCGCACCAGGGACGCAATGCGTTTCCTAACGATAGCCGAGAGACTGTCTACCACGGCTGCAGCTAGCATCCCCGATGCACTGCAGTGACGCGGCAGCCCCATCAGTCCCCTGAATGCGTTATTATATTGAGTGCGCAGGGCGCTATACGCTCGTTGGGTGTGATTTGTCCACAGGCTACACGTGTAGAGTGAGTTACAATATGCTGTAAAAAGCGTACGCTTAACTTCTTTAGTGCAACGTGAGAACCTGCGGGACAGCATATTCGCCCTAACGCACAGCGCCCTACGCTCCCTCTCTATATCTAAGTCATCCTTTAATGACTCAGTCACCCAGTGCCCAAGGTATTTAAAGCTCTGTACCTGTCTTAAAGGTTTACCATCGAGTTTTACTGTCGATACTTTATAGGTCTTGTTTTTGGCCTTAAAGACAAGCAACCCGCTTTTAGCGCAGTTGTACCTTAGACCATGGGCCAGCGCATAACTCTCACAGACGCCAATCAGCCTATTCAAGACACTGATTGATGGGCTCAGCAGCACCATGTCGTCAGCATAACTAATGTTGTTGACAAAAGTACCATCAACAGAACAGCCGACTCCAGCACTGCTGAGCTCCTCAATCAGCCCGTTCATGTACAGGCTGAATAGCGTCGGCGAGCTAGCGCCACCCTGCCTAACACCACACTCCAACCTGTACATATCAGAAAGTGCACCAGACCATTTAACATAATTTTCCTGGTGTGAGTACCAATATTTCAATATAGAGATGTATTCGTAAGGAAGGACTGTGTGGTTAGCTAGTTTGTTCCATAGGATCACATATTGAACCAGGTCGAAAGCTTTTGACAGGTCCAAAAACAATGCATAGACTGGCGTCTCCCTTGCAGCGTAGTAGTGCACAGTCTGCTTGAGAGTATAGCAGTTTCGGTGGAGAGACCAGGTCTGAACCCAAACTGCGCATCATTGAGTTTGACGCACTCACCTAACTGTCGCTCAAGCAGCCTGTCCAGCACCCTCGCCACAATAGTCGCCAGAGAAATAGGTCTATAGTTGGACCTATCACTAATACTACAAGTTTTATTTTCAACAATAGGAACTACTATAGTCTTAAGCATACTGTCAGGCAAGTAGCTGTGACTCAAACACAGAGAGAGATAGATAGAGTAGATTATGTGTTTGTGTAGAATGATTGATACAAATAAAATTAACTTTAAAACAGTAAAAACCGACTTCAAAACCAAAGTGCACTAAAAAGTCTTAAATAAACTCTCGAACATTGAAAGGAAAGGAATCCATTTTAGGAAACAATTTCTTTTTGGAGTCGGTGCTGCGACAGTTGAGGCTCGATGGTCAAAGTGATGGCACGGACTCCAAAAAGAAATTGTTTGCCTAAAATATATTCCTTTCCTTTCAATGACCAAGAGTTTATTTAAGACTTTTTAGTGCATTTTGGTTTTGAAGTCGGTTTTTACTTTTTCTAAGTTAATTTTATTTCTTCATTTTTAGAGATTACAGGAGAGGGATACCATATGACTATGTTCTTTAAGAAGCTACAAACTAACTTTCATAAGTTCTGTCATTATAATAAATAAACTCCTAAGCGTTAAGGAGTTCCACCATCAGCTTAGCACCACAAGATGTGGACTATCAGACGTAACAAAACGTCAACATTAAGGTTCTAGTAAAACAACACTATACGTGCCGTTAAAATTTGAGGGTTTCCCTCGATTACACATAGATCCCATCATCAGATCCCAAATTGGCAACAATGGGACCAGCTAGACGTTTTACCCTCTAAGTAGGTAAACATTTTTTCGAATCGGTGACGAACGACTGAGATATGAGGTAACATAGATATAAAAAAATACAGTCGATTTGATAACCTCCTCCTTTTTTGAAGACGGTTAAAATACATGATGACTCCTACCTGCAGAAACTTGCGGACTTGTGTAAACTAGTTTTCTACAGTTGAGTATAAGTTTAAGTATATGTGTATTTATGAAAATTGAGTGATTGAATGAATTGGTACAACTGCTTTAGTATAACTCCTGAAGAAGACAAAATTGTGGGTTCGACTGTAATTTTATTATTATTATGTTTCTATGGGAATGCTGATTAGCCACTGAGCCACCGAGTAGCGTCCTTCATTCCTAATGGATAGTTTTATTTAATTTCGAATGATTAGTTACTTCAATCAAATGATGATTGCCCGAGCGATAGCCAAGCAATCAATTCAGGGGTATTCACACATAAAAATATAAAATTGTCAGTTATTCAACAACTACGCAAAAGCTGCAGTTTGTACGCTACATATTTTTAAAACACACAAACGTTATGATTATTCAGTCTAAATTCATGTGACCTAAGAACAGAAATATCGAATAATCTACATAAAGTAGTACGATATAAAGCACCTGAAATATTTAATCGGCTCCAATGACCGATAAGTTCCAGTGCAAACATAGTAAACCACTCCGGCATGGCAGCGGCGCTATCAACCAGCAGGCTAATAAAGCGAACTAGATCAAGTGATAGCCAGTAATGACATGAATTGGCCCGATAAGGCGATAGGGCGTGCCTAATTGCTTTCATTCGTTCATTTCTCAACGCGACATTCCGGCGTGTGATGATGCCTGACGGTGTACTCTGTAAAACGATGTCTAAACCATCGCCTACAGCTCCAAAACCATTGAAACGAGAGAAAGGGATATCGAATGGCTACATCCAAAAAGACAGGTAAAGTATTACTGAGTAGTAGAGCCTCTGATGCCACGTTACCGTTTCCGTAAGTAAGAGCAAATCCACACTCACAAACGCGCACAAATAATAAACACATTTATGAAGGGGTGCTAGGTGCTTAAAAATGGTAGTGAATTGGCAGTTTATCCTGTGTGGGTGTCATTTTCTTGATATTGGCAAGCCTCAAGCCTTTCGCCTTATATTTTGAAATCCATTATCTAAGTATTACTATATTAAATTGCTGTAGTGTGAAAATCATAGAAAAAAAAATCTACATAAATATATAAATTCATATGTTTTTTGGCTTTGCGGAACGTGTGGAGTAATTCGATTTATTCAGTCTCAAGCAGCTAAGATATTAAACATCTCATCTGGCAGCCTTGATGATGTGTCATGTGCTGCGAAGACCAATTACCAGGGTGACGTACAAGGAATAAATTTATGCATAACCAATTACCGACCGTGTGAGCTCAGCGTTACGCCGCACGCACATACTATGTCATTTGATCACAGGGTCATAAAGTTGCATGAACTTTTAGGACAAAAAACTTTGGCTTGTGCTTTGCGTTGCAATTGAAACTTAATAATAAAAAGTGTTTGTGCTAATTCACTAACATATTACATTTTATGCGAAGTCTCATAAAAGCGGGTGCAAATTAATTGAAATAAACATAGACCCAGTAGCATTGGCCGCGTTGACACAAATTGAAAATAGTTAGAACGTTGAAAATAAAGTAAAACAGGGAAAAGTGAATAATGGGTTTTGTGTATGAAAGGCTACTGCTCCAACTGACTATTGATAATCAATAATTCCGGCGCCCGTGTTTCGCGGAAAAAAAACCATCGAAAAATTCTATCTAAACTGAATCTGAATCATTTTGAAATCATGTCGTCATGTTACAAAGCCAACGGTAATAAAAATGTTATTAAATGATTGTTTTTTTTTTTTTAAATAGACTTTTTATTTCGTGCAACATTACCATCCAAATTCCACTTCATTTTAAAATGGTTACTACTTCTTTTTGCAGCGAAATGCGCAATACAATGCATATTCCAATCAAAATTCAATCTATTAACTACCATTCATGTCGAAGTGATAGATACTTCAATCTAAAACCGACACTACAGCCTCCCTGTACGGACGGGACGGCCAATTCAATGCGTTTACTAGAACACAAACGAGTGATGTCAAAATGCCACTGCAATAGATCATGTTTTGATGCACAGTGGAAGCCTTTAAATCGCTATTACGATGTAGCCGCATAAGTAAAAACAGTTCATGTCATGTGCAGAGATAATATGAATATTTTTTTAGGGATTCGTAGCCGAATGATATAAAGTAGTACCTTTATAGATTCGTCACATATGTCTATTCGTTTACACTGAATTGGTTTGCACGAGATAAAAACAGTAGCTTTTGAGTTCTACCGAAATTATTTCCTCTTACAAACACTATGAATGGCAGAAGAATATTGTGGTATTTCGGCTAGGTAAGTGGATCCCTAATTAAGTTCAAAGTTGCCACGGAGCCCTCATTGCGGCAGTACGACTTGCACTTGGCCCATTTTTTTTTTTTATCTATTTAGCATTCTTTATCTGTCCAATTGTGTAAAGACTGCTTCCAATTCAAATCAGAATTCTACTCTAGTATTGTCAATATTTCATATCTTGTCTTTCTTGTCCATAGTGCCAAGATCGTAAATAATGTTTTCAACACACTTGCTCAAAACGACGTTTTTATTCCACCGATTTTAGGCTCATAATCATAGATATTAAACACGCATGCTTTTTCATTATATTATTGCACTAGTGCTTTTAGTTTATTAACCCGACCAATTTACATTTGTACCCTAGTACCAAGTCGTAAGTAAGAAGATGAAGCGATATAATTTAGTCGGGTTATACAATACTTTTATTTTAGCAACAAACAGTATTTATGCAAAAAATAACCGTATCTACATATTTATTTCAATAAATGGTAAATCCAGATTTATTATAAATAGCTCAAATTCATTTAAAATTTTCTGTGATTTTTGTTTTAAACACGAATTATTACATTTTTAATCTTGGCTTTTGGCCGATCTAGTTCGCGCCTAAGCCTTGCGCGCGCATCGGTATCGCGGCAAGAAAAAAACAACGCGCCATTTTTCGTAAATAATAATTGTCGGCTGTGACGAAGTTTGGATTAATTATGAAGTTCAATATTAATGAAAATGTCTACGTCAAGTGAAGAAAAATATCACGCTTGTCTCTTTAGTTCAACCCGCCTTTAGGTGACATTGGTTGTAATAGTAGTTAGTAAAATAATAATTGCAGTTAAATAATAATTGCATAAGTTGATAAAAAATGCTATGCAATAGCTTTACCGCGGCAGTCTCCGAGTGCCACACGTCTTTTTTTTTCTAAACTAATTTTGGCAGCCAGCCGTACAGACATGCAGGTTGAACCTATTCGGTTCAACCTGCATGTCTGTACGGCACACGACAGATCACGTCCAAAGTACGATGATTGTTGGCTGATCTAATGGCTGATCTCGCGGAGATGTGACGCCGGCGGCGGCGCGCGCGCTCCCAGAGGAAATCAGTGCGCCGCCCGCGCCGGCTTCGCGCAATCCGCCGCATCCGCCCTTACAGGCCCGTCTTATTATCTACCTATCTATAGCCTCATAGCTTGTCTATAACAAAACAAATGACGGTGATTCGCAGACAATCCCACTGGAGTTAGATGAAAGAAGATTTGATTGTGCTGACTAGGTACTTGTTGCAATTTGCACTAACGGACGTGTCATTAAGGGGCTACCCGGATTTTTAACAAGCACACTAGCGCCACTTTAGCAGAAAAATCATAACTCGTTAAATAAAAGACCAATTGAAAAACTGATTGATGCGGTTGTAGCTCTGGTTATGTGGTTTAGATACAATGTTTAAATTCAATAAAACAGAGTAATCTGCAGTTACGGTTAGAAAAAATGCCAAAAGTGTCCATATTTAGTTTATTAACTCTAACTACAGTAAACTACTTTAGAAACAATTAAAACGTACTTAAGTAAATAAACTATAGAACCTGTACTACAACCGTGTCTACCAGATTTTTGATTGGTTTCGTATTCAAGGAGTAATAATTATTTTAAATAGAGTGGCGCTAGTGTGCGCGTCAATAATTCGGGGAGCCCCTTAAGACGCTATCACTGCTATCGAGTGTTAGCCTGGTTTTACGGCGACTATAAATAGCGCACTTGACCGACGGTCACGATGCTGTGAAACGGAGTTAGTGTCGAGCGTTTCGTTGCAGTGTATAGTCGCTATCATGTGAACAAACCATAATGTTTAATGTAATTCCAAAAGTTTCATAAAGGCATTTCATCCCAAGCCGAGAGTCATTAAGCCATCTCGATTTCCTAACTGCAGCGGGGCGGGTGCAGGCTGCAGATGCCCCACGCCTAATCCGCCTGAGATTGATAGTCGCTTGTTTTTGCCTCACCTCCGCAGGTCTCACCGCTCCAGGGAGGACGCATTCGGTTGGAACGAAGGATTTTATGCCAGGCGCAGCGCTCTCCCACAAAAAAGTCACGAATTATCTTTGCCTAGGGTATAAATCATGCAGATCGACACACAGACGTAAATACAATGCCACAGAATTCGGATAATCTTTTGGAGGCCTTTTTGTTATAAAATTTAATTTAAATTTACACGTTTCGCTACTAACCCGCTCTGAAATATGATTATTTGACCGTTATAAATTTCAGGGATATTGAAATTAATAATCGTCTTAAACCGGTTACCGTCCACAAATATTTTATCCCTCAACCGTTATCGTAAAAAACGGGTGCTGAATCTGGAAATAAAAGGAAGTGCACCTGACAAGCAGATTAACAATCCATTTGCTCCCATCTATCTCGGGACTCGCAACGGTCGCGCGAGAGTCGCATGTCGTGGCTGCGGCTGCAATCAAGGTGCCCTGACCCAAATCGATGCCCTAAAGTTATTGATGACTGCTGATTGGAGTTTAAACTCGACCGCTACCGCCGGCTATACCTCCGACTTGCTAAACTGCAAAATGGTCCAACTTTGCGGGTCGATCCCGGCTTATTTCATTCCACCTTTCTACTGCGATCGGATAGACGATAAATTCATTGGATCCTTTTAAATAAATAATTCCACCCCACTAAAAGTTGCGCAAGGTTTTTATAATAACCTCTTAACAAATACGTGTTTTTAAATGACAAATTTCCACTTAAATTGACACTCGATTGCTCGCGACCTTAAAGCCTCTCATAGACAGACGCGGCAAGCCGCGGACACAGCCAGTTAACAACTGTATTGAAAGTCAAATTATTCACAAAGCAAGCTCCGTCCCTCCTCGATATTTTCGGTCAGTTGTGAACTATAAAAACTGGCCGCGTGGATTTGCCTTAATTAATAGGTTCACACAACTGAACAGAACTTTATATTTTGTCTGTACGTAATTTTCTAGGGTAGGGTAGGATCCCATGTTGGGTGGGACGTGGAAAATTACGTCATTAATTTTAAAATTTTCAAGACAAAAAACCCAGAACCGATTTAAGAATTTGGCGAACTGACCTCTACACCAACGGTATATAGGGATACAGACATGATGATCAGATGTCAAAAAATAGCTCCGTAAGCCGCATTTGCTGTGGTGGCCGGAGCCGCGGCTCACAGTCTGCCGTGCGTGGCCGGCCGGCGGTCGCAGCAAGCCGCCGTCAGTCTGCGAGAGAGCTTTATAAATACACATATTTTAAGTCTATGATTGCCCATTTCCGTATGCCATAGTCAGTCGGTACGTAACGTTGAACGCTTTGTTTGCGGCGGCGGAATTGCCAATATCCTGAACGCATTTTTAAAGCCTGACCTACATGAGTCAGCCTAGCTACCGCACTAGTCGGCCCCTCGCTGTGCGACCATCGCTGGGTTTAACAGCAGAATAAAGTTCTTTTAGATAGGTAGATAGATATATAACTCTTTATTGCACATTACAAAAATTGATTTACAAATTCATTTTAGGGAAATGAATTTTGAATAGTTCTCACATAATAATCATATACTAATTCGTGTACTGTACGATTATCACACCGGAAACTATATGAATGACCTCATGGATCTTGGAAACCAAACCAACAGTCTTAAATTGATATCTTTAAGCCATAGAAGTATCAAAGGGTTGGCAACCATCATAGCCCTTGGCGCTAATCGGATCAGGCAGCGAACAGGAGGTTACGTGAATGAAACCGAACGCAGGAAGGCAGGATAAAGGTCATGGCCACATTTAGGGTGACTGCGGCTGCGGCGGTTGCACTTGTAAGTCGTTATCTATAAGGGTGAATTATAAATATAGAAGGGCAATAAATGCCCTGTTATTTTAAAGGTGATAAGATGGCCCTGTAGCTACTAAAATCAATTTAGATTTAGATTTTTAATTATAGCTCTTAAAATCATGATAAGATTCATTTATACTAAATTGTAAGTCAAAATCGTAACATGCAAAATATTCAATTGATGCTGATTGTGCGTCAGTAAGTACTTACGAACTCGTATATTTATAGTACAAAGCAATGATGATTCGATCATAGTCACCCCGACACACGCAAACCAACACAAAGGTTGAACCCTACAATAATTTAAAACTTATTTTGAAGCAGATGAGTTGAATGAATAAATAAAATGATTGCTACTCGTACCTTACATATCCAAAGAATGCGCGAGATATGAATCGATTACGCGTTATCTATCTAGGTTGTCGGATCGTATAACAAGTGTTATTTGCTATCGAAAGTCAATAAACCACAACTAATACTACGACCTTTATTATTTATTCATAATTACTCACTTATCTTCTAATGGGAACTCGGTTTTGTACCGACGACTATTTGTAGTGTGACGTTACGGATCTCACCTTACCTAAAATAGAACGATGAAATATGTATTTGTGCAGGTATCGTTCTTTTTTTAAATATTTGAACACCAACTTTAACGATATTTATAGCCAGTATGTATTTATTTAATTTTGATAGGCTTCTTTGTAATGAAATGAAAGACGCATTCTTTGACAATGAGATGATTTCTCAGAACGTGTGAATTCGGCTGTTTTATTCATCATCATATTATTCACGATGATTACTAATGAACTATTGAAGCATGATGCATACTAGACGGCCAATTTACTTGTATATCAATCTATTTTCTCTGATTGAAATTAAGTCCACTCTTTTGCGAAATAAACTAGCTGTATAGTCTACTTTTTCCAATAATAAAACGAAAGCCACGAGTACACGATGCCATATCGCGTGTAGATAGTTTTGACCAACCAACATTCCAGACTACTCCAACGGGCTCAATTGATAATAATCACTACGCAGGATACAATTTGTTAACCTACGTATTCTGATATTGACAGCGGTCTTTGAGAAGGCTCATAAGTGTGCCAATACTTTGCACTTTTGCATTCGCAGTGCCGAAAAATTGTTGCGGTGTATGGCCTCGCTGATGTTCCCCGCGCGCGGGAGCCCTGACACTATCCTGAGTGTCCCGAGCGACAAGCCGGACTGCTCCGTTCTGTGGCTCTGGGTACAAACACAAGTACGTGAGCCCAGTGCCCCAGAGCGTGGTATATATCTAATTGATTTCTTTAGAATACAATTGTGTCTATTTTTATTGTTAGATATATATATATATATATATATATATTTTAATTAACCTAATTTTATTTATTTTTCATTTTTTTATTGTATTTAATTTAGCTTCGTGAAAAAGAAATATGGAATTTTATTTTATTTTTCTTATTTTTGTATTTGTGATTATTGATATGTATAGACTCTGTCCGAAATTAAAGTTTCTTTTTTTCAAAGAGTGACAATTGTACTTGATATATCAAGCCATATTCTATAAATGACATTATCTCACTTCCTACGAAAACAAGTCACTTAGTTCCATGTGACGCAAAACGCGAATAGCTCTTTCTGAAACGTAAATATGACTACTCGTTACTTTCTCCTACGACTCCCTCGTGGGATCCGCTTCGTCAGAGAAACACTTTATCTCGATCCGTGCGTCCCTGGAAAACTGCGTATTTTCTCAGAAAAGAAAGAGTAAAGAGTTTATGTAAGCATTTAACTTTAGAATTGATTGTAACGGGATTGCTACCATGTACCTTATTATTTTTGAGCTTCCGATATTTCGGCACTGTTGCAAGTGTCATGGTCACGGCTTAACTGAAGTTGTTGCGGGTAAGCTGTTATTGGCAGACATATCGGTCTACCCTCCTTCGATGTCTTTTATTGCGATCACTTGCAGTACCATTGTTCACAAACTCACTATTTTCTCGCACCTGTTCTCGACACACAACACTCACAGTATCCGCACGCGAAACAACATTTTGCCGAAATATATGGTTTTTGCATTGGGTTCCCGCTATCTGGCAGAATCTTTTTGCTCCGAAAGTCACTTGGCATAACACACTTGGCATAATTTTCTTTAGTCGAATATTATTCAGGCAGAATTTTCTGTTAGCATAATTATTATTTGGTCAAATATTTATATGCCCGAATTTACAATGGCATACTTTCAAGATAGTAGAAATTTATAAGGCATAATTACCTTTAGCAAAATTTCACTTCGCATACTTTCGCTAAGCATAATGTTCATTAAGTATGATGTTTAATTGGCATAATTTGACTAGGCATACTATGAAAGAAAGCAGAATTTCGTTTAGAATAATTTCACTACGCATATTGCTATTTCTTTTAAATAGTATTTTAACGCTATTTCTTTTAAAAAAGTCATTAAGTTGAGTACAAAAGTTAGTGACAGAAACGAATCGGTGCAAAACCGACTCCACGCAGTTTTGTTTGCCCCACCCCTAGAGTGTAATTCAAAATCGCGTAGGCGCGGAGGGGCGAGGCAGCCCGCGAGCTGAGGAGCAGGTGGTTTGAAAGCTCGCCGACGCGGCTGAGGCTGACCGGCGAAGCCGGCCAGCAAGCCGAAGCTGCGGCGGTAAGCGAAAACCATCTGCGACGATAAGCTCGCGTGGGACTGCCGGAGCCGTGACAGAAACCATGCATGTTGCATGCTGCATGCATGTTAACTTGCATGTTGCATCCTTGCTTGCATACATGCAAGCTGTTGTGCATGCTTGCTTGCTTGCTTGCTGCATGCTTTGCTTGCATGCTTGCTTGCATGCTGCATGGTTGCTTGCATGCTGCATGGTTGCTTGCATGCTGCATGCTTGCATGCTTTGCTTGCATGCTGCATACTTGCATGCTGCATACTTGCTTGCATGCTGAATTACTATGGATTCAATTACTATATTTCAATTACTTGTTTTCAATTACTATGTATATGAAATGTTTGCCAAAAGATGATTATAAATGTAAAATTTCTGAGATATGATAATTCTGCCTTGTAATGATTTGAAATATGAAAAATATGCCAAAAGACGATTCGGACTATGAACTTTCTGCGATAGGATGATTCTGCCTATTAATAACTATATATACGAATTGCATGCCACAAGACGATTCTATCTGTGAACTTTCTGCGTTAGGATGATTCTGCTTTAAGACTATTATGGATATTAAATTTCTGCCTAAAGATGATTCTAGCTTACACGATTATGCGTTTTGAACGTCTGATAAATGAGTGAATGCTAATTGATGTTCTGCGATAGGAAGTTTATGCTATTTGATGATATGCCAAATAAAATTATGACAATAAAAATTCTGCGAAACAAGGTAGACCCTTTTTGCATTTACGAATCACTGGATTCCAGGCATTAGACAATTTGAACCCATCCTCACGATTGAAATTTTCGTACTTTGTGATTTCGATCGCTTCCCTAACCAATCTTGGTATGTAATGGCGTTCTGTCGAAATTATCTTAGGGTTATGGAACTCAATCCAGTGATTTGGACCCGATTCTAACAAATGTTCCGCAATTGCTGACTTCTGTTTGTCATTGTTTTTGACCGCTTTTATATGTTCCTTTATTCGGCATGTAATAGCACAGAAAATATATAATAGTGCGTTTAGTTTGGCCTATGTACGAACTACCACAGCTGCAGTCAACTTTGTAGACTTCAGGTTTTTCTAAAGGAAAACTGTCTTTAGAAGATCGCAGACATTTGCCACTTTTCTTAAATGGTTTTAACTTATTTTAAGTTATATTTATTTGAATATTTTTATTGATTAAAGGAGGGGTTGCACCATTTGACTGTGTTCTGTCATTAAAAACAGTAAACTCCTAAGCGTCTGAAAGTTACACCATCAGCTCAGCTCCACTCAATTTTGACTATCAGATGCAACAATAAGTCTTCATTAAGATTCTAGTACGAAAACTCTAAACTTGCCTTTTAAATTCGAGGTTTTCCCTCTATTGCACCAAGATCACATCATCAGACATTTTGCAACAATGGGACCAACTAGAAAGTATATATTTATTTGCACAAACATAATGAAGTACAAATGGCGGACTTAATGCTTTAAAAACATTTTCTTTCAGTCAACCATTGGGTGGATTTTACCTTTAGGTGGGCGAAAAATTTTTACGAATCGGTCGACAAATGTCTGAGATATGAGGTTATATAAATACAAAAAATAAAAAAATACAGTCGAATTGATAACTCCCTCCTTTTTTAAAATCGGTAAAAATTGGTCTTTGCCACGCGGGACCAGCGGATCACAGCAGCGGGTGCATGGAATCTTGTTTGGTATTTGTTTCAAATATTCTTTGCGTTTTCGAACATTACTTACATACCTGTTATTTTGAAAACGAACATGTTTTAAGGGTTATTCCTTGATAATGTAAAAATGGAATAGGTTAGGGTGTCAGTTATCCGCAAGAAGATATTGCCTTGAATGTTTATTCTGCACTGTGTTTGAAGTTCAATGTACTTTACATATTCGTAATCGTCACCATCATCAATATTAGCCAAAGGATGTCCACTGCTAAATTTAGGTATGCTGGTTCTTTACAAGTTCGTTTGTCCATTTTGTCGGTGGACATCCTAAGTCTTTGGTCAAAGGGGTTTTCAATTTACCACTTTTCTGCACCAACGGGCATAAGTTCTTCGCGCTATGTGCCGTGCCCAATGCTACTTTAGTTTACTGCTTCTCAGGGCTATGTCCGTTAGCTCTCCGTGAAGTCGACCAATCATACAATACAATTGTATAACACACCCATCGCACAATGGAGAATTTAAATGTCATTAGATGGTTTATGAAACCCTATCGTCGGGGCCGGTATTTGAGTGCCATCGTAAGTAAGTGCAATTGTGTCAATTGTTCTAATTCAGTCACCACGCGAGTATAACGTCGCCGCGCCGCACGCCACGCCGTATCTAAATAATTGACCATGGATGGACATTGTATGTAACTTACTGCCGGGAATTTTGTACCGTATTCGAGTTCAGATTTCGATATTGCAAAAATTAAGAGAAGAGGAGACATTGACACTCATCAAACATTTTATGTAACTAACTTTAAACAGTATTTACTTCTTATTTTGATGCTTAGCTGACTGTGCATAATTTTATTTCCATAATAAGGAATGACCATGGAAGATATGAACTATGGTTTGAAGCATATGACCAAGAATTATTATTGCAGGTAAAACATATCTGTTTCAAAAAAAGGAGGTAATCAATTCGACCTGTTGATACGGTGTTGTTCCCGTGGCGTTGTCTGTTAAGTGTCGCTTATAGAAAAAAAACAGTACGTACAGAACGTGTTCTTAAATACATTTTATGTTTGGAATTCCCATAATGATATATAAATATTACATTCTCGTATATGTATTTTTTTTGTCTTTTTCATATAATGCTTGGCTAGGTCCCCATATTATCGGCGTTTTGTTGTAATAGAATAGCTAAAGTAATAAACAGTCAGTGCTCTGAAGCTTTACAAAAACCGTCTAGTGTAATCACTGCACCCAGCTGAGGGTACTTAGCGTCTGAACTCTGCCCGCGCGTCTATTCCTCGCTCAGACCGGGTGTTTGCGCAGACGAATCTGTTAACACAATTGCCGATGTAGCTGAATTTCATTACGAATTCCGCACTTTAATTCCTTCTCGTCTGTCCGGCTTTATTGAATTGCGTGAGTCGTGACATTCGAATTGATTGCCGTTCTATCTTGTTTCTTGTTTATGGAAGAAACAATTCGACAGATTATTGGCCAAGTTAACCTTAAGTATTTATTAATTAAAACATAATTTCAGGATATTTATCCCTAAAATTTATGAAATTGTACACCCTTTTATATTTTATTAATATAAATATTATTTATAGATTTTATTCTAATCATTAAGTAGTATTCGCGTTAACCTCAGAAACGAGTATAAGCTATATATTCTCTCTAACATCTAAAGTTCTCAGCTAATACATACGTGTATGTAAATAGTCTGCGTCTTATTTGTGTACTCGAGTTCTAAGAGCGTGTATTTACACAATACCTTTTTACTGTAAAGGTTTAGTATTATATAATATAAGACGTATCACGTGACGTGTACGCCACGTTCTCACCGCATCATAGTCTAGACTAGTCTGTTACAAATAAACTCAACCGGTATTAGCCCACATGAATCGCAACGGGATCAATGTGTTTTTGCAGGGGAAGCATACATCTGGCTCAAGCCGTTACTGCTTAATCTACATTTGTATCTGAAGACGAGTGTGATGAGCGCGTGGCGCCGCGGCCGTGACCGCCGCTATTTCTGTCTCATTGATTTCCATCGGCTGCTGCTGGCGTATGAATTATTCGTGACCGCGAAGCAAGGGGCCTCGCCAAACATTGCCGTGGAAAGGGGAAATGAATACAGCCTGTTCAAAAGAACTAAGGAAAACAGGGAAGGGCAGTAACCTTATTAGTCTGTATTCCGATCCTGAGATCTTTGCAAGGTCGTTCGTCGGTTTATACCGACTTCAAAAAACTGATAAGAGAGCTTAAAATAACGCATTCGTCTTCTATTTAGGAGAAACTTCTTTTTTAAGTCGATGATGATGAGCGGTGTAGCTGTTGGTAAACTTGATATTCTTCTAAATAGAAGAAAATGCATTAATGTTAGCCTTTTAGTCAGTTTTTCAAGGCGTTTTTTTTCTATGAATGGAAGAGAACACAACGTTTTTCTTACTTAATGAGATGTTCTATTAGAACATTGCAGTGTACCTCACGTTAGGAAAACGTAAAGAGCTGGCTGTCTTGAGGAGTCTATGCGTCGCGTCGGGTGTGCACCTCCGACCTCCGACCTTTGGGCGCGGTCGGTGCGTTACACTAACGCCAGTTTGGGCTAATCTTGCTTGTTAGCGAACTCGCAGCGCCCCGCACCCAACCATATTCATCTTCGCCCTTGACCTTGTTAAAAATAGCTGAGATTATCGGTGAAACTTGAGTCCTTGATGTATCATCGCCTTATTTAACTTCAAATTTCTTATAAGTATTTACTCTGTTTCCTAGGCCGGTTCCCTATTATCTGGACAAGCTTGCAATGTTTGTCAAGTTGAAAGGCATCATTCGTTCGTTCTTATGTAGGATCAAATTTTCAGCTATCACATTAGTCGGCAGGTACCCAACTGCACACTCCTGCTTTTAGCAGCGATACAGTTCCGATGCAGTCACGATGCAGAAGCTGCACATTGACTAATTATGTACTGTATATGGGCGACTGCATCGACTATATAGTACCTACTAATACTATTACTAACGCGTGTGAGCATGAATGCAGTCGCGCTTCTGCATCAGTCGATACTTACGCGCGACAGCCATTGCGTGAGTGCTAGAATCCGCAGTGTATAAGGAGTATTTGACAAACGATGTCAGCACATTCAATCAGACTCATAATCTTTATCGTTTGCGCATTTTGACTCCATAAACTTCATTGCATCATAGTCGGCACGCCCTCCGCGACACAATTTCACCGCATACCGGTGAAAGTCCCCTGTACGGCGCGCCTCAGTTGAAATAAGTCGGCCTCAGATCATAATCGCCTGCAACTCCACAAATGATTTTTATCTGCAAGAACTCGCGATTCTGATTCTGATGATCACACCCGCACGCAAACAAACATGGACCTTCCTTCGCACAGCTTAAGCAAACCGTGTAGTCCCAACTAGTGATTGTTTAATCGCTCCACGTGCCGCGTTGAATGCTAACGTAGTAATATCGAAGCGTCGAGTGACACGGAATCACGAACGACCCTTTTCGTGCTCTATTTCGAAAGTTATTCGCTGCCGTGAATATGAAAGTGAAAAATTCACGAGTCACTCCTTAAGCACGCCTTTATGTCTCAGAGACGACGACTCAGGCACGTCATAACTTAACGACCGCATCATAATTATAAAAGTTCATAATAACATTTTACCTGCGGTCCGTACTCGTAAAGCTGCACTATCGCAACAATATCCGCGTCTGAATGTGTGAAATACAGCAAGATTCGTGCATGTGTGAATGCGGTTGCTGGCGTAATTAGCCTAATTACGAGCTCAACCACATTTAGAATAGTCAAAAACTTAAATTTTCGAGCAGAGAATAGATACATTTTATTCATTTGTAAGCCTGCCTCTGCTCCTAAGAATCTGTAATTTTCTTGCTATTTGTTTATCATGTGTTTCCGACTGAGCTCTATGTTCTGTAGTTTCTACCGTTAATTTCTTGAACGAAAGAAGCTCCACAAAACATATAGCCGAAGTCAGTCCATCTGTATCCCGCTATAACAACAAATTCTGAAATCAAAATAAAAAAATGTTTAATTGATCCTTTTTTGATTTTTTTTTCAATGATGGCAATATAGGCAGTTGCAGTATTCATAAAATACGCAGTTGTTTTTTTATCTATTGTCCTAGTTAATGGTAAGGAACCCTTTTCGTGCGAGTTTTTTTCGTCTGCCTAGAGGGTATACCTTCTAGTTGGTTCCATTTTTGCCAATTTAGGATCTGATAATGGGATCTTGGTGTAATCGAGGGAAACCCTCAAAGGAGATGGAAACCATTACATACAAATTTGGGCCCGTATGTAATAAGATGAAAATGGTGTCAATTAATAGCTTAATACTTAGTAGACCTACACAGAAAATTCTATGTTTTTTGACAATCTGAGAGCCCAATAATTAGGGGTTTACTTAAAGTGAGGTTATGTAACAAACAGCTGATTTCCGAACTGCAAAGGATATTTTAACAGTTACAATTAAGCCACAAAATAGACGACAGCACGTTAGGCAGGGTCAGAATCCGTGAAACAAGGAAGTGGTCGACGAAAAAACACTTAAAAGGCATACACGGACAAGACGAAAAATACAAACGAAACGAGTGATCCATAGATTATTTGACACGGCAGCTGTCAGTATCAGAACACAGACAAAAAAAAGTAAGAATCGATTTTATTTTATTAAGCAATCATGTTTCAATTCACTTACATTCAATTCAATTAAAATATAAAATATATGTTTTATGAGCTAAAATAGTTATTGTAACGTATTTTTTTTGGGTTTATCGCCACGAATAGAGCAAGAGTGATTCTTTTTTTAAATTGTGTAATCACATTGACTCAAATAGATATTTCATTTAATCGATAATGTAGTGAATTCTTAAAATCTTGTTTTTCATAATGCTCAGTTTCCATAAAGAGAAATAGGCTGATTTTTGGTATTTTAGGATGGAAAAATATGCCCATTTTTTTAAACCATAAATCAACTAGTTACGTTTAGGGCCCAGCAGTTACCGTCTCCTTTTGAAGGCACATATAGTGTTTTTTTACTAGAATCTGTTTAGGTACGTGTTGTTACGTCGTATGGTCTACATTTTGTGGTGCTGAGCTGATGGTGGAACTCCTTAACGCTTCAGTAACTATAATGACAGAACTTATGATAGGTAATTTGTAGCTTCTTAAAGAACAGAGTCATTAAGTGCAACTTCGGCCCCCTCTCCTGTATTCACTAAAAATGAATAAATAAAATTAACTTTAAAAAAAGTTAAACCGACTTCAAAATCAAAATGCACTAAAAAGTCTTAAATAAACTCTTGACTATTGAAAGTAAAGGAACTCATTTTAGGCAAACATTTTCTTTTTGGAGTCGGTGCTGTAATAGCTTGATGGTCAAGGTTATGGCACCGACTCCAAAAAGAAATTTACTTTTTAGTGCATTTTGGTTTTGAAGACGGTTTTTACTTTTTTTAAAGTTAATTTTGTAGAGCTAAGCTGATGGTGGAACTCTTAACGCTTTGCAGTTTAGTAATTATAATGACAGAACTTATGATAGGTAATTTGTAGCTTTTTAAAGAACAGAGTCCTAAGGTGCACTCCTCTCCTCTCCTAAAATCACTAAAAATTAAGAAAAAAAATAACTTTAAAAAAAAGTAAAAACCGACTTCAAAACCAAAATGCACTAAAAAGTCTTAAATAAACTCTTGACCCTTGAAAAGAAAGGAAGCCATTTTAGGCAAACTTCCTTTCCTTTCAAGGGTCAAGAGTTTATTTAAGACTTTTTAGTGCATTTTGGTTTTTAAGAATCGTTAGGCACTTCTGACTAAAAAACAAAATGGTGCGTGCAATATCCACGTGATTATTGAAGCTCGACGTTACAACAAGTTCGCCGTGACGTGACCTACAATGTGACGTAGTGTACTACATTATATTCGCATTCAGCGCTTTGGACGCACGCGCACGGTACCATCGCTCGCGTCAGGGAGCGCTCGAGCAGATCACATTATGGTTTATCCGTACCAGATGTTCAATCAGGCATTTAAGTAAATGACCCTAAGAGTGGGAACACTACTAAAGCCGCAACTTTAACAGTGAACTATTACTTTCACAGTCTTCACAGTTAAGTCTGTCGGTAGTGGCTCAGTGCGTCTTTCGGGTTTAGTAGCTAATTGACAAAAACAGAATCCTTATAGTTTCGTCAAGTCTGTCTGTCAACAAAAAATATTTTTTGTCAATCCTATGCATGTGGGATATATAGGTATGGATATATAGGTTTCTTCAAACGAAATCGAGGTTTCAAGAACCATTTTTTCAGAAAGTCAAACGTTTGGACGACAGACATTTCCAAAGTGGTATATTAGGCGTGCCCCCCCCCCCCCCCCCTTTAACGTTTAAACTAACAAAGTGTAATTTTTTAAAGAAAAACATGACGTAAATTTTTATAAAAACATTCAACGAAAATTAGTTTGACAAGAGCAAGCTAGTAGTTTTCGAGATACGAGTATATAACTTTGTTCTTTATACAAACACTATGACAAACAAAGTTATTTTGCTGTCATCAAAATATTGTGGTATTTTGGCTTAGTGGAAGTAAGTGAATCCCTAATTCAGTTAAAGTTGGCACGGAACCCTCAGTGGGCGAGTCCGACTTTCACTTAGCCGGTATTTTTATAACAAAAGATTTGAAGTTAAGTTAATTTTAAAGAATTTGAAGTTTCCATCAAAACATGCGTTAATTTAAATCTATTGTTAAGTGGAAAATTTAAAAAAAGTCTGCGTTATATTTGCCATTTTGTTAAAAAGTTTTAACTGTAATTATACACCGTCCCGTAAACAAGTACCAATGAGCCAAAAAGTGGTGTTGTAGGGCATCAACCACAGGCATCTCCTTGAATTCAAAACGGATACTGTGTCGCACGTGACTTGCACGTCACAGAACATTTTGTACTCATTGTATCAGACACACGCACAGGTCTTAGAAAATAACAACAACTATGACATCATGTGAGCGAGTACCACGACGAGGTAAACACATGCTGCTTGCGCCAGATTGAGGAGATAACATCTGCGCGTGGCGCCGGGGCCGGTCCTTCAGCTCTTGATGGAATGCGCTTATTTAAATATACCCGCTCCGGAGATAATATACGGTGGACTATTTCGGTATAATATTTTTCTTACCGTGACAGAATGCAGTCCACGCGCGTCTGAGGTTTGAACGTATAAAAACAGTGAAGAGAAGAATTATAACTTGATGAAAATTATTTACATGAACTTGCAAAATTTCATTGTGAACTGTAACTTGTATTTTTTTATCAATAGGCCGAATTCTCGATTAAATACGAGAAAATGCATTTATATTCTGTACTAGATAGGTACATCTAAAACGTAAAACATTCCGTTATTTTCCTACAAAAAAGATAAAAATATAATATATCAGTAGTTGTGTATTTGTATCGCGTTCTCGTGATAATTATACACCTTTCCGCGAAAACCTGAAGTGACCTCTGAAGGACGCTCGACTGTAGCGAGTGCTGCTGATTCAGTTTCGTACAACTTATTTTTAGAGGAGTATACGCCCTTCTGAATGCATTGGAACAAAATATTTAAAGAGTTTACTACTTGATGAACTGACGACACTCGCAATACAATACATTATTTAGCAGGTGACACGTTTATCGTGTGACGACCTCGAGCGATCTGATTAGCACTCGTTTAGAAACAGACTTAGCTTTGTAATGTGATTCTTAGATATCCTCTTACTCATTATTCAACCTAATTTCTCAGTGGATTGTATTTACTTTAAGCACAAACATCATTTTTACATAGTGATAATAATAATAACGTGAAACCAAAGCACTTCGTTCTTAAATAAGTAAGTAAGTCGAACCACAGCAAAGCTCGAGAAGCTCTCCAACCCGGCTCACTAAGACCCAATTGCGTGATCAAACGTAATGGTTAAATGTCGTTACTAACGGTTTAATATTTAAAGACTTTATTGCACATATCATGGTGTACAAAGGTGGACTTGATGCTTAAAGGAAGGCCAGTCAAACATTTAAGTCATGCAGAGAGATTGTCTGTATTGATATTATAAATAAATATCCTTTGGACATTCCCACACATCGCCATCTAGTCCCAAAGTAAGCTACTCAAAGCTTGTGTTATGGGTGCCAGACAACGGATATAATACTTAAATACTTTTTTGTTTGTAAATACATACATGATATACATAGAAAACACCCAGACCAATACAAACAGACATGTTCATGCACACAAATGTTTGTATTGTGCGGGGATCGAACCCGCAACCCGCTGCGTAGTAGGCGATTTCTCGACCACTACACCAGACGGGGCGTCTAAAATATTGTTTTTTGAAGAAAAAAAACCTTAATCTAATGTCAGAATAGGCTATTTTAATGACCATTGGTTATTGGTTAAGATTTATTGCTTCAAAACACACAATCGGAAATATTCAACCGCTGGTAACGACATTTAACCATTACTACCAACTCGCCCCTAGCCTCCTTGAAGAGATTGGCTTCGCACATGCTTGAGGCGTTGCTTGTTCAATTTTTCTATTAACTCGGGCTATTCCTTTCGTGTTCAAGAAACATTTCAATTTAGAACACGTCAAACCTGTTACTAGCAATTCGTTTAATTAGTGGGACTACGCCAGCCACTAGGGTTCCCTCTATCTGGCAGAATCTTTTTGTTCCGAAAGTCACTTGGCATAACACACTTGGCATAATTTTCTTTAGTCGAATATTATTCAGGCAGAATTTTCTGTAAGCATAATTATTGTTTGGTCGAATATTTATATGCCCGAATTTACAATGGCATACTTTTAAGATAGCAGAAATTTATAAGGCATAATTACCTTTGGCAAAATTTTTCTTTGCATACTTTCGCTAAGCATAATGTTTATTTGGCATAATTTGACTAGGTATACTATGAAGAAAGCAGAATTTCCTTTAGAATAATTTCACTACGCATATTGCTATTTCTTTTAAATAGTATTTTACCCTAAGATTGAATTAAAAAGTCATTAAGTTGTGGTACAAAAGTTAGTGACAGAAACGAATCGGTGCAAAACCGACTCCACGCAGTCTTGTATGCCCCACCCCTAGAGTGTAATTCAAAATCGCGTAGGCGCGGAGGGGCGAGGCAGCCCGCGAGCTGAGGAGCAGGTGGTGAGCGAAAACCATCTGCGACGATAAGCTCGCGTGGGACTGCCGGAGCCCCGCAGCGCCGGAGCCGTGACAGAAACCATGCATGTTGCATGCTTGCATGCTGCATGCAAGCTGTTGCTTGCTTGCATGCTGCATGCAGCATGCTGCATGCTTGCTTGCATGCTTCATGCTTGCTTGCTTGCTTGCTGCATGCTTGCTTGCTTGCTGCATGCTTTGCTTGCTTGCTTGCATGCTGAATGCTTGCTTGCATGCTGCATGTTTGATTTGCCATGCATGTTGTATGTTAGTATTGCTGAGATAGAACTACTTGGGATACACAGAGAAATTAAGGTTTATAGGAGAATATTAAATATGAAAATTATGCCAAAAGACGATTCGGACTGTGAATTCTCTGCGATAGGATGATTCTGCCTATTAATGACTATATATACGAATGGTATGCCACAAGACGATTCTATCTGTGAACTTTCTGCGTTAGGATGTTTCTGCTTTAAGACTATTATGGATAATAAATTTCTGCCTAAAGATAATTCTAGCTTACACGATTATGCGTTTTGAACGTCTGATAAATGAGTGAATGCTAATTGATGTTCTGCGAAAGGAAGTTTATGCTATTTGATGATATGCCAAATAAAATTATGACAATAAAAATTATGCGAAACAAGGTAGACCCGAAGAGATTGGCTTCGCACATGCTTGAGGCGTTGCTTGTTCAATTTTTCTATTAACTCGGGCTATTCCTTTCGTGTTCAAGAAACATTTCAATTTAGAACACGTCAAACCTGTTACTAGCAATTCGTTTAATTAGTGGGACTACGCCAGCCACTAATTCAGCTAATCCTGCCTGAAACTATTAATTCCGTTTCCTCATGTGCGCCGAGCGAGCGCGCGTGGCGCCGCGACGTGTCGGCCGCAGCGTGTCTCGCGGAATTGGGTCCTCTGTGTGTTGATGAGATTGTGTTTGCGATCAAGAGCTCCGAGCAGTACACTTACTTTGACAATTTTCCATAACTATTCCTGCAAGTAATATATTTTTATATACGAGTATGTCTCTGTAAATAATCATTACAAACAATGTTTATTTGAAATTTACATTTTGTCAGAGTGCACTTTGTCATTATCGTCAAATACGAATAAATACTGACGATTTCATTGTTTTTTTTTTCTATAGGTTCGGTCATATGAGGACTTCCGTGGTGTATTGGCTAAGCACGCAGGGTTTCACGGGATGTTGTTCCTAATAGGAAGTTCCTAATAGGTAAAGAAAGAAAATACATTTATTCGACTCATAAACACATATACAATATAATCCGTTTTCTTTGTTAGTCGAATAATGTAAACAATCTTTTAATGATTTTTTAAATAATATTTGTGAATAAAATATTTACTATGAGATTTAAAAAGATTACAGTTTGAAACGATGATTGACCTATGTAGTCGGTGATTTTTGAGTTTATCTTATTTAAAAAGAATTTTTTTGGTTAAGAGGATTGTCAAGGTTTTTTACAATAAAATATAATAGCAAAAAATAACGGACTCTACACTGACTCGTACACACACAGTATACAATAAACAGTCACACACACGCTTATTTAACATCAACATCGAGTCTCAGCATTAACCGTGGCAGCAAGATGCATGCCACGACCGACACTGATTTCGGAGGGTGAGAATATAGAAATCATATTTTTTATATTGTCTTGGGTCTAGGTATTGTGGTACCACTGTTGTTTCTAATTTCTTTAACAAGTGTAATACTCGTAACTACTTACTTTGGGATCCGAGCAAAATATGTGATTGAGTCCAAGATTTATTTATAATATTTATGAAATATGGAAAAATAAAAAACAGAAGCACAAGAATAATCTCTGTTCGTTATTCAAACCCTGATCCAAATCAAATACGAATGAAAGCGCTTGATCATCTGGCCATAACGATCATAAAATAGTAAATCAGATCCAGACATGTTAGCGGCGAAATGAATGTGATTTTTAGTGACAGTTGGCAGATCACAAATGTGTAATATCTCGGCGGCAGGGCAAGTGAATCAGAGCGCACGCGCACGCGACATTCGTCAGCTATTTTCGATGCGGAGATTGCATTTCCTAAAAATAACGCGCGCCGCCGGCGTGAACTTATTAAGACCAAATATAATGATGTTAGACGGTATCTATTGAAAAGTACGGTTCTAAAGGGTAAAGCTTTACTTTATTATCTTGTTTTTTATGAAAATATAAATAAATTAATATAATTGACCTTAAAACACTCGGAACGAAGCTCTACCTGTGTAGAATAGTTTAAAAAAATAAGAATGCTAAAAATAAGCTAAACCCCATCAATCCTACCTACTCATGTCGTTGTAGCTCGTAGTGACTTCTTACTGAAATAAAAACCAACCTTGTAATAAACAAACACCCTGAATGTAAAGTTTAAGTGACATAGATTATCACTTTGTATATATAAACTATATCTTACTTAATATAACTTACCGATTTTCCTTAACAAAAGTAAAGTACTTTTCTTGAATCCAAGAGATTTTGCGTAGGCATTTTATACGAACTGCAACTTGTTAAGGAAATAAAAGAATGTTTAAAAGCAAATGGAATAATTAAACACCCAACATAGTTAGAATATAAAAACAGACGCCCACGCATTTGGCTGAATAATTTCCACCTACGCGTGTTTCCAAATCTATTCGGATCCAGTGATTCGTTTGTTATTATACAAACACATCGACCTAATTAGCATCTTATCAGTACACAAAACTCTTTTATAACTTGCTTTGGCAGTTAATTTCGTTTAAATACTTATGTTAACATAACTTTTTAAAACATGCATGACACCGAGAAACTCATTAAAACTTCCTGAAAACTTGAGTTGGTAATCAATTAAGCGTGTTTCCAAAACACGCCTATTCCTATAAATAATGTTATAGTCGCTACGGCCATTTTATAGTCATGAAGAGTCCCACAAAAGAG
Organism: Pyrausta purpuralis; assembly: GCA_963924145.1. Classification (NCBI taxonomy): domain Eukaryota; kingdom Metazoa; phylum Arthropoda; class Insecta; order Lepidoptera; family Crambidae; genus Pyrausta; species Pyrausta purpuralis. Next base: position 32,533,773 of record OZ001645.1, read on the forward strand.
TCTAAAGAATCTTATATTCGTCCCAATTGTAGGTGAAAACTATAAAATATTATGTTAGAGTTAGGACAAACACGTAGTACCGTAGTATGTTTATTAGAGTAACCTTAGTGTGATATGACTTGACGTGTCGCCGCTCGCTGTTCGGCCATGATGACAGACATGTCACGCACGAGGTAAGAAGGGAGAACGTCCATGTAAGCAGTTCATTCAATAAATAAAGACGAATATGAACTTAAGTAATCTATACTAATATTATAAAGCTGAAGAGCATGTTTGTTTGTTTGTTTGAATGCGCTAAACTCAGGGACTGCTGGAGCGATTTTGAAAAATATTTTTATGTTGGATAGCTCATTTATCGGGAAAGGCTTCAGGCTATAGTACATCACGCTGCAGTCGCCAGGCTGTATCATAAGAACCGCTATAGCGTCCGTTTGTCTGTTCGAGATACGGAAGCCTTCAAATGATAAGCCAAATTACATGATAATGCAGATAAAATAACAAAACAGTTGGCAAAAATTTGACAACAGGACTTTGCATCCTGTAAGAATAATTAATTTTTAGGATATTTTACAATCATCACTGAATTTCACAAAATTATACCTATAATGCTGGAAGATTTAATGATTTGTTATGATTTCACCTGTCATTTGACGTACAACGGACGTACTACGGATCGACTCTATGAACACTCTAGCTACGATATTTTAAAGTTGACCATTTCTTGGCGTCGTCATCTCTAAGGTAGAGGATTGTTTGTATTATGTAACGTTTTTACCGACTTCAAAAAAGGATGCTTTAGAATGTTTTTAACACTCACAGTGTCATATTTTATATTTATTAAGATGAAATAAGAAACCAAAAAATTGCGCACGGGCGGGACTTGAACCAGCAACCTTTTGGCTGACCGGGCAAAACACTCTTTAAGAGTGTTTTGTTTTACAACTGGTAAAGCTTCTTTTTCACTGCCAGTTGTTATTGGCAAAGAGGTTTGTATTGTGACCACAAATCGTTCAAATTTTCGCGCTGCTCAAAATTTCGGTTCAAAAATAGCGCTTTTTGACAAAAAATAAATAAAATTAATACACGTGATGTCTAACGAGACCCTCCCTCCCCCCTCGTGATGTTTCGTGATGTTTTCCGTACCCCCTCCCTTCCTTTTCAGCCTCACGTGATTAATGGACGGCCCCTTACCAATTGAGCTACCGAGCTGTCAGTCCGACCTTGCGAAATTTGTGGTCTCTTATGAAAACGTCAATTGCGTGACGCTTAGCGCCATCTAGCCATCTGTTTATGAAACAGATAGCCCAAGCAGTTATTCTTTACAGAATAAGTAAATTCAACTTAGAAATTTATGACGCTTCGGTCATCGGGCATGATCAAGTCAAGACTCAAGTCAAATCAAGTTTTTGAGATATGGGTTATAAGTAACAAAAATAACGGTGAAATTATTACTATTTGGTCTTCATTTCATTTCATTGTCAAAAAAATATATGTATGTTTTAGGCTTGTATTTTTTTAAAAAAAAGAAATCATCATTCTCGCACATAGCGTCTCAGTAAAAAACGAGAATTTCATTATTCATTTAATATAAGCTACATTACGGAAAAGCTTATCTTTTTTGTACTATTTTAAGTCTACTTTCACTTAAGAAATATAATAAATCAAATTGTAATATTATGACCATGACTGTTATGTTTATTAATATTTCGTGTTCACTAGTATATTTGCACACATTATTAGGCTGAATGCACTGGGCTCACGCTATCATTATCATATGATGTATTTGATTACTGTGTTGTTTCAAATTAAACATTTGACTTTGACTGAACTTTGACTTTGACCTCATGTCCGGATTGCACTTTATCCTGGGACACGCTGTAAAAAGTATCTATGGTCGATAAACGGCTAGCTTACAGCTGATTTCGAATTTTTAAATCAACACCGACATAATTCCAAAAGCCCAAATTATCTTGAAAGCCTGAAACATCGCTCGACATAAACTTGAATATTCACTTTCTATTTCTATTCGGGTTTCAATAAAACTTAGTAATGGCCCCAGACATGCCACTTTGAAAGGAGCGTCCCTTATGCGTCTAAAATTAGTGGCCGTCAGACTGAACTGGCGTGTAACTTTTAAATTTAACGGACGCCTATGATGACAGCAGAATACGGCGCATAATTAAAAATCGTGTCTAGTGATGACGGATTAACAAGTAATACTCGCGTTATAATGTTCTGTAGTCGAAAGTATACTTTAACTACAAAATTACCATAAATGAGCGATTTATATTTTACAACTGAAACAAAAATAATGGTTTGTAGATATATTCAACAAACAAAGAGGATAGTCAAGTTAACTCAGTGTTACATAAAAGGTCTTTACATGAAGTGACTACAAGTTAAAACTAAATAAGGTAGAAAATATATAAATAGTACAATAACAATCATAGGTAGTTAAGCTTGTTTGCTACTTTTACGGTTAGATTTATATTAAGACAGCATAGGAAATTAATAAGTAGACTTTCAATGAAACAATGAGCTAAAACTTATTTAAGTCGGAGCAGTAAAATAAACTTTTCCATAATTTCTACTGCATACTTCTATGTATAACTATGTAATAACACACAAAAGGTAATCTAATTTGTATCATATTATCTCGATTCGGATTTTTTTTATCTGCACCCTTATAAATAATTTTTAAAATGAAATCGCCTTAAAAAATCTTCCAAAAGAGCTTTAAATAACGCATTTCTCTTCATTAAGAAAAAAAAACTATTAGGAGTCGGTGCATAATGTCAATATAATTATGTCCTCCTAATAGAAGACGAAAGAAGGGGGGTTTAATTTTAATTTTTTTTTATTCATACCCATACCTTAAAACCTAATAAACTGATTTCGATAAAATTAGCACTATTCCTTTAGTTAGAAGTTGAATATACCTATATAAATTGCACTTGTAAAAAGCAACTTTGGCTGTGACAGACGAGGAATCGAACCCCGTGTCTTACGCTATCCGGGCGTATGCCTATAAATTTGAAAATAGAACTCTTTGCCAATATTACTGAGTATATATTTCATTCATTTGTCATTTGTTTTACGATTTGGCGGCAAATTGAAAATTGTCTGTGTCACGTCAACATGAATTTAACACGAGAAAATTTTCGTGCAATGATTTTTTATGACTTTCGATGTCATTTAAGTCAACAAGAAAGTTATGATAGACTACGATTGGCCTTTCACGATGAAGCCCCATCTCGTGCGACTGTTTACAACTGGTTTAATGAGTTTAAACGTGGTCGCACTAATCTCCCTGATGATGTACGTGAGGGACGGCCTTCTACGGCGACGACTGAAAATAACATCTGTGTTGTGCGGCGTATGATAGAGACTGACAAAAGAGTGACCTATCAGCAGATTCGGACAAGCTTAGGCATCGGTATGAGTCAAGTGCACAAAATCCTCCACGAACATTTAGCGGTCAGGAAGCTTTGCGCCCGGTGGATACCTCATAATTTGACTAAGGCTCAAAAACTCCATCGTGTGGATTGGTGCCGTAAAATGATTGAAAGATTTAACGGAGGTGACTCAAATGCTGTGTTCGACATACTAACAGGTGACGAAAGCTGGATTTACTGTTATGATCCTGAAACCAAAAGACAATCTGCTCAGTGGGTGTTTCCTTTCGAGGAGTTGCCAACTAAAGTGAAGAGAGATCGAAGTGCGGGAAAAAAAATGGTGGCCTCGTTCTTTGGAAGGATAGAAAATTTCGCAACAATTGTGTTAGAGGATCAAAAAACAGTTTCTGCAGAATGGTACACTACCAATTGTTTGCCACTTGTCTTGGAAAAAGTTCGAGAGAAACGACCTCGCAGTAGGATCCTCCTTCGGGTCTACCTTGTTTCGCAGAATTTTTATTGTCATAATTTTATTTGGCATATCATCAAATAGCATAAACTTCCTTTCGCAGAACATCAATTAGCATTCACTCATTTATCAGACGTTCAAAACGCATAATCGTATAAGCTAGAATCATCTTTAGGCAGAAATTTAATATCCATAATAGTCTTAAAGCAGAATCATCCTAACGCAGAAAGTTCACAGATAGAATCATCTTGTGGCATACAATTCGTATATATAGTCATTAATAGGCAGAATCATCCTATCGCAGAAAGTTCACAGTCCGAATCGTCTTTTGGCATATTTTTCATGTTTAAATTCTCCTATAAACCTCAATTTCTCTGTTTATCCCAAGTAGTTCTTAGCAATACTAACATACAACATGCATGGCAAATCAAACATGCAGCATGCAATCAAGCATTCAGCATGCAAGCAAGCAAGCAAAGCATGCAGCAAGCAAGCAAGCAAGCATGCAGCAATCAAGCTAGCAAGCATGCAGCATGCAAGCAAGCATGCAGCATGCATGCAACATGCATGGTTTCTGTCACGGCTCCGGCGCTGCGGGGCTCCGGCAGTCCCACGCGAGCTTATCGTCGCAGATGGTTATCGCTCACCACCGCAGCTTCGGCTTGCTGGCCGGCTTCGCCGGCCAGCCTCAGCCGCGGCGGCGTGCTTTTAAACCACCTGCTCCTCAGCTCGCGGGCTGCCTCGCCCCTCCGCGCCTACGCGATTTTGAATTACACTGTAGGGGTGGGGCAAACAAGACTGCGTGGAGTCGGTTTTGCACCGATTTGTTTCTGTCACTAACTTAATAACTTTTTAATTCAACTTTAGGGTAAAATACTATTTAAAAGAAATAGCAATATGCGTAGTGAAATTATTCTAAACGAAATTCTGCTTTCTTCATAGTATGCCTAGTCAAATTATGCCAAATAAACATTATGCTTAGCGAAAGTATGCAAAGTAAAACTTTGCCAAAGGTAATTATGCCTTATAAATTTCTGCTATTTTAAAAGTATGCCATTATAAATTCGGGCATATAAATATTCGACCAAACAATAATTATGCTAACAGAAAATTCTGCCTGAATAATATTCGACTAAAGAAAATTATGCTTAGTGTGTTATGCCAAGTGACTTTCGGAGCAAAAAGATTCTGCCAGATAGAGGGAATCCTCCTCCTTCACCGCGACAACGCCTCGTCGCACACCGCCAAGCGAACGATCGACTATTTGGCGACATCAAACGTTGAATTACGGGGTCACCCGCCGTATAGCCCCGACCTCGCGCCTTGTGATTTTTATTTATTTCCAAAAATTAAAGAAAAACTTAAAGGAAAGCGGTTTATGAATGCTGAAGAAGCGGTGGCTGCGTATCGCGATGCCATTGAAGAGACCCCTAAGGACGAGTGGGCAAAGTGCTTTTCCCAGTGGTTCCATCGCATGCAGCGGTGTATTGACGTCAATGGACAATATTTTGAAAAGATATAATAAAACTAATAACTGGCTAATGTAATCAGTTTTTGATTTTCTAAGAACTTTCAGTTTGACCCTCGTATGTAGAGATAGCGTAAGATACAGGGTTCGATTCCTCGTCTGTCACAGCCAAAGTTGTTTTTTACAAGTGTAATTTATATTATTAAGTTTGTATAGTGACAAAACACTATAAAACAAAAAAGTAATTGAATATACCTATTAGTTGGAAGTAGAATATACCTAACTTAACTATAATAGAATCATCTCGATATGACTACCCGTTTTTGAGTAACCCTCAGACAAACATACAGACATACGAACATAATATACCTTTATTTTTTTTTACCTCTTTTTGAACTCGGTAATAATATTTTGAATAATTCTCGAGGCGAAACATTGTGTATACTATATCATTTATCAAAAAAACAGCTCCTCGATATCCTTGAATTTGCCGAACTTCTCATTCCAAATGACATAATCTATAGTCCTTGAGTTTTACGTGTCTTTGTGAATAATACGAAATGGGCGGAATATTGGAATTCCATTCGCTCATTCGTCACTCGTAAGCGCTGAACATTGATGCTAATGTTCGACACCGTGTAAGCTCGCTGAGACGGTATTTAGGGGCACACATAATGCGTGCAGCGAGTCCATTACCGCTCTCGAACAAGTTTCAGCTGTAAACCGATCTGTTTGATCTAAGCCACCCCTTCCCACCCCGCTCGCGCCCGCCCGCGCCCGCCCGGCGACCGACTGCCACTTGACTCTGAACAATCTTTTTATCTCCAAAACGTGAGAGAAAATATGATTCTAACCCGACTTACATTCCGAGACGAACTTGCAAGTGTTTTGATATTTCTCAATCACAGCACAGCACCATGGATATGTGGGAAACATGAAGGCGCATTACTGCTACGCATTTTCAAATAGACATTCACCAATTAGGAAGAAATGTTCCAAATCCGCTTATGCAACAAACTTCAAACCAGTTTTGAACTTTACCTAGCGATTAACACTTAATAAGTAGAGTAGTACACTTTACGTGAAACACGATTTGACGGGCTCTTGTTTCGAACGAGACTCATTCATTAAAGTGACTCGGCTAAAGTGCTACTAACAAGAACACTTCTTTTTGACGATATATGTATAACTACCACTAACGCTGAAATTCAACTCCTCCATTTAGCTGCGTGACATTTGTAACATTGTCGACAGGGCTGTAACTGCGTAATGAGATTTAGTAACAACAGTAAAAAATGGTGCTCCAAATTCTGTGAGTACCCTGAGTGACACGCACGGCCGCCGTGTTCGTCGTTAGCTATAAATCTGGTTATATTTGCCCGTAAGCGATCGCGGAAAAAATGTCTTTTTTGGGATATCTATTTGTGAGGAGAGGCGGTGAAATAAAACGTGTCCGTTTTTACGAAAGTGGCATGAGGCGTTCTCAAGTCAATCCGCTTGTCCAGGATTGCCTCCAGTCAGCAAGCGCGAGTTACGAGTACGTATAGTACGAGCTTACGCTACCAATTGGGTATCGCGCTACGCACTCTCGGCGGTCAGCAATCTAATTTTTTGCTGAGAAATAGGATTGAATGAATCATATAGTAATTTATTTATTTAAACTTTAGAACGATAGAAAGAAAATAAGTATTTATTGAACTGTGAGTTGCACAATTGGCGGACTTAATCCCCTACGTCATTCAGTCAGTCAACCGCTTTGGAATGCAGAAAATTGAATCAGTCAAACACAAAACAATTCTATTGTAACGTTGTATATTTTTATATAAGTTCGCGTGAAACGAAAAGCTAAATGGATGTAGGACTCCAGTCCATATTTTGGCATAGATATGATGACACTGACATTTGTCAAGTGTGACAGCTGCTTTTTTTCCGGTTCCGGACTGTTGGTCGTGCGTCGGAGTGGAACGTGTCTTAATATGTAATTAAATAAAGAAATGTGATTACGGGGCACGCCCCAATTATTTTGTAGTTTGATAGTTATTCCTGACGCCGCCAACATGTCAATTTGGATGAATTAATTTCAAAAATGATTTGATATAAATGACTGGAAAATGGTCTCAAATAGAAAAATTAGCATAAATGTTTAGTAATTAATTCAGAAATTATATGGCGAGCCAGCTTTTGCAGGTTTCGCTTTTGATATGTGTCTGTAAGTTGAACAGTCACAATTTGGTGATCATGTTGTAACCTCAGTGACCTTACTTAGACCTTACTAAGACCTTACTTAGACCTCATTTGGATTAATTTTTGAAGTCAGAACTTCCTTATGGATTGATTTGCTTCTTGTCTGCTGTTTTGAGGATGGATCGGTATCGGTGAAATTTTGGGGTAATGTTGCAGAATTGTTTGTAGTTTGATGCAACAAAGATTTGAAATAGTAACCTCCGTTGAAATCAAAGGTTGGTTTTCCTTGTATTACTTTAACTTTAGTGAAAAGTGGGATAATTTAGCTATTAATTTAGGCATAATTTAGGAATCCCTTTGAGGATAAATTTTGGAATTTATTTAGGTAATTAAACACTTAAATTGGTGGTTTATCTTTATTTAATTAGAAATTTGTGAACATTAAGATTTGTAATAGTATAGATATTGATAACTAAATTAGAACCTAACCTAGTCTCTACTGTATTCTGAGCTATTAAGTTTTGAATTTGATTGTTTAAAGGTGTTAAAAGGTAGATGTGTAATAGCAAATTTGAATAAACTTTTGTTGCCAAATGCTATACCCGGATTTCTTTATTTCATTCGAACATTAGTACCTTTTAAACACCCTTTGTCCACACTAGCCGGGAGTGACAGTGACAAATGGCGCCCAACTTTAGAATTAGTTATTAGTACAATTTTGAGCACTTTGTTGTTAGAATTTTTTTGGAATGCTAATTAACCACCATATTATTTAGCTTAGGTTTAATTCTGCCTGTGTTACTAACTGGTTAGGAATTATCCCACAAGTTTAGTGTTGCATCAAACAATTTGTATTTACTAACCAAATAAAAGTTATTGTTACGGTGTAAACTTTATTTTGTGAAATCCCAATTTGTTGTGTGTGATTTTATTTAGCATTTAAAATACTCACAATCTGTTTAAGTATTGTGATATATTTGAGTTGTTTTGGTTGTAATATTTTGGACTCACTTTATATTGTTTTGTGTGAAAACTTGTAAAAATATAAGCCACCAAATAATAGTTAACATGATTAATTAATGTTACTTAACAGTGATTTAACAGTAAATTCATAAGCTTGCGTTGCGAATTAGTTGAATTAATTTTTGAATTTTAATTATTGCTTTTGTTGTGGTTACATTGATAAATGAGTTATGAAGTAATAGTAGGGTCATTGTGGTTACGTGTCAGCGTTATTGGAGTTGTTCTGAAAACGAATTAAATTATGTCACTTGCGTCTTGTTTTGTATATAAACCAAGAAATCAGTTACAACTTTCTCGGTGTAACGCATTGTTTTGGTAAATCGACTCTGTTGTTTCCTATTAGGCGTGCTACTGGTACGGATGTTGCCAAAAATTTTAGAAACCATTTATAGTGATTCATGAGTTAATGAAACCGTGATTGTGGTTAATTGGACACATATTATGGGATCGTGATTCAGGGAGGCACTGGTTTGTTACAACATTCCTTAACATAATTTTACAGGGATACCGCGACGGAGTACGCAGTAACTAGGCCTAAGGAGTATTATGTTGGTGAGTTCGGTTTTTTTTAAAGGATATTTTTTTGAAGTTTTTAGTGTCCGTGCTAGACATGCCACAAATTTTGTTGTATTGGGGCGCAGAAATGCGTTCTGATTTTTGGTTGGTGATGTAGTTTGGGAGTCCAGCTACACTCAAGTGATGCCCAATTTGGCACCAGTTTGTTTGTTTTTTGTTTGGTGTGGGATCACTGAGGTATTTTTCACCATTTTGTTATGAGTTGGAGGCTATGGATGGTCGTTCACTCGATTCGTGGCATATTGAGGTTATTAAGACATAAGTTTTGATTCGACTAGAGTTTCTTTGGTTGTGTTTAAATTGATGAAAATTCTAAACACAAAAGTGAAAGGGTTCAGTTTTATTTAGATTGAGAAATAAAACTGTTTAGTTTTTGTATGATGAAGTATGAAAGGCGAGGTTGATAAGATGGTTTGCTTGTGGAAGAATGAAATTAATTTGTTTGTGGGTATGTTTTAGCGGAAACCCTTAAGTTAAGTCGCTTGAAACTTATGATTTTGAATTGTTGTCTAGCATGAGATCGTTATGGAATTATTTGAATGTGTTTGTTGCCCGATTTTTGACTTAATTAACTTATGAGTAAATTAAGAAAAAAGAAACTACCTTGATATTGAGATTTTATTTTGAGGGCTTTTGGATAATTTTGAACAGAACATTCAATGTAGTTAATTTGTTTTTTTTGTGAGCTTTTGGATTATTTTGAACAGAACAATATTTAATAGCGTTGACGTTGAGATCTTTAGGTATTTTGGATGTTTTTAGTTGAAATATTTTTAAACGGCGTTTTGAGTTCTTTTTTTGGGTGTTTTGGATATTTTGAACAGAAAATCTTAAATAGCTTTGAGTTAAGATTTTTTTGAGGTATTGTCGATATTTTGGAATAGAATATTCTTAAATAGCGTTGTTTTTTTGTAGGTCTTTTGAATAATTTTAGCAGAGCACCCTTAAATAACTTAAGGTTAGCTTTTTTTGAGATCCTTTGGGACACATTTTTTTGGTATTTAATTTTGGACCTACAGTAATAGTTTGAATCCTTCATGTGAAATTGTTTGCCTTTTAGTGTCAGTTAGGACTTGTTGGATAGTGGAAGGAGAATATTTTGATTTTATTTTGGCATTTGGTAACAGTACATATTTTTACAGTTACGGAAGCTGGGGACAGCTTTCGGTTCACTGTAGTGAACCTCTTTTCTTTGGGAGGGGGGTATTGTAACGTTGTATATTTTTGTCTAAGTTCGCGTGAAACGAAAAGCTTAATGGATGTAGGACTTCAGTCCATATTTTGGCATAGATAAGATGGATGGTGACACTGACATGTGTCAAGTGTGACAGCTGCTTTTTTCCGGTTCCGGACTGTTGGTCGTGCGTCGGAGTGGAACGTGTCTTAATATGTAATTAAATAAAGAAATGTGATTACGGGGCACGCCCCAATTATTTTGTAGTTTGATAGTTATTCCTGACGCCGCCAACATGTCAATTTGGATGAATTAATTTCAAAAATGATTTGATATAAATGACTGGAAAATGGTCTCAAATAGAAAAATTAGCATAAATGTTTAGTAATTAATTCAGAAATTATATGGCGAGCCAGCTTTTGCAGGTTTCGCTTTTGATATGTGTCTGTAAGTTGAACAGTCACAATTTGGTGATCATGTTGTAACCTCAGTGACCTTACTTAGACCTTACTAAGACCTTACTTAGACCTCATTTGGATTAATTTTTGAAGTCAGAACTTCCTTATGGATTGATTTGCTTCTTGTCTGCTGTTTTGAGGATGGATCGGTATCGGTGAAATTTTGGGGTAATGTTGCAGAATTGTTTGTAGTTTGATGCAACAAAGATTTGAAATAGTAACCTCCGTTGAAATCAAAGGTTGGTTTTCCTTGTATTACTTTAACTTTAGTGAAAAGTGGGATAATTTAGCTATTAATTTAGGCATAATTTAGGAATCCCTTTGAGGATAAATTTTGGAATTTATTTAGGTAATTAAACACTTAAATTGGTGGTTTATCTTTATTTAATTAGAAATTTGTGAACATTAAGATTTGTAATAGTATAGATATTGATAACTAAATTAGAACCTAACCTAGTCTCTACTGTATTCTGAGCTATTAAGTTTTGAATTTGATTGTTTAAAGGTGTTAAAAGGTAGATGTGTAATAGCAAATTTGAATAAACTTTTGTTGCCAAATGCTATACCCGGATTTCTTTATTTCATTCGAATATTAGTACCTTTTAAACACCCTTTGTCCACACTGGCCGGGAGTGACTGTGACACTATAATTGTTAAAATGGGATACTTCAAATTTATTTATTAGCATTAAACTGAGCTTTGAATGTGTATAGTATGTGTGTAGATGTTATTTAGATTTAGATACACATGTATAAAGCGTTACGCACTCAGCAAAGGTTATAGCAAAAAGCATACTAATTAATTAACGTTATGTATTGTAAGGAGCAATTTTAGCTTATACTTAATATTTATATTTTTATTACATAATTTATACCTATATTATCAGTTAAAATGCACATCACCTTCGGCGTTCCACTAAATTTAAAGGCTAGTTAGACTTAGTTTGGTAACTTAATAGTTATTTCTTTCCTGCTTTTTATTGGCGGATCTGCTGTAAGACGCGAAGATAAGACAATTTCAGAAGATAGGAACACATATTTTATCTTCCCATAAGTATGTCCAATGTGAACTTAAGAAGATGTCAAAGTAACGGACCATATCCGAACCTTATAAGAACTTTGAGAAGTCTGCTTACACGTACTCGCAACAAGGAGCTTTTATTCGAGCAAAAGGTGTTCTTTCTATATCTTTACAATTTCTTCCAAACAAGCTCACAAACTCTTTCCTCGTTTTTTACATGTTACGCAGACTATCTAATCGCGACAAAATTACCAGATAGTGGCTCCTTGGCGCCGACTCACACTAAAGTACCGCTAACCATGTTTGCGTTTCACTCAAAATTGATATCTAATCATCGACGCCGGCGCAGCCCTCAATCGCCGTTTGATTACTCGGAAGCGCACCCATAAGCCCTGTTTGCTTTCCTTCTACTTACGTTTACTGCTATTTACTTGCCATCATTTCTTCTTTAATATTCCATTTTTAAGGTAGATATAACTCCTTTTTAAGTGAACAAACTTGATAATGATGATGGATGAAAAATACTAATGAATACAGCCTTTCTATTTTTCTAAAGCATCCGCTTTGCAACCCTAATTTAAGTTTATTTTGTGCATATGGATTAATTTGTGAAACCGATTTGTAGTTAGTGCCATTAAAAGTTGGAGTATGCGTTTCTCAATAGGCATAGTAAAATTATTTTAAATGCATGTTAATAGATCAGCCGCCCGTGTTGGTTCTCCATTCCCTCCGCTGCGAGACATCCTTCATTCTATGTGAGTCTGCCAAAATGGCAGCGGGTTTACGCTTCCTTCCTGTCCTGGCGCTGCTACCCTGGGTATTGGATACATATTGAAGTACATATTTACCATCAGGGCTTATGGAACTTAGTGCCTTGAAGTGAAGGGACTCTACGCTTACTAGGGATAGGGAGTTAGATGCCTTTCTGATCATTAAGACTGTCTAGTCTTAATGATCCTGATGAGGTCCTGTCTGTCTAGACAGGCCCTCTTCTCACGTAGTCAATATTGGTGATTGTTTCATGACGTACTTTATTATCTGCTCTTTTTTAGTAACCTCGGCTACGCAGAGTCAAAATACAAGCAACGTATAGGGCCTCAGTCAGCGCTCATTTATCCAAGGCTGGTTGCAGAGCGATACCATCGAGACGCGCCGGTCTAGTCAAATTTTATTGCAAACGCGAACATCATAAGGCGCTGTTCATACCCGTCGCTCTTTTTCAATAAATTGTTGATTGTAGACAATAATAAATAGGTTCAGTATTTGCATGCTATTGACAATGGCTGGATAGGCGCTCATTTACTAAACTGGCATCTTCTGTACACCCTATACAAACGCAAATAAACAATATTTCATTTCATTTCTTTCAGCATAATTGGCCGGCTGCAGCGGCACTGCGGCCCGGCCGGGTCTTTGAGCTCTCAACTATTCCAATTTGAGTCATGCACCGCGGCCGCCCCCCGCTGCTATGTAGGAAACAATACTGATCGCCTTTAGTTAAGCTGGATTAATGGCCCGGGACATGCGAACCAATAAACATTGAACTAACCTTAGCTTGTTGTACAGATGCGCCAATTAAACTATAGAGCCATAAAGCTATTTTTGTAAATTGATGATTGGAAAGTCAGAATTAGTCAGACATCATTTTCATTCTGTTATTTATATATAAGCCACAAGCATTTGAAAATTGAAACGCATGTAACCTAAGATCCTTTTGAACGTCATTGCATGTATCCAACACTGGCAGGCAATCGTATCAAGAACAAGAACTTGTTTATGCTGTGGTTATTTCTTAATTGATTTACTGTATAAAATTGCTTTATCGACTTTAGATACACTAATTGGAATACGAGTATTGCAATTTGTAAGAAAACTTCCAAGACCATAAAGGAGCTTTGTTAAAGCGCGGAACAAAGCTTTTTGGCCGTCAATTTTCTAGATTGTAGATCCCTGTAACAGCTCTGATCGACGCGCTCTGCATACAAACGCCCTTTAAATCGCCCGCAGTCGGCTGCCTCTCGGTCCGGTCTAGTTATCGTTACTATGATCTCAATTAAGAGTGACGCGAGCGGGCTCGTAATTATAATTAATTCGCTGACGAGGCGCGAGCAACCTCCGTCTCGTCGCCGCCGCAGACGTACTAGTCACAATAGACTCCATTTTGTAGTAGCTCTAAATATTTGTCAAGTCCAGGGGCCGAGCTCGTTCAATTAGAAAAGCCCACTTGTCCACGACGAAACATTTTTTCGAGTGAGCAGTTTCAAAATAGTTTAACCCTATCATTGATCACGAAACCTTTTTTGTTTTTATTTGTGTGTGCACAAACGGGATTGGTGTTGTTATTCAGTAAATGAATTAAAACTACGTGTATTCATAAAGATGAAATAAGAAACCAAAAATTTGCGCACGGGCGGGACTTGAATCAGCAACCTTTTGGCAAACCGGGCCAAACGCTCTTACCAATTGAGCTACCGTGCTGTCAGTCCGACCCTGCGAAATTTGTGGTTTCCTATGAAAACGTCCATTGCGTGACGCTTAGCGCCATCTAGCCGTCTGCTTATGAAACAGATGGCCCAAGCAGTTATTCTTTACAGAATAAATTCAACTTTGAAATTGATGTCGCTTCGCTATCTAATGCTTTAGAATGTTTTTAACACTCACAACTACGTGTAAATTCTATTAGCTGATTGATTTAGGCTACGTTCATCGCCCTACGTAAATGGAAGCAAACAAACAACTTTCGCTAAGTCATAACCAAGTGGGGACACAGAGGTCGTGGCGAGTCGGCGGGAGCCCGTCGTCACTGCAGCCCACGCAGGACCTGCTGGTAAGCTAACAGAACCCACACCTACACGCCGAAGGGCATTGAGCTTTTTTGAGCTTAGATGGAGGTCCGCCGGCGCAGTGGGCTGTGGGCATCCATCGTGGACCATTCACCGCTCACCCACGATCACGAGTCCTACAACATAGTAGATTGTCAATACATACCCAGGTATGTAATGTTACAATGAAGTTTGAAAGTTTAGTATGTAAAATGCAAGAAGCATAAAATTATGACCCTTTCGTAGCCTTTTATTAATGCTACAGATTGCCAGTACACCGGCATGTATGACACGCAGACAGGTCGTAAAGTCGCGGTGATGCAAATGCAAATAATTTGCCTTTCACGAAACTGTACGAAGCCAGCCAGCCTACTCACGATATGAGAGCAGGCAGAAAGCAAGTTTATAGGGCAAGCTGCGGAGAGAGCACCCCCGCAGCCCCGCGCCCCTGCGGCTCCGGGCGACCGGTCTTCGCGGCACGGCTCCGCGCCGCGGTCGGTGCAATCCAGCCAGTCAGCCGGCGGCCGCGGTACGCAGTGTTAGTGTCGCTCGTCCGCGTAACTCTCTCCGCGCACCGCAACTTACGTTCGCTTCACGTGCACGCGTATACCGCGAGTGGCAATTGGATACGAAACCTGTGAAATAAATTGATGATTCAACAATATTACGAGTGATATGTGCAATTAGTTAAGTGTTAAGCAAATATTTAGTGCATTGTTGTTGAAGCCGGTTCACCTCGTGAGCGAGGCCGGTTCCGAGTGCTGTGTGCCCCTCCGACTTGTGCTTTCTAAACGAATCCCGACTCCGAGTGAGCTCTAGCTAGCTTCCTTAAAACAATACACTTATTTGGATTTTAAAAACGAACGGGTGAGTTTTAGTGGCTAATCGTTTTTTTTAATGTGTAAAGCAATGTTATTACATGTAATTAATATTGTCTTACAAACAACATTTATACAGTATTGGTTCAAGCACCTAAGTTACCCTTAATCATTTTCGAAATAGGTAGTAGTTATGTAAAAATTTTGCACACGTATTTAACAGATCAACATACTCAGTATTATCAAATTCTAACGATACTTATCACATACAATTAGCGTTGGGTTTGTGACCGGTAATTTACGCAATTTCGAGTAAATTACCAAAAACATGTAATTTACTCGGTAAAATTACCGATGACTGGGAAAATATTTAAATGATTTTAATTAACAAAACTTAATGTATAAATATACTTAAATCCTTTACCAAATTACCATTAATAACATTTCACTCATTTTTACTGTCTTAGCATGATGATACTTCTTTACATGCCAATACGAACACGAACTTTTGAGCTGGATTCACATCACACAAAAAGGTTTATTTTTGTTTTGTACTTTGTAATTTATGAGTGATATTGTGTTTGTAATATAAACATATGCATGTTTATTTTAAAAAAAGGAGGTCATCAATTCGACCTATAAGGTATGTGATATTGTTAGAATTTTATATGTTCGAGTGGGGTAATCTTTTAAGGCTTCCAAAGTTCCAAACACGTGTTCAAAATTTCGTAAGTGTATGTGTGTTTTGATGTTTTTTTCACCACGGATTTCTAGAAAACGAGAAGTCATAGCGAGGTGATTATTTTTTGTTCAATCAGATATATTGCTACTTAGGATACCTACAGTGTAAGTTGCATCAAAACCAGTAGTTTTCGTTTTATATGTTATTAATTTAATAACTGAAAATGACGAAAAAGGGTACAATTTTTGAAAAAAATGCCTCCTTATCATACTGACCTAAAAGCTAAGCTTATCATTCACCTCACCATCGTCTGCGTCGCCGGTTTCTTTTCACTTTCTTACTCAAGATAACTAACTAAACTAACGAGTTGCAGAGCGCAAGCCACAACTAATTCAACCTTCGGCATCTTCATGTACAACAAATGCTATGATTAATCTCGCGCAAGTGTGAATCACGAAGCGTCTCGCACTTAGGTTTGATGACTTCCAGCCTCCCGAACTAGCCGAATTCTGAAAAGGCTACGGTACCATAGACCACATCTATTAAGGCAAATTATACAGAAGTCCGAGAAGTACGAGTATAATATGCTCCTATGTTTAGCGTTTGTGGACTATGAGAAGGCTTTTGATTCGATCAAAACTTGGGCGGTGCTTAGGCCTCTTCAGTGGTGTCACATAGACGATAGGAGTTAAAGTGTCTGTATAACAACGCCACCATGGTCGGTCCGAGTACAGGAACAAAGTACGAGGGCGATTCCATTGCGGAGAGGTGTAAGACAGGGAGACGTTATATCTCCGAAACTGTTTACAGCGGCATTGGAAGACGCCTTTAAGCTCCTGGAATGAGAAGGATTCGGCATCTGCGTCAATAGCGAATACATAACACGCCTCCGGTTTGCCGATGATATAGTCGTTGTGGCAAAGACGCTGAATGATCTTGGCACTATGCTCGACCAAGTATCCCAACAGGTGTGTCTTTGAAAAAAACATGGAAAAGACGAAAATTACGTCAAGTTCCCGTGTTATACCTACTCCAGTATCCGTTGGAAACTCAACTCTTGAAGTTGTCGACGAGTACGTCTACCTTAGATGAAAGATCCAATTAGATAGGTCAAACTTTGAGAAAGCGGTCAATTGACGAATCCAACTCGGCTGGGCAGCGTTCGGGAAACTGCATAAGAGCGTCCTCTCGTGTCCATTACCTCAGTGTCTGAAGACGAAAGTTTTCAACCAGTGTATGTCACCAGTGAAGACATACGGATCCGTTACGTGGTCTCTAACTATGGGCATCATAAAGAAGCTTAAAATCACACAACGAGCAATGGAGTGGGCTATGCTCGGTGATCGAATCAGAAGCGAGGAGATACGTAGAAGAACTAAGGTAACGGACATATCCCTACGAATCAGTAAGCTCTAGTGGCAGCAGGCACTTTGGCAGGGCACATAGCAGGGAACTGATGGCCGCTGGGGCAGAAAAGTTCTAGATTGGAAACCCTTCGACTAAAAGCGCAGCGTGGGATGTCCACCGACAAGATGGACAGACGACAGGACCAAACTGGATGCAGACCGCTCACAACCGGTCGCTGTGGAAAGAGATATGTTCAGCAGTGGACGTCTTTTGGTTGATAATGATGATGATGATGTGTGAACATCAATGTGAACAGCAAGCTCGCGTCAGCTCTCGTGCACGAATATTTCCTCGAACGTTTCGTCAATAACCAGACGAGAAGCGAGCGCGAACTTTAAATGCCATTTAATAATTCACGCAACGCGCACGAATATTTGTTTTCTGTTTTATATGGTGACCCAAGTAACGTAAAAAATAATCAATTTTTGAAGTGTTTTCTACCATCAACACCGCCAACAACCGTTTGGATTAAAGCTTTAAGCATGCACAAATTATAAAATAAATAAATATAGCAACTGAATATTTTACGGTCTATTTGGTAAATTACGAGTATTTTACCATTTTTACCATAAATTACCATATTTTTCATTACTTACCATTTTGTTTTTTTACCTGCCCAACTCTACATACAATACATGTCTGTAAAAAGGGGACGATTTTGTCAATCATCCTCATAAACAGCTAGCATTTTTTTTGGGTCGGTATAAAAATGGTAGGTCTCATCGAAAATGGCTATTTACTAAGGCACTTAAGATTTAGTAGGTTCCTATTCCTGGAGATTCATTACAAAAAAAAGGAATAGTCTCATCTTCTGATCCAGACTTATTTGATAGAGTCGCTGAATAAATTGGATACCTATTCGTCGGCTAAAGAGTGAGTTGTTGGTTGGACTAATTTGACGAAAATATACTAAAATGTCCAAAATATTAAGATTTTGAATTATATCTTGGTTCCATAAAAACTAATTTGGGGATAAAAGAGTAGTTCTCACAATCAAACTTTAATTGGGTCCGGGTGTCGCAAAGAGGGTGCACAAAAAGGACACTTAATTTTTATTTTTCGTAAAATACAAAAAAACATAGCAGTCAAAAAGAGATAGACTATTTTTTTTTTTTTTTGAAAAAAAAAGTTGATTCCGAGACTTAGCCGAATTTTCGAAGGCATTTTGTATGGAGACTTAAAAATTTTCACTGATTTTATATGGAATATTGACATAGCCGAAATTTCGATAGTGTTTTGTATGGAGCTGGGACTTGTAAAATTTTTCCCTTTTTGCTTCCACCTTGTGTAGCAAAGGGGGTGCAGGACATAGCCAAATTTCCGAAGGCATTTTGTATGGAGCAAAGACTTGGAAAAAATTTCACTGACATTATTAATAACATAACTTAACCTAGTTTTCTGTCATCCAACTAGTATCCGGTCAAACAGTGATGATTCAAAATAATATATATATATAAAATGCCTTCGAAAATTCGGCTATGTCCTGCACCCCCTTTACTCTACACAAGTTGGAAGCTAAAAGTGAAAAATTGTACAAGTCCCAGCTCCATACAAAACACGATCGAAATTTCGGCTATGTCAATATTCCATATAAAATCAGTGAAATTTTTTCTGTCTCTGCTCGATACAAAATGCCTTCGAAAATTCGGCTAAGTCTCGCACCTCCTTTGCTACACCCTAACCTTTAATTGGGTACAACACGACTCTACCACCGACACTCGAAGAAGAATCATAAATAAAGAATAATAATGTTGTACATAAATAAAACATGAATAAAAAAATATTCGTGTTACAATGTGTGATAAAATAAGATTTTTTGTCAGTTTTTAAAGGCGGTATTTTTTGTACTTACTGTTTTTGTTTTTTCCATATCTTAAAAACTACAACACAGATTTTGATAAAACTTACACTGTACCCTAAGTTGAAATATACGGTATATTTTTTTATTTAATGATTTTTAGTTATTAATTACCTATACCAAAAACTACTGAACCAATTTCGATGAATTTCACATTGTCCCCTCAGTTGAAATATACCTGATTGAACTATAAAATAATCATCTCGCTATAACTTCTCGGTTTCGAGAAATCCGTGGACAAAATATATTCATAATTACACTTACGAAATTTAGCACATGTGTTTGGAATCCTTATTAGATCAACTTGCTCAAATTCCAACGACATCACATTACATACATTCAGTAAAAATAATAAGGTAGCTAACCTTTTTTTTAGAGGACTGCCTACACGTTAGTTAGATCGAACCAAATCGTAGAAAATAAAACCCGAAAATAAAAACGCTCATTCATGTGTCTAACAACAGTATCGACATAATCAGAAACGTAGTCGTCTATGACGCTCAAATAGCAGAGTGTAGTCAATAGTTAATGTTCATTGATGACGTGGTGTTGCGGGCTTACGGTTAAACAAAACTGTCGACACGAGGCGGCTGCTTTGTGGGCTTGAGCGATCTGGGTTAGGTGCAGTAATCACGCAGGTTCAACCCTTGCTCGGTTTATCGCCTATAACCGCACACGATAATAAAGAACCCGCTTTTTGCCATATATCCCAAAATAATTTATCGGAACTACCGCCATATTTTATTTGCCAAACAAGTAACTGAATGAGCAGTTTGGCGATAGTAATTTATTTAATTCTAGTCTTTAGAAATCTACGTTATTGCTTTATTACTATAAAATTTAAAAACTGAAAATTTTAGGAACTACTCAGTAAAGTAAAGTTAGCATGTAATATCCCACTACTGGGAAAAGGCCCATAAGCAAGTTTGTTTCTTTTAAAAATAAACATGTGTTAAAGATAGCTTATTTATCGAGGAAGGGATATTGCTATCGTTAAGCCTACCTTATTTTTTAGTTTCTGATATTTCGGCACTGTGTTTGTAAGCGCCAGTTTCTGTTCAAGTAAATAAGCACTAGAAAAAACATAAATAGAATATCCCGAATAATGAATAAATGATCTTTAACAAAAGCAATTTAAATGCCTAGGAGAATCTAGCTATGACTGTGTAATTAATGTCCCAATTTCCCTAAAAATATTTATAGGTAGCATGTAGGTAGATTAGGTCGATATTGACCTTTCGATTCGACTTTATTTACATTTAACTACATATTAACTATTATATCCAAAAACAATTCTAGGAAGTGAATCTTACTCATAAAACTCATTCCGCAGTCGACAATACCTATGCAAGCAAGAGTCATAAAATCCTTCCAAGAAATAGAAAGCTATTCAAACAGTTCCTCGCAACAAGCAGGTAAAAGGGATTCATAGAAACCATCGCGCTGAGTGACAAGCGCCCCCGAAACCCCGGGTTTTGCAATAAATTAATCCCGAGAACATTAAACCATATGTTGTTTATTGCATCCCTTGCCCTCTCAGCAGTAGGGAACGATCTAATATGATCAAGCTTAAATAGAGTTCCTACTGCCAAATTACAGATGGATGAACATTAACGAAATATGGGATTTTTGAAAAAAAGAGAATAAAGAGAACACGTAACAAGCAGGTAAAACACATCTTACAAACGAGGCAAGTAAGATGCCATTTTCTTGCAATGAATTCGTTCTTATATTATTGATGTTTGGCCAGATATGAAGAGATTTTGTTAAAAATGTAATGGGTGAAATCTCATATATAAAATTCTCGTGTCACAATGTTCGTTCCCGTACTCCTCCGAAACGGCTTCACCGAATCTTACCAAATTTTATATGCGCATTCAGAATCGGCTACTATCTATTTTTAATACTCCTAAGTGATAAGGGTTGTTCACCCTTATTTTTTTTTAATTTTTAGTTTTTAGTTAATTTTTCGTTCTTTTTATAAAGTGGCATTAAAAAATACACACAACCCCTATTTTTATAGCTATTTTAGAATTAAAGGGCAAAACAAAGTTCGCTAGGAATGTTTAACTTTTAAAATTACGCAATTTGGCGGGACGGGGCTGGGGCGTATAGCAAACGCCCGGATTGCGTAAGACACGGGGTTCGATTCCTCGTCTGTCACACAGCCAAAGTTGCTTTTTACAAGTGCAATTCGCTATTTAGAAGATAAAGTACTTACCCGCCCAAAGTTTGACTAATGAGAAAAATCAATCCAGCCCTGCGAAGCCGGGGTGGACCGCTAGTTATTGGATGAAACCCAAGCTTGGTAAAAAGCCACTGCCTCCACTTTGTAAAGTATTCGGGACATGAAGGTACATCGTATCATAGCGTGTAGTCTGAGGCAACTGTTACATAGTTAGGAACCCACTAACCCAGCGCTGCCGGGATGGCCTCGGAATCCATCTGCAACTTAGTTTCAGACTTTGACACTGATAGTCTGGAATTCGTCGTGTAAAGTGTATTCAATTTCAAAGGACTCCTAAACGTTATGTACATATTTTGCTTCATAGTAGTCTTGTAAATATTTTAGAAATTTTATTAAGGACTAAGTTTATATCAATAACTAGCGGTCCCCCGCGACTTCGTCCGCGCGTTTTGAGTTTGCTCCCTCCCCTCCCGTCGCAGCGTCATGTTTTATATCCTAAAGCCTTTCTCGATAAATAAGCTATCCAACACAGAAATATTTTTTCAAATCGGTCCAGCAGTTCCTGAGATAAGCGCGTTCAAACAAACAAACTCTTCAGCTTTATAATATACTAGCGGTCCCCCGCGACTTCGTCCGCGCGTTTTGAGTTTGCTCCCTCCCCTCCCGTCGCAGCGTCATGTTTTATATCCTAAAGCCTTTCTCGATAAATAAGCTATCCAACACAGAAATATTTTTTCACATCGGTCCAGCAGTTCCTGAGATAAGCGCGTTTAAACAAACAAACTCTTCAGTTTTATAATATATTAGCGCAAGCGCACGTTGTACTTAAGCTGCGAACATTATTTTGGTGCGGAGTTATGTTAAAACTGTGATAGCTCCTAAGATATTTATTGAAATCAAATGATATAAAGGGCAACTTGGTTCTAATTGAAATGCTCGTGATGATGAATGTATTTATTTTGATAAGAATAAATACCTGTGTGTATAATACACCTCAAAAATAAAGCATTATTTTTTAACAAATTTATCAACATAAAAAAGGTTGTAGTAAGTCAACCATAAAAGATAGACATATGCTGTCGCGGACTTTATTATAGAACTCTTAATGCTGAACAATCCTGTCATTCATCATTTTTGTGTAACTTAAGCAGTTTCCGCAGCGTATGCAGCGGAAGCTCTCAAAAGGAATATCTTTCTCCCGTTTTCGCAACATTTTTCATTTCTGCTGTGGTCTTATGAGTCGTATCTTTATGTTATATAGCCTAAAGCCTTCCTCGATAAATGGACTATCCAACGTAAAAATATTTTTTCAAATCGAGCCAGTAGTTTTTGAGATTAGCGCGTTCAAACAAACAAACAAACAAACAAACTCTTCAGCTTTATAATATTAGTATAGATTAGCGCAAGCAATTATTTTGGTGCGGAGTTATGTTAAAACTGTGATAGCTCCTAAGATATTTATTGAAATCAAATAATATAATGGGCAACTTGGTTCTAAATGAAATGCTCGTGATGATGAATGTATTTATTTTGATAAGAATTAATACCTGTGTGTATAATATACCTCTAAAAATAATGCATTATTTTTTTACAAATTTATTAACATAAAAAAGGTTGTAGTAAGTCAACCATAAAAGATAGACATATGCTGTCGCGGACTTTATTATAGAACTCTTAATGCTTCAACACCCGAGCGGTTGCAGGCAACCGCATAACAATAGAATTTGCATTGTGTCTCGTTCACATACGCTTGAGGGATTAATGCTGAACAATCCTGTCATACATGATTTTTGTGTCACTTAAGCGGTTTCCGCAGCGTATGCAACGGAAGCTCTCAAAAGGAATATCTTTCTCCCGTTTTCGCAACAATTTTCATTTCTGCTGTGGTCTTATGAGTCGTATCTTTATGTTATATAGCCTAAAGCCTTCCTCGATAAATGGACTATCCAACGTAAAAAAAAAATTTTCAAATCGGGCCAGTAGTTTTTGAGATAAGCGCGTTCAAACAAACAAACAAACAAACTCTTCAGCTTTATAATATTAGTATAGATTACTTCCATGACTACGGATTTACATAACATTGTAAGATCATAAAGTGTTTCGTTCTATTCTATGTTTTTCAAGATAAATCTCTCAAATAGTGACAAGCCAGGACGAGCCGGACTTATGTACATTTAAATTCGTCTAACTTGCAAGTTTTTACATGATTGTGCAACAATCAATAGCTAAGTTAAATATCTGGTATCTTCTTTTGTATCTGGCAAGTGTTTAAAGTTTTGTCACGTTTTTATTTGCTAGCTAGAGCAAATGTACTCTTATAGGTGCTCCTATTGACAAGAAATAAATGACTTAATTATGTATTTTCGTAGAGCCCTTGTAAAGTATTTGTCCTAAAAGTTGATCTCTCAAATCTAGTTTTAATCTACGGATTCAAGTCACGCAGTACGACCGTATGACCGATTGAAACCTGCTCTAACACCTGTCGCCAGCTGTGCCCTGAACACTCGTAAAGGCTTCTCATAATTAACCCCGCGAGTCCCGATAAACATATGATATGGGGCGTGCAATACTCCGCCTCTACTCATATGTGGAGGTTCCGAGCGCATGGAATGTGCACTCGTACTTCCCCTAATATGAAGACGAAGACAATGCACGTAAAAGCGCAGACACACTGCCGTCTCCGTTGCGTCCTCCGTTGCTGCAATGTCGTAGCGGTGCAGCTCCGT
The DNA here is from genome assembly GCA_963924145.1 of Pyrausta purpuralis. Classification (NCBI taxonomy): domain Eukaryota; kingdom Metazoa; phylum Arthropoda; class Insecta; order Lepidoptera; family Crambidae; genus Pyrausta; species Pyrausta purpuralis. The sequence goes on from OZ001645.1 coordinate 32,558,041, forward strand.
TCAACGCAACGAAGGCGCAAATTCGCCCTCAAATAATGTCTCGAAGCCACTAGCTAGATTGATGCTCGGGCTTTTAATTGAATAAATGCAATTCAATAATTGTGACGCTAAGTTCTTCACAGTAGTTCGTAGGTAGATATGTCGATGGGAGAGCAATTAGAGGAGAAAAAAACTAACTAATTGCACATTAAAAAAATCAATGACACATGTTTCATTTAATTTTAAAATAGGTTCAAATAGAAATATTTTTGAGTTTATTAATACTTAATGAGGAAATGCAATACATAACAATAATTGCTTATTAGTAATTATTCAATCTGAGATAATTCCAATCTTCAATTACTAACAAAATACTCAAAGGCCGAAAAGAAAAATAATTTTAAAAAAATTAACCGCTTTCTAAAAACTGTCTTATAAGCTTAAAATATTTTTTTTATATTTAGGAGAAACAAATTGTTTTGGTGTATGAAAATACACCAAAAACACATCATGCATGCCTCGCAGTAATGACAAGTAGAGTACCTAGGTATTCGCGAGTAAAAGTGTGTTCGGTTTGGGCGAAATTAAATCTCTCGCTCAAGGACGCTCAAGATTGTAATACACTACATGTTATTACTTTATTAAGGACACTACTTAATTCCCTCGTTGCATCATCTACTATTAAGGACTGTACTGTAGAATAATCTTATATCATCATCATCATCATTATCAGCCAAATGACGTCCACTGCTGAAAAATACTGAAAATAGGCCTTCTTCACGGTTTTCTTCAGCGACCGATCACAAGCGGTCTATATGCAGTTTGATCATGCGATCTTCACAAGGGTCTCCAGTATAGAATTTTCCTTCTCTTACAGTCATCAGTTCTCCGCGCTATGTGCCTTGCCCATTGCCACTAGAGCTTGCTGATTCTTAGAGCTATGTCCGTTACCTTAGTTGTTCTACGTTTCTCCTTATTTCTGATTCGATACACCGAGCAGCCCTCACGATCGCTCGCTTTGTGATTTTGAGCTTCCTTATATTAATAAGGCCCAAAGTATGACCATGTTTCGGACCCGTATGTCATTATTACTGGAAACACACACCGCGCTAATCTCAGAAACTGATTAACTGATTTGAAAAAATATTGACGTGTTGGATAGCTTATTTATCGAGGAAGACTTGAGGCTATACAACATCACGCTGAGACGAGAAGGGTGGGAAACTCAAAACGCGCAGACGAAGTCGCGGGGGACTACTAGTGTTTCAATATGAATAAATAATAAAAAAACATAAAGGACATACATATTTATGTTTTTGTGGGAAAATGCCAAGCTAAAACCTTGTAACTAGTAACATGATATTTTAAAATGACATGGGTATGTAAATTAACCATATGCATTTTCGGAACGATTTTCTTGCATCAATGGACGGTGAACTAGTAATAATAAGTATTCGCAAAAATAACGTAACGATAATATTCCATGATCTCCGATAGTATAATATACTCTCACGTTTGTAATTTTATTAATTGCACCGAGATGAAGCCTTTTATGTTGACTGTTACACGACTAAGCGAAAGCGTTTTAGTCACTCGTTCCGAAATGATCCCTAACCTACCTATAAGGGGAGTTGTTATGTTAGAGACCGCACCAAATAAGTTAAACGAGTCAGCTCAGCTTAGCGCGGACCAGACGACGTTGTGTGGCGAGCCCGTCTACTGTAAACAAACACGATCGTGCGCCGGTGTTAGCGTTGGGTTTGTGACCGGTAATTTACTCAATTTCGAGTAAATTACCAAAAACATGTAATTTATTCGGTAAAATTACCGATGACTGGGAAAATATTCAAATGATTTTAATTAACAAAACTTAATGTATAAATATACTTAAATCCTTTACCAAATTACCATGAATAACTTTTTTTACTGTTTTAAGAAATTTTTACTGTCTTAGCATGATGATACTTCTTTACATGCCAATACGAACACGAACTTTTGAGCTGGATTCACATCACACAAAAATATATTTATTAGATTTATTTTTGTTTTGTACTTTGTAATTTATGAGTGATATTGTGTTTGTAATATAAACATATTAATGTTTATTTAAAAAAAGGAGGTTATCAATTCGACCTATAAGGTATGTGATATTGTTAGAATTTCCTCGCCTGTCGCCGGTTCCTTTTCACTTTCTTACTCAAGATATTCAAGTATTTAAACAAACTAACGAGTTGCAGAGCGCAAGCCACAACTAATTCAACCTTCGGTATCTTCATGTACAACAAATGCTATGCATTTGCATCTAATAATCTCGCGCATGTTTGAATCTCGAAGCGTCTCGCACGTAGGTTTGATGACTTCCAGCCTCCCGAACAAGCCGAATTCTGAAAAGGCTACAGTACCATAGACCACATCTATTAAGGTAAATTATACAGAAGTCCGAGAAGTACGAGTATAATATGCCTCTATGTTTAGCGTTTGTGGACTATGAGAAGGCTTTTGATTTGATCAAAACTTGGGTAGTGCTTAGGCCTCTTCAGTGGTGTCAGATAGACGATAGGTGTTAAAGTGTCTGTATAACAACGCCACCATGGTCGGTCCGAGTACAGGAACAAAATACGAGGGCGATTCCATTGCGGAGAGGTGTAAGACAGGGAGACGTTATATCTCCGAAACTGTTTACAGCAGCATTGGAAGACGCCTTTAAGCTCCTGGAATGAGAAGGATACGGCATCTGCGTCAATAGCGAATACATAACACGCCTCCGGTTTGCCGATGATATAGTCGTTGTGGCAAAGACGCTGAATGATCTTGGCACTATGCTCGACCAAGTATCCCAACAGGTGTGTCTTTGAAACATGAAAAAGACGAAAATTACGTCAAGTTCCCGTGTTATACCTACTCCAGTATCCGTTGGAAACTCAACTCTTGAAGTTGTCGACGAGTACGTCTACCTTCGATGAAAGATCCAATTAGATAGGTCCAACTTGGGAAAGAGGTCAATTGACAAATCCAACTCGGCTAGGCAGCGTTCGGGAAACTGCATAAGAGCGTCCTCTCGTTTCAATTACCTCAGAGTCTGAAGACGAAAGTTTTCAACCAGTGTATGTCACCAGTGAAGACATACGGATCTGTTACGTGGTCTCTAACTATGGGCCTCATAAAGAAGCTTAAAATCACACAACGAGCAATGGAGTGGGCTATGCTCGGTGATCGAATCAGAAGCGAGGAGATACGTAGAAGAACTAAGGTAACGGACATATCCCTACGAATCAGTAAGCTCTAGTGGCAGTGGGCACTTTGGCAGGGCACATAGCAGGGAACTGATAGCCGCTGGGGCAGAAAAGTTTTAGATTTGAAACCCTTCGACCAAAAGTGCAGCGTGGGATGTCCACCGACAAGATGGACAGACGACCTTGTAAAGATCGCAGGATCAAACTGGATGCAGACCGCTCACAACCTGTCGCTGTGGAAAGCCGTGGGGGTGGCATATGTTCAACAGTGGACGTCTCTTGGCTGATAATGATGATGATGATGTGTGAACATCAATGTGAACAGCAAGCTCGCGTCAGCTCTCGTGCACGAATATTTCCTCGAACGTTGCGTCAATAACCAGACGAGAAGAGAGCGCGAATGTTAAATGCCATTTAATAATTTACGCAACGCGCACGAATATTTGTTTTCTGTTTTATATGGTGACCCAAGTAACGTAAAAAATAATCAATTTTTGAAGTGTTTTCTACCATCAACTCCGCCAACAACCGTTTGGATTAAAGCTTTAATCATGCACAAATTATAAAATAAATAAATATAGCAACTGAGTATTTTACGGTCTATTTGGTAAATTACGAGTTTTTTACCATTTTTACCATAAATTACCGTATTTTTCATTACTTACCATTTTGTTTTTTTACCTGCCCAACTCTAGCCGGTGTGCGTGCGCGCAGCTGCCGCCGCCCCTCCCGCTCCCCGCGCCCCTCGCCGGGTTATTTGCCCGCTGCCATCGCCCGACCCTATGGAATGTTTACTACATACCTGAGCCTGCGCCTCAAACGCTTTTAACTTCAAACTCGTCTCTTTGTCTTGCATAATCGCAATTACATCACTTTGCATCAATGAAAATTCTCAAAATAATGCTCCCACTCATGGTATCACGACCCGTATCTTTATTGCCTGTAACGATATACGGCGTCGTGTGGTCCGAAAGGTTAGGCCGATGACCCGTCAACGGGCCCCGACGCTGACATCATTCCTTGTTGCATGTTCTGCTGTTGTGATCTACAATCTAGGCGCCTCTTGTAATGATTAATGAATGGACTAGAAGGGAACGAGTGGCCGCGTTGATTCACTACTTTGAAAGTGATCGAGTCGATTCGCTCTACTGACGCGCCTATTTATGAATGCGTTTCAAATGAGTAGTAATAGTAACACCTGGCATTGTTAGACGTGCGAAGTGTGAGATGAGGTAACAAAGCGATAGGGCGACGGTGATTTCTCACGGCGCGCTTATCGCGGCGCGTGTCACAAGAACAAAGCAGAGGCGCGCGCGCAGCGCAGCAGTGAGTCAGCCTCAGCGCTGACGTCATCTGCTGCGCCCGCGTCGGCGCCGGTCGCCCGGAACCGAACGTGTCGCGTTGCGACTTGATCTGTCTAAGCCTGACATCATCATATTAGTTCGCATAGATTCAAAGATTACTCTCATAAAAAATATTACAGCGAACTTTAATAAGATACATAGAAATTATATAATAGTAGACAATGCCTCATAGGAGCTAGAATTATAGCGTGCTTATAAAATAGCATTAACATTGATCCACTTAACTTTCGTATCTCACATTTCTAACGACAGTACTATTCGCACTAAGATAATAGTAAACATTGTCATTGAAGTTTGTTGAATGATTGTGGTTGACTTATCTTTCACAACTGAATTCATTGATACTTCCGCGTCACTACACAGGCACTACATCCCGTTTCTTGATAGTGTACGATAATTGCTCGCTGCCTTGGTCTTCTCGGGAATTTGACTCATCAAAATCGCAGAATATTGCTGAAAACCGCTTTGGCAAAACGTCGCTTTATCTACAATAAAATTGCACACGATGTGACATAAAATCCAGCTCAGTCCGTTCAGCCGCAAAAGAGGTCACAGAGTGGCCCGTTGCTCAGTTAAATGATGACTCAGACAGAAGCCTTCATTGAAAATCCTACACTAAAAAAATCAAAAGAATCTTTTATTTTCGTGTAAGTAAGTTTACTAACTCAGTAAGGGCACATCCACTATTAAATTTAATTATGCATATGATTTTTTTCATACTTTTAAATGATAATTACATTGTAGTCCGTTTTTATTTGCAAGTCAAATATTGTAAACAATCGCGATATTCCTTTTTAACGAAATGATAAATTCTAAAATGAGATAAACATACAACTTACATGGGTAATTTCATCGTTTCATGTTGGGATCTTTTTAAATAAAATAGTTTTTTAATTTTCTTTACTGATATAACTTTATAAGTTATGAAAAGATTGTTTACATTATAAGACTTGCCAAGAAAAACGGAGTTTATAATGCAGACGTCTAAATTATGCAGCTCCATAATGAAAACGAATTATGGTTCAAAATAAATACATAGTTAAAAACCGGCTAAGTGCGAGTCGGAGTCGCCCACTGAGGGTTCCGTAGTAACTTTTCTCTAATCTGTGGTTCCATGCCAATTTTAACTGAATAAGGGGTACACTTACTTCCACTAAGCCAAAATACCACAATATTTTGTTGACAGCAAACATAACTTTATATCCCCTGTCAATTTAGCCTTAACCTAAAAAATGCTTTATAATAAATTGCCAGATAGGTTCAAAGATTTTAATATAAATAGATTAAAAAAAACTGGCAAAACAAGGTTACTCTAGAAATGTTTCTATAGCGTTAATAATAAATATCCTTTAAAATAAATATATAAATATTGATTTTCTAAATTATCAATTTAATTAAGAGTTAATATTAAGTTAAAATTGAGCGATTTAAACCAATAATAGATTAAAGTGTGATGTGAATACACCTGAAAAGGTAAAAATTGGCGAAAGTACCGTAAAAGCAAATGTAACTGCTAACATTGTTACCCAAATTCTTATTCACTAATAAATTTCATTTCACATTTTTTATAGAATTAGTATGAAGAACAAAGTCATGTTTGCGGTTGTTGAAAATGTGCTATATATCTCAAAAACTACTAGTTCGATCCCGTTAAAATACCAATTTTCGTGAGAATGGTTTTAAGAACCTCAATGTTATTTTATAAGACCTATTCATAAACACATCTTCCTGTCAAATTTTAACAGTGTGATGCTTATAGTAACAGAATAAAGTGGCTGGTAAGTGCATGGCAAATACGGACGGACAGATAGACAGACGGTCAGACTTTGGTCAGACTTGACAAAACTATAAGGGTTCAGTTTTTTGGCATTCGGTTACGGAACCCTAAAAATGCGAGATAGTCAAAGGCGACAACAAACTTTCTAAAGCGTTTAAGGCTGTGATCTAATAATGGACTTAGGTACTCGTTTTGTTTTTCTTACCTCAGTACTACTCTTAAATCGCAAAACTAATAAAAAAATGACGTCCTTCCTGTATTGAAAGTTAGGAAAATAGCTTTTCAGTCCCACTGCAGAAAGTATTTAGTTTTTACGATAAGATAAAAGCTTTCCATTGTATGTACATTTTTTCCTGGCACATTTAAAAACGTGTTTGTTTTGACCGTTGATATAAAAAATATACAACTGGTCCAACTTTATCATTTGAATGAGTTGAATCTATGAAAATCAACAGTTTAAATATTCAACTGCCCTGCCATGACACTTTTTTATAATTATTATATTATCAAAAATAAGCGTGTAAAAAAAAAAAAAAAAAGAACGTTTGAGGGTGTCCATACATGGAACGAAAACCTATGCGTGTGAGGTGTCTATGGATAGCCGTTTTAATGGCATGCAGATTCCTAAATGTTTTTTTCTAAGTATGAAATATGAGACTTTTAATGAGCCTAACAACCTCTCAACTTACACGTTCATTCATCTATTTATACCTTGTTGTCGGCCACTTAAATTCCACGAAATCAATGAATTCGTCGCATTTGAAATCCGGACGGAAAATTAAAAGTAGCAAATGCCAGTGTCGCTTTACGGCCGTCTTCAAGTTTTACCCCAGGACACTTACGATTTTTTTGGAAAAAAATCAATAACAGGCCAATTTTTTTTATATGGGCTTAATTCGTGATTTTAAGAGACAATGTTTTTGAATCCACCGCATTGTCGCACTGGAACATATTAAAAAAAAATAGTGTCCCGAAAATGGCGAAATTTCACAGCAAAAATGCTATCACGATTTTTTCAGTGGAAATGTTTGTATTTTGATCGGCATTTGGCACTGCTACCAAAATCCACCTTAAAAGAAACGTGGAAGCTACACTTTTTTATAACGGAGGTTGTTTTACTTTTTTGTGCAATCTACTCCAGGAAAATAATACTATCAGAATGTTTTAAGCAGAAATTGTCTAAAAGTATTAAACTAAGCACAATACTCTCAAAATCCACCATTTTTTGGAAATGGATCATAGATTTTTTGTTTTCGCGTTATAACACAGGTAGCAAAAATTTAACAGCGGTCAACTTTGGTGGATTCTTAATTTAAGGATAATATAAAACTATAAATCCCAAAATCCACCTTAAATAATTATCATTATGAAAATAATAATACATTATACACCATATAGCTTCCGCATTGCTAAATTGAATCTTATGTGAACGTCATACGATACCACTTGAATATTATTCATAGTTTCTTTGATGAATAGGTAAACGATTCGAATCACTTGACGCAAGACGATGTAGCAAGCGACTCCGGTACTAAATACCTACCGGCCGCGCTGCTCGTCTTGGTAAAATGTACACTCAAGAGCATATCAAGTTTACAGTATAAACTTTGTAGGTACTGGCCACGTCATGTATCGCGCCGCGCTTGTTCAATGATATTTTTAACCGACTTCAAAAAAGGAGGAGGTTATCAATTCGACTGTATGTTTTTTTTATTTTTTTTTGTATGTTTGTTACCTCATATCTCAGTCGTAAGTCGACCGATTTGAAAATTTTTTTCGCCTACTTAGAGGGTGTACCTTCAAGTTGGTCCCATTGTTGCCGATTTGGGATCTGAAGATGGGATCTTGGTGTAATCGAGGGAAGCCCTCAAATTTTAAAGGCACGTATAGTGTTATATTACTAAAATCTTAATGTTGACGTATTGTTACGTCTGATAGTCCACATCTTGTGGGGCTGAGCTGATGGTGGAACTCCTTAACGCTTAGGAGTTCAGTAATTATAATGACAGAACATATGATAGGTAGTTTGTAGCTTCTTAAAGAACAGAGTCATAAGGTGCAACTTCCCCTTGTAAACTCTAAAAATGGAGAAATAAAATTGACTTTAAAAAAGTAAAAACCGACTTCAAAACCAAAATGCACTAAAAAGTCTTAAATAAACTCTTGAACATTGAAAGGAAAGGAATCCATTTTAGGGAAACAATTTCTTTTTGGAGTCAGTGCCATCACTTTGAAAATTCAGCCTCACCTGTCGCAGCACCGACTCCAAAAAGAAATTGTTTTCCTAAAATGGATTCCTTTCCTTTCAATGTTCAAGAGTTTATTTAAGACTTTTTAGTGCATTTTGGTTTTGAAGTCGGTTTTTACTTTTTTATACTGTAATAATATCGGGCTTAGTACAAACCGGAGTTCAGTTTACAGGGTGGAAAGGGTATATCCATCCGAAAAGGGGTTGATGTACCCGATGTACTGAGTAAAATGGTCTGCGTTTCCACCAAGTGAGCAGCTCCAGATTCAATTAAATGTATATTTATCATTTAGTTACAGGTTTAAAACAATTGTAGAAACAAGGTTTTCTTTTTGTAATGCGATTGAATGAAAGATATTTGGTTAAATGTGTGCTCACTCAGTCCTCACAAGCGGTCAGCCATATCTCCATACAGAAATAAGTTGGTCGATTCATTCAGTGTTTTGTTACACCTCTCTTTCATTGGAGCCTGTAATTTCAGATCGTCAAGTTTCGTATTAAAACATTTTCTATTAATTTATTGTGCTCACTCCATCCACACGCTATTGTATCTCTATGAACAAACTATAGTAGATTCGCATTCCATCGTTTACATTGTATGAATTGGCTAGAAATAGGATTATTCAGCATAAAAACAAACCACTTTTACTGTGCGTTCATGAGTGAAACAAATCCCTGGTGCTCACTCCATCCGCCATCGCTAAATACTTAAATCTTTTTGCTAACTTACCTTAAAAGAATGAGTGAACATATGATTTTTTTGTACAAAAATACTATAAAATATTCGGAAGTTCCCAGTTTGCTATTTCTTTTTTACTTTTAGAGTTAAACAAAGTTTCTTATTTTGTATGAAGGACATGGAATAGGGTGTCTACACGTGATAAAATAGCAGGACTTTGCTGACTTAACTTCTCGTGTTCACGCTTGCTGCGTGTCATCCTTGCTTACTTGCCTGAAGGAAAAGGTTTTGTTCTTAATAGGTACTTTGTTTGGGCTGGGGTTGGGGTTAGTTTAAATTTTGAGGTTTTGTGTACTAAGTGTAAAATGAATATATCTAACCGGTCACATTTGTCATAAACTACATATGACCGGTCAAATACAATCAATTTGACCGGATGTGATGAACCGTAAATATAATTTCCTGACTCAGTTTTTGCAGAAATAAAACATATTTTGTGTCGTTGTGTGAATGAGCTATGATTACTTATTAGGCCTTGTTATTGTTTTTTGTAAATATGGTTGAAATAAGATGTAAAAAAACGGTGTTTCACGTACCTGCGCGAAATTTACGTGACCTACCGAATTCGACTAATTGCGTGTACGCACAACCAAAAAAGTAATATAATATTACTGAATCAATATGAATGAATATTACCATTTTTGACAGTTGATAACCGTTTTTGACTATTTAATAGTCATTTTTAACACTATACATTAGGAAAGAACGTGTGTGACACTGACTGCCATTTGAGTTTTAACTGACAAGTGATTTTCGGTCAATGTGCGTGAATTTATCGGTTATGACTAAACGAAGGATGATACGCCGTTCGATTTTTAGGTATGTTGGAGATTCTATTTTTTTTGATTGGAATTACAAAATAATTGTTAATTTCTTGCGGGACTTTGTGAAATAAGGAAAATAAACATCTAGGGAACATAATATGACCTTAGCCCGTAGCGTTGTGTGGGAACTATACGCCTTTTGCCTGTTTATGTCAACATGAAATAACTTTCTTTTGAATACTAGGTATTTTTGCTGACATTTATATGTATTGCATACTTATAACACTTCAACAAACTTCTTTATACGTAGCGACAAAAAAGGAAGTCCTTACCCAGGCACAGGGATTATTTCCCACATTTATTTTTTAAGGTTTTTTTTTCTGGACTCTGTTGATGAGGAATGAAACAAGGCATTATCGAAAACCTAAGTCTATATGCAACTTTATATTTCCAGCAGTTTTCCACTGCTGGAACCTTTTCTTCTTGTTCTTATTCTTCTCGTGGCAATCGAAATTTTTCGTGTGGTACTTCAATTGCGAGTTTAATTGTATTACCATAAAATCAAGAAAAATTAAAGAATGTAGATACATGTAAAAAACTATCGCAAGACCAAAAACTGAATACCTAGTCTTGCCATAAATATTGTCTTAAAAAAAAATGAAAATAATATTTATTACTTTTACAGTGTGTTAGTTTTATACATATATATAAAACAATTTAAATATAAAAAGCTTATTCGAATTGGTCTCCGTTGGCTGCAATACTGCAATGCTGCAATACTGCAATGCTGCAATACTTCAATCCTTTAAACTTTGAGGCCAGTAGAAGCACGCACTCTTTCCATGGGAAAATTCTTCACTGCCAATCGTATGCATTGTTTAAGGGACTTCAAATTATCATGGCGTTTAGAGCAAGCCATACTCTCTAAAACTGACCATAAATCATAAGCCAGCAGATTAAGATCGGGACAAGACGATGGCCAGTCATCAGCTCTGATGAAGTCCGAAATATTCGCTTCTAACCAAAACTGCGTGGACCGAGTTTATGACCCGGAGCCGAGTCTTGTTGGAAAGACCACGCTTGGTTATTGAACATGGTATTGTTAAGGGGCTTAACTGCCTTCTCAAAAATGGTATCTTGATACACTTGTGCCGATGTTTTGATACCTTTTCCACAATAATATGGCTCAGTCACTCCTTCATAGCTAACACCCCACCAAACCATCACTGAAGTCGGGTAATGCCCACGTTGCACTCTGCCAACTAATTGGGAAGCTTCCTTAGAGGTTTGAGCATAAATACGGTCATTTTGTTTGTTAAAATGTTGCTCAATAGTAAAGATTTTCTCATCCGTGAACAAAATTTTTCTGTGACTGTGTTTTTTTGATATTTTTACCCCATTCTTTTTTAAATTATCAGTTAAAAGTGATAATTTAAAATTAAACCAGTGCGTCTCTTATAGGTTGCAAGTCCTAAGTCATCATTTAAAATACGCGACATGGTTCTGGATGCTATCTTCATCTTCCGAGATAAAATCTTTTGCTTTCGGACAGGATTTCTGCGAATTCTTTCCCTTAATGCTTTGACCACCTTTTTCGTACGAAAACTACGTGGCTGGCCAGATCTTTTTCTGTCAAAAACACAGGAGGTCTCATTGTTCATATTCATAGCCCGGTACACAAACATATGACTAATACCAAGCGTATGGGGAGTTTAAAAATTTCATTTGGCACCATACCAACTTTGTGTCATGCAATTAGAACGATTCGGTTTTCTTTATCACCCTACTCCATTTTAATATCGCAAAATTTTATAAAATGTATTGGCTCCAAAATTAGAAAACACAATGAGCTATCGTAGAAAAATGACTGATTCCAAATTAAAATGTAATATCTTTCTTATTTTTAATTGTAAGAGTATTTATCGCCAGGTTGTGTATATAGAAATCGTGACTCTGAGATTTTTTTTCTTTAACAAAGAAAATTTGATTGGTGAACTTTTTTCGTATACGAATTGCGCGAGAATTGGTTAAGGATTAAACCGTCTTATTTTATGTCCTCTTATTATTTTACACGTGGAGACACCCTATTATATGTCATTTAAACCAGAAATTTAGTTTTGTTTATCTACGAGGGTCAAACTGAAAGTTCTTAGAACTGGCCACTTATAAACAATATAATAAAAAAAATATTCTAAAATTTGAAAATAGAACTCTTTGCCAATATTACTGAGTATATATTTCATTCATTTGTCATTTGTTTTACGATTTGGCGGCAAATTGAAAATTGTCTGTGTCACGTCAACATGAATTTAACACGAGAAAATTTTCGTGCAATGATTTTTTATGACTTTCGATGTCATTTAAGTCAACAAGAAAGTTATGATAGACTACGATTGGCCTTTCACGATGAAGCCCCATCTCGTGCGACTGTTTACAACTGGTTTAATGAGTTTAAACGTGGTCGCACTAATCTCACTGATGATGTACGTGAGGGACGGCCTTCTACGGCGACGACTGAAAATAACATCTGTGTTGTGCGGCGTATGATAGAGACTGACAAAAGAGTGACCTATCAGCAGATTCGGACAAGCTTAGGCATCGGTATGAGTCAAGTGCACAAAATCCTCCACGAACATTTAGCGGTCAGGAAGCTTTGCGCCCGGTGGATACCTCATAATTTGACTAAGGCTCAAAAACTCCATCGTGTGGATTGGTGCCGTAAAATGATTGAAAGATTTAACGGAGGTGACTCAAATGCTGTGTTCGACATACTAACAGGTGACGAAAGCTGGATTTACTGTTATGATCCTGAAACCAAAAGACAATCTGCTCAGTGGGTGTTTCCTTTCGAGGAGTTGCCAACTAAAGTGAAGAGAGATCGAAGTGCGGGAAAAAAAATGGTGGCCTCGTTCTTTGGAAGGATAGAAAATTTCGCAACAATTGTGTTAGAGGATCAAAAAACAGTTTCTGCAGAATGGTACACTACCAATTGTTTGCCACTTGTCTTGGAAAAAGTTCGAGAGAAACGACCTCGCAGTAGGATCCTCCTTCACCACGACAACGCCTCGTCGCACACCGCCAAGCGAACGATCGACTATTTGGCGACATCAAACGTTGAATTACTGGGTCACCCGCCGTATAGCCCCGACCTCGCGCCTTGTGATTTTTATTTATTTCCAAAAATTAAAGAAAAACTTAAAGGAAAGCGGTTTATGAATGCTGAAGAAGCGGTGGCTGCGTATCGCGATGCCATTGAAGAGACCCCTAAGGACGAGTGGGCAAAGTGCTTTTCCCAGTGGTTCCATCGCATGCAGCGGTGTAATGACGTCAATGGACAATATTTTGAAAAGATATAATAAAACTAATAACTGGCTAATGTAATAAGTTTTTGATTTTCTAAGAACTTTCAGTTTGACCCTCGTATAAAAGTAAAATGTAATATCAAACTGTGTACTGCCGAATATTTTATAGTATTTTTGACCAAAAAAATCATATGTTCACTCATTCTTTTAAGGTAAGTTAGCAAAAAAGATTTAAGTATTTATCGATGGCGGATGGAGTGAGCACCAGGGATTCGTTTTACTCATGAACGCACAGTAAAAGTGGTTTGTTTTTGTGCTGAATAATCCTATTTCTAGCCAATTCATACAATGTAAACGATGGAATGCGAATCTACTATAGTTTTTTCATAGAGATACAATAGCGTGTGGATGGAGTGAGCACAATAAATTAATAGAAAATGTTTTAATACGAAACTTGACGATCTGAAATTACAGGCTCCAATGAAAGAGAGGTGTAACAAAACACTGAATGAATCGACCAACTTATTTCAGTATGGAGATATGGCTGACCGCTTGTGAGGACTGAGTGAGCACACATTTAACCAAATATCTTTCATTCAATCGCATTACAAAAAGAAAACCTTGTTTCTACAATTGTTTTAAACCTGTAACTAAATGATAAATATACATTTAATTGAATCTGGAGCTGCTCACTTGGTGGAAACGCAGACATTTTGTGCTAATTTTTCGCCAAAATAAGTTGACATTACAAAGTTATTTATTGCCATTAAACTTTATAAAATTGTTATTAAACTTTATATATTGTAGCAAAAACTAAGTTTGTAAAGACAACGATTTTGGCGTTTTTTGAAAAAAAAAATGTATCAGTACACTCAGTACATTATAAAAATTAGTACATCAGTACATTATAAAATATTAACATAAAAAAATATATATCAGGTCTGGAGGCACCGGGTGGCAAACACGGGCTAGCGGGCAGTTCGACGCGATACTACCGCATCAGACGGTAAAATAACTCAAGATAGGGACTGCATGCCCTGTCAGAAATTACTTGAAGCGCTAGATCCGGACGGCTTCATCAGACCGCGCTGTTTAGACGGTAGACCGGACCGATATGTTGCTAACATACATTGTAAGCTGCGGTCTCTTGAGCGGGCCGCCCGCGCCGGCTGCAGACCGCATCCTGTGTGATATTTGCTTAAGAGGCGTTACAACGCGAAAGTAGCACCACTTCACATAAATAATTAGGCATTTCTCCGTCAAAACACAAAATATTAAAAATTGGCCGGCGGCCTTGAGCCGATGCCGCCGCCCGGCGGGCGCGCCGAGGGGCCCAAATAGGTTGTGTTGTGTTATCTCTATTCCAGCCGTGCGCACCGCGCAACCCCTTCGTACGTCTATTTTTAATTTATCCATTATATCATGTAAATTATTGAAATTATTAGTGGATTTTAATTACTTAATAGCTAATTCAATAGTAAAGTAAAGTCTACTTTGTCAGTTTGACTGGTAGATTTTTGCTATCATAATAAATAAGCCCTGAATAAAAGTTGTATTTCCACTTATTTTTTTTGGTGGATTCGGTACAAGTTTAGTTAAGGAATATGAATGAAACATAGTAAAATAAAAAGTTGCCTGTTAGCATTTTTTTCCTGAATATAACGAATTTATATTCTTTTTTTAAACATTATTCTGAAGTTTAGTTGTGTTCCATTTAAAAAAATTGGTGGATTTTCTTGTTATTAGAAACAACATGATCAACTTACATTATGTAAAAAAAAATAATGCTTATAGAATTTTTGCCTTGATTTTTAGGTTTTTTTAAAATTTCTTTTAATATTTTTAAAATGACGCAGTCATAAATCTAGGTGGATTCTTCACTTATCCTATAATAAATATTTAAATCTAATTATTTAATTAAAAAAAATGCTGTTACGAATTAATGTTTAATCCCCATACAACGAAATCGTACCGCTCTCGGGCTATTTATGGCAAACTCATCGACGGTACCTAGATTCGCAAAGGCGTATTGGTATTTACGTCCACTATTTATTACGTTTTAACGGCGCGCGTTGCTATTTCGTCGAATAGTATTTCAGAAATTACTAGGTAGTAGGATCTTCAAGGTATAATAAGTTGTACTCTGACGCCCCTTCTGAGTTGAAATAACCATTGCCAAACCAGAAGCTTGGAATATTTCGAATAAAACTTTTTTTTTAACTACAGCCACATATAACTTGCATTAAATTTTTAAATAATTTTGATACTATAGAATTTCCGCTTGACCTTAAATAAAATAAGACAGATTTTGTTAGTCAAAGTTGAGAACTCTCTATAGGGTATTCCCTACGCCGTTGCGGCAGTAAAAAACGGCAGCCGGCCAGCGATCCCACAAATCCTTCGGAGTAACTCACTCACCGCGCACCCAGCCACTATACCTGCGGCGGCGCGGGGCAGGTACCTATGCCTGCCCGCCCGGTCGCCCGCACGCAGCTGAATCCATTTCCTTTTGAGCAAAACCAGTGTACATAAACATAAGTACTGAGTAAAAGAGGTCCCTTTCTTACTCTGTACTTGTTTATGCATCAACACTAACAATTCTGGTTACCTCAAAACATAACATCTCATCTGTCTGGCACCGAATTGAATCTTTCATTTAAGTAAATAGATGGAATGGTAATAGCAAACAATATTATTATTACTATTAATTAATCCCTCAAGCGTATGTGAACGAGACACAATGCAAATTCTATTGTTATGCGGTTGCCTGCTACCGCTCGGGTGTTGAAGCATTAATAAATAAATAAATATCGTTTGGACATTCCCACATAACGCCATGTCCCAAAGTAAGCTACTCAAAGCTTGTGTTATGGGTGCCAGACAACGGATATAATACTTAAATACTTTTTGTTTGTAAATACATACATAATATACATAGAAAACACCCAGACCAACACAAACAGACATGTTCATGCACACAAATGTTTGTATTGTGCGGGGATCGAACCCGCAACCCGCTGCGTAGTAGGCGATTTCTCGACCACTACACCAGACGGGTCGTCAATTAATTAATTACTTGTTTTTTTTGTTAAAACGTGGAATTGTTATCAGGGTGTTTGTACTTCGTGTTTAAAATGGAAACGGCTTTTAATGGGGGTCAATAAATTAGCTATCATTTTTAGGGTTCCGTAGCCGAATGACAAAAAACGGAACCCTTATAGTTTCGTCAAGTCTGTATGTCTGTCTGTCTGTCCGTCCGTATGTCACAGTCACTTTATTCTGTAACTATAAGCATCACACTGTTGAAATTTGGTAGGAAGATGTATCCTGTTAACCGCTTTTAGATTTTTACACAAAAAAAAAATAACTTTAAAAAAGTAAAAACCGACTTCAAAACCAAAATGCACTAAAAAGTCGTAAATAAACTCTTGAACATTGAAAGGAAAGGAATCCATTTTAGGGAAACAATTTCTTTTTGGAGTCGGTGCTGCGAAAGGTGAGGCTGAATTTTCAAAGTGATGGCACCAACTCCAAACTGCATACAAAATTCGCACCAAAACTAGTTTTTGTACGAAAGTTTTATGTAAGTACATCTTTCTATTAGAAAAACTGTTATTTAACTCTTGCCAAATGAATCTATCTTTTTCCTCTTAAAATAAAATAACAGAATATAAACCTTACGTGAAACTTATTTTTGTATAGTAGCCCCCTTTTATTTTTCACAGCAGCTTGCGACCAAAGTCAAAGTCAAAAATAACTCATCCAATTTAGGACACAAAATGCCACTTATGAACGTCAATAATTAATGTATCTGTATATCAATCAATTATGGCCCATATGAGGCTAGAACATGTCTCCTTATCTTTTGGGCCCTGCTAGCGCTTCGAGACAAGACACAGACAATCTGGCAAGTGCTGAGAAGAAACGCCGGAACAAACTCAATCACCACTATCCACAAAAATGATAGAAGTCAAAATAAACATGACCTGGGTCACGTATGATGAGAAAATTTACGAAGTAGTTTGAAATTATTCTTGACATGCGGCATACCTTTAACATTAACATATAAGCACAGTCTAGGGAAGTTTTCATGAAGTCTGACGAGTCCAGTCGTTTATTTTTCACAGCCATTTGTTAAGTTGCAAGTCACATTTGAGTAAATTATGTTCCGCAACTATGCAAGTAAATAACAGATTTTGATGTTCGTAAAACCGCAAAATAAGCACAACATTATCATAAAATAACATGAGCTAAAACATTTAATAAAAATAAATTCTGCATTCGTAGTACTTTGAGAATTTGGTGAAACCGGATTTTTTCGAACAAATTGCTATAAACCCCAATTGAAGCTAAATTTAGCCTGGTTCTTATCAATAAACTCTACACTCGTAGTACTATAAGAAGAATTAGACTGCAAAATAAGTTGTTTCTATGACTGACTGTACCAAAACTTATGTAAGTATTGGCATTCGTTGAGAAATATTTTATCTATACTAATATTATAAAGCTGAAGAGTTTGTTTGTTTTTTTGTTTGTTTGTTTGAACGCGCTAATCTCAAAAACTACTGGCCCGATTTGAAAAAATATTTTTATGTTGGATAGTCCATTTATCGAGGAAGGCTTTAAGCTATATAACATAAAGATACGACTCACAAGACCACAGCAGCAATGAAAAATGTTGCGAAAACGGGAGAAAGATATTCCTTTTGAAAGATTCCGCTGCGTACGCTGCGGAAACCGCTAAAGTTACACAAAAATCATGTATCACAGGATTGTTCAGCATTAAGAGTTCTATAATAAAGTCCGCGACAGCATAAGTCTATCTTTTATGGTTGACTTACTACAACCTTTTTTATGTTAGTAAATTTGTAAAAAAATAATGCATCATTTTTAGAGGTGTATTATACACACAGGTATTTATTCTTATCAAAATAAATACATTCATCATCACGAGCATTTCATTTAGAACAAAGTTGCCTTTTATATCATTTGATTCCAATAAATATCTTAAGAGCTATCACAGTTTTAACATAACTCTACACCAAAATAATGTTCACAGCTTAAGTACAACGTGCGCTTGCGCTAATTATATTATAAAGCTGAAGAGTTTGTTGGTTTGAAGTTGAACGCGCTTATCTCAGGAACTGCTAGACCGATTTGAAAAAATATTTCTGTGTTGGATAGCTTATTTATTGAGAAAGGATATAAAACATCACGCTGCGACGGGAGGGGAAAGAGCAAACTCAAAACGCGCGGACGAAGTCGCGGGGGACCGCTAGTTATCTAAATATTTTTAGTTTGGTTAGTTGGACAATGGTGAAAGACTTCCTACCAACATCATGCTGTTTGTCTCAGCTTAGTCTTTGCCTTGGCGATGTGAGCCGTATTCCGTCGGGATAAGGGCGGGTTAGCCGAGTCGTCGACCGCACGCCCTGCTTCGATAAGACGGTGAACTGATAACGCGTATCGCAAGACGCGAACGGTCTGTGGATTCCTCGAGCTGGTACGCTCGTCGTTACTATGAGCAGGATATCAGAGGCAGGTCATTACCAGATGCAAGTGTTTTAAATACTTGTTATGGGCCTCATATAAAGAAGCTTAAAATCACACAGCGAGCGATGGAGAGGGAATATGCTCGGTGTTTCTCTACGAGATCGAATCAGAAATGAGGAGATACGTAGAAAAACCAAGGTAAAGGACTGAGAATCGGTAAGCTCAAGTGGCAATGGGCAGGGCACTTGGCGCGAAGTACTGATGGCCGTTGAATGAGAAAAGTTCAAGATTGAAGACGCTTCGACTAAAGGCGCAGCGTAGGACGTCCACCAACAAGATGAACAGGCGACCTTGTACAGGTCGCAGGTTCGAACTGGATACAGACCGCTTGTGATCAGTCGCTGTGGGGTTGGCCTATGTTCAGCAGTGGACAGCAGTCCTTTGACTGATTATGAAGATGAAGCATTACTTAAAGCTATTTTTTTGCCACTGCAGTAATCGAGTGACAACATATTTTATATTTTTACATTATTGCTACACCTTAAACCTTCCTCCTACGATTTAATAGCTTTAGGTATATGATGATTGCTCTACAGATTTATAAACAATTCAGCTATTAGTATTAACACACACACGTTTGCTTTTTAAGAAAAAAACTAATAGGGTACACTTGCAAATCATCGATTACATTTATAACTGTTTTGATATAATTGTTTCTGATAAACGTAAAAGAAAGTCATCCATAATTTCTGAGACCTTATTGTAATACACAAATGCGTATATGTAGATAGGTACTACTGATTCGAAATGATGACCCCTATTTTTTAGGGTTCCGTAGCGGAATGGCAAAAAACGGAACCCTTATAGTTTCGTAAGTCTGTCTGTCTGTATGTCCGTCTGTATGTCACAGCCACTTTATTTTGAAACTCTTAGCATCAAGCAGCTGAAACTTGGTAGGAACGGTGTATCTTGTTAACAGCTTTCCTATTCAGATACGAGTACAATAAGGAAAAAAATACATTTTCAAAAATACATACATGAAACTTAAACCAAATTTGTTGTTGCACCTATGTGTGTGGGGTGTCAAAATGACATTGAGGTTCTTAAAACATTTTTTCTTTAAGTGTAACATTTCATACCCTTCACACACTGCGACTTTTAGCAGCGATGCAGTCGTGATACTAACGCGCGTTGTATTTATGCAGTTGCAAAATGGCAACCTTTACACTCCACTAAGTTTAGCATCGATAAAGTCGCAATGCAGAAGCTGGAAATTGACAAATTATGAATATTGGCGACTGCATCGATGCTAAATTATAACTATAACTGCATCGATGCTAAAATGAGCGCACCCCCTCTAACTTTTGGACTAGGAAAGTAAAAAAAAAACTATGTAGATCTTTCAACAAACCAGATCGGACTGGTAGTTTTTGGAGCTATACCACGTTTTCATCAACAGCATATGTAACTTTGTTTTTCATACAAACACTGACTTTTTTCATACAAACATTTTTGCTGTCTAAAATATTGTGATATTTTCGCTAGGTGGAAGTAAAGTGGACCCCGAATTGGCACGGAACCTTGGATGAATTAACCACTGGATATGAAACGCAAGCGCGAATGTATGAAAACATCATTAGCCAATTTCTGCGGGGCGGGGGGAGCTTGTCGTGTCAATTTTTGACATTTAGTGCATGAAAGTGTCGATATTTTTTTATCGATATGTGTGGAACGAATGAATGAACGAATCTTTTGTTAAAAGACATATATTTTTTATCACCAAAACAATAAATTACATTTTGGGCATGTCATGCACAGCACAAACTATCAAATGAACAATTGAAACATAGAACGTCGTTTTATATGAACGGTCTGGCAAGTATCACTTAGTTAGTGTGAACTTCCTGAAACATTTTAAAACAGCCCGTTAGTACACAATATAGCCTTGCACCATTGAAATCCTCCTATGGGATAAATAAGCTAAAGCAGTAGATTTTTTGCGTTGACATTCAATCACGCTTGGCGTAAAATGGATACCACATATTCGGTGACGTTTTGTGGGGATCCATTTTGCCTCTCTTTGGACTGCTTCTACCTACTTTATTTTCCTTAATGGATCTACAGGAAACCTGAAATAATATTATGAAGATGTATTGTCAAATGTAAAGATTAAAACTTGAAATTAAACTGTTGTATTTTTAAGATTACCTTAATCTACTCTAGAGTGAAACATTTTACAGATTTATTATTTTATTTTAAAAGATTTTGTAATAAAAATTTAATAAATGTTTATCGATATGATTTATCGACAATTGTCAAGCATAATTAAAATGAAACTGACAAGAGAACGAATGATAAATATGACAATCCTACCGTATAAAGTATACGTTATCTTGTTGATTTTGTAGTAACTGACCACCACTTTTTTAAATGGCAATGTAACTTTTCTCTTGGAAAACACATTTCATTATTTTTATGAAAAATAACAGCTTTTTTGGGTTAAAACGTTACTTCCGGATGAAAATAAATATTTTTTGTCTTGCCGCTATAATTTTTACACAAAAATAAGCCACATTTACCATTTTTTCCGTCAATGTTTCTCACTGAGCTATATCACCGTACTGACAACACGTCACCTGTAAGTGAGGCCAAAAAGCCCGCTTCGTGGCTAAGGGGGCACAAGCGAAATTGCCCGTCATTGCGCGTCCAGTGGTTTATTCGTCCAAGCACGGAACCCTCAGTGCGCAGGTCTGACTTGCACTTGATCAGTTATTTTTTTAAAGAAATTGGAATATTAGCCTTTTTAATCAATAAAAGCCCTTATTTTAATTTGGTTTTGTTGCTTTATCATACAATACCTACAGCTTTGTGTCGTTCACGTAACTTCAACTCTGCCTTGACTGGCAACTGGCTTAGTATTGATTTTGTACTCATGTTACTGGCGCCAAAATATCAATTGGCCGCGTCTAGGCAGAAGGCACTGCCACACGCGTGGTGTCGTGGCGAATGCCAAACAAACAACTTGTAATACGGTAGCTAATTCATGACACCAACATTACCATTAGAAGTAGGCCTGTTACAAATTCAAACTCCATTGTAACATTTGGCCACCATTGTGATTTAGATCTGCATCTGACTGAACTGGAATACTATACTTCTTGCTGGAAAAGATTGTAAGCTTACATACTTTTTAGTCCATAATTAAACCGCATAATATTAATTGACGACGCGACTGAGTCCGTGCATTTTAAATTTTCTCCTTCCTCTCCCGTTGCAGCGTGATGTTTTATATCCGAAAGACTACCTCGTAAAAAAAATCCAACAATAGTTTGTGAGGTTCGCGCGTTCAAAAAACCTAAAGAACAAACTCTTCAGCTTTATAATATAACTAGCGGTCCCCCACGGCGTCGCCGCATACATTTCGGATTTCCCGTAAAACGTTTCGACGTGATGTTCATTGGAAGTAAGGTCAGAGCCCAGAAACCATAGCGGTTAGCGCAAGCGCGTGTTGTACTTAAGCTGCAAATATTACTTTGGTGCCGTTATTTTAAAACTGTTATAGCTTCTAAGATATTTATTTATTGAAATCAAATTATGTAACGGGAAAATTTGTTTAAAATGAAATGCTCGTGACGATGAATGTAATTATGTTGAAAAGAATAAAGTTTTTGTAAATACATAGTACATAATTTTTCAGCAAATTAATGAACAGAAAAAACCATTATAGTTAGTAAACAATTTTAGATAGACATAAGCTATCGCGGACTTTATTGTAGAACTTTTAAAGCGGAACAATCCCGTCACACGTGATTTTTATGTGTTTTAAACGGTTTACTTGATTGGACGAGTATTCGCCATTGTCATCTCATCTCACTTACCCCACGCATTCACTGAACAGAATATAACGCCCAACTGCCTCACATAATTTTCTAATATTTCTTTTAATATGAGCATTGAAAAATGCGTAAAAGACATAACAAAGCTGCTCTTTAAATCCTGTTCAGTTGAATGCTCTACCTGTGCCCCGGCACACTGTGTACTCGTATAGAAGCAGCCACAAAAGGAATTATAAGTAAATGAGCGGTTTTTTAATTTCGCCACCTCCTTTGAAGTATTTCTATCCCTATTATATCTTCCAGGTCAGAAGTTACATACATAGTTCGCGTTTTAATGCTAATAATCTCACGGACATCCCGTTTGCACTGATCGTTTTTACTGATCCAGTTATATCATTAAACTGGACCAGTTCTACTTCTAAAATGACAGTTTCCACAAACACTGAAAGATAGAAATATACATCGCGCTGCTTTATTAGTAACAGATCGGTAAGTGCCAGCAAGATAGACTGTTGACAGGGCTCATTGACGGATAATCGTATCTGTAAATGACACCAAAGTTTTATTCAAGATCCAGTATCGCAGTGATTGCGCAGAACTGGATTGCCGTGGGAAACAGAACTGTTTTAAAATTTCGAGCGTGACCGGAAAATGAGTAGGGAAACCGTTTCTTTAATACTGTGGCAGTTTGGGTCCGCACAATTAGGGGTATCCCAGAAGTTAGAACAAATGGGTCTTTTCCGCACCCTGTGCAGTAACAACATAACAACTCAGCACTAGCACTCACTGCGGGTATAGTAAATAAGTGCGCTTGTCTACCGACCGATTACTCAGAACCTACTAGTATTACTAACAACTGGTTTAAGGCTAACACCATAACGGTCATTGCGCGGGCCTCCTGAACGGAGTTTTGTATGTATGCATCTGCGATTGTTACTGGAAAGTAATCAGTAAATACATTTTAGATATTTTACGCTATCGTACTTATAAATTCTCTGTCTCTCTCTCTTTCTTTTACCTTCCTAGCTAAGAATATTTATATGATAACTCCGTGAATTTAAGTGTTATACTAGATCAATTTACTTTAAATCCTTCCTTTTGTCATTATTAGGTTACATTAAATGCACAAACATTAATTTTATGAGCGTAAGACGTATCCAATTAAATTGAATTTCCCTGAATTAAACGGTTCCGTCCCGCATTATCGCCTTACCTAACGAGTAACAAGCACTGGATCCACAGCTGCGCGGTCTGCCGGTTACTTAACGAATCACTAATTCACAAACCAATCTTTAACGTGACATGAACCGACTGCGATTAAAACATAACATTTTGCACACAATAGCGACAAGCATTATTTGATAAATATCTCAAACATTATCAAATTCCAACGATATCACATTTCAGACGTAGATTGAATTGATCAACACACTGTTGAAATTTGGCAAGAAGATGTATCCTGTTAACCGCATTACGATTCTTACACAAAAAATAAAAAAATAAGGATATTTAAAGGGGGGCTCCCATACATGAAACTAAAACCGTATTTTTTTTGACAATTCTATGTGTGTCTATAGATAGGTCTTTTAAAATGACATAGAGGTACCAAAAACTATTTTCTTTTAAAGTCTAACGTTTGATAGACAGACGCTTCCGAAGTGGCAAATTGGGCCTCCCCCCATCTCTAACTCCTAAACTAAGCTAGCGCAAATTGTGAAAATATATATATATTTATAGATCTAAACAAATACTTTCAAGGGAAATTGGTTTGGATGAGATCGATCCAGTAGTTTTTAAGATATAGCACAATACGAACAACCGCAAACATAACTTTGTTCTTCATACAAAAAACAAAGTTATGTTTGCTGTCAGGAAAATATTGTGGTATTTTGGATTACTGGAAGTAAGTGGATCCCTAATTCAATCAAAATTGGCACGGAACCCTCAATGCGGGAGTCCGACTCGCACTTGGCCGGTTTTTTTTAAAAGTCTGTAAAGAATAAGGCTTTAGGCTAGAAGACTTTAAAAATGTATGATAGGTCTTTGAACAAGGTTCAAGCCATACGTCCTATAATGTTAGCTAATGGGCATAAGGATGAGTATTTTATTTAATTTTAAATGTATTTAATTAAAAAGGTACAACAGCTACTAGTACACACTTAACTAAAGTGACATTGACAGTGTATGCCATCTTATACTCGTATGTTGACCTTTTATAGGCGTACACAACATTGTAGTAAACAAAACAAAGTAAGTAAATCAATTAGATTGGAATTATGTTTTTAAGAAAAGTTTAAACATTAATCAAGCTAATAAAACAACCTCAAAGTAGATAGTGGAACAACACTGAAAACAAAAGTATTATAACGTGTGACCGCGCGTGGGATGCTTGAATAATAAAAAAAGTAGGATAAATCTTCAGGTTGTTCTCCAATTGGTTTATTACAACAAAATAGAACAAAGATAGGGCACAAAGTGAGAAAAAGTACAAATAGAGGCCATATTCTGGCATGCAGAAGCAGATCGCTTTTATACAAATCAAAACCCTAAACAATTGTAGAAAACAGTGGGGACGACATCCGTTTCCATATATCAACATTAACTAAAATTTTTATTTGTAGGGTTCAACAATCTGCTTATTAAATATGTAAATTCATGAATTATTTAGTTATTACCCGTCCTGAATTTATTTAACCTTTTAGATTATTATTTTAATAGTAAAAATATTTAAAATAAATCTAATCTCCACCATCCAATTAGAGTCAACTAAAAAAAAGCAACATTTGACGAAAGAAGCATGACGGCCTAGGTTGCTTGAGTATTTGTGTACGAGTAAAAAATTTGTAATGCATTCTTTATACTTAAGTCCGTATTTGGAAGCGAGCAGTTCGGGGCAAACGCATTACAAAGTCCGTTTAACTCGTAAAGCAAACTGAATACAAATAGGAACCCTATATCGAAGGATTGCTTCTGATGTAGTTGCAGTAAACCGGGCTTTGTGATTTGTTCTACTGTAAAGTCGAACTGAGTGATCTTCAACTCGTTTACACCACGTTTAGACCCTTTAAACACTGCGACTTTAACGACTTTTTGCCTTAGGAAGCCCTTAAAAGAACTAAAATATGAATCTCAGCTGTCCCTAGCTTTTTGAGTTTGCTCCCTCCCCTTCCGTCGCAGCGTGATGTTTATGAATAGAATAGAATATTGATTTATTTGCATTGAAGCATGGTAAGAAGTTCATTATAGGTTCTTTATATTAAAATTGAAAAATCATGCTCCATAGGCTAACGATAGGCAAACCTTTCTTCGTCATGCAATATCATCTATTAATACAAACAATACAATGAGAATATTAATGTCAAGAATTTCAATTGGAAGGAGTTTTAAATTTCGAGAGTCAATACAATTAAATATTATTATAATAATATTGCTAGAAAATATACTACCATAAGTCATTAAATTACATATATGATGTCAAATTGAGAATTAATAGATTATAACATGACAGGTATAAGGTAATTACAATTCGTTTGAATTGGCCATCATGGCAAAATTTTGTGAACTCTTCAATGTCATAAAAGCAATCTTTTAAAAATGTTAAGTGGCAACTTTGAATATGGTTCGGTGGTGGTTTCTGGCAAGCCTTACTGTACCTGCTTAAGGAACAGATAACTTCCACGGATATATCCTGAAACCGCCTCGACTACAATTGTTTTGTGGTTTTGTAAACAGATTGGCATTTAATAATAAAAATAGTAATACATATTATTTATAGCACAAGTAAGGACACAAGAAACAATAACATTACAGACAAATCATTTGTACAATATTGGCGGTCTTATCGCTGGAAGCGATCTCTTCCAGACAACCATTGGACAGAGAAAACACCGTTTATTAGTGAGGTAGAAATCCATATACATAATAAACATATAACTAATACACGTTATATGTATTACAAATGCAACACAAAGTGGCAAAAACAAATACTACTTCAATACAGAAAAAAACTGTCAGTTTTTTAAAGCGAAAGGAAGTGCGCTTTTACCTTAACACTGGAAGAGACTGAGATTGTCGGATATGCAATGGTAGAGAATTCCACAGTCGAACGTACTGAACAGTACGCTACTGTGAGTAGCATTGGGAGGAGAACGGGGGCACTTCTCTTAGTGAATAACATAATTTCAAAGATGTACAAGGATGGCAATGCTATAGTATAGTTAGCACCTTCATACAAACAAACTCTTCAACCTAATAATTTTCGAATAGATAATATGGACAAACTCCAAATCATACAGAGTAAGCAAAAAAAACATTTATTGCAACGGCGCTGGCGGCAGCGACTAAGGCTGGCACTCTAGCACCGGTATCGCTGCTCGCCCGAGTCCCGTCATCATAACAGACAGGCTCCGCTAGCAATTTACATGCGAACGAACAATAAAACTCGGTCCACGTCATATTCGCAGTTGGGAACTAGCAGATTCACTGGAACAATCGCGGGCATTGTGGTGTACTGAAAGGAAACACTAACAATACTATCCACTCGAAAACGAATGTGGATGTTATTTCGGTAGGAAATTCAACCTTTAAATTTTTTTAATGCAGAACTTACGCTGTAGTGATAGTCATCACTATTATATTACATAAAAAACCGCATTATACCTTAAAAAGAAAATGGTTTTAGGAACCTCTATGTTACACGCATAGGTTTGACAAAAAATATATTTTGGTTTTAGTTTCATGTATGAGAGCTCGTCCTTGAATATCATTATTTTTATTTTTTGAATAATAACCGTAAAGCGGTAAACAGGATACAATTTCAACAGTGTGATGTTTATAGTTACAGAATAAAGTGGCTGTGACATACGGTCAGACAGACTTGACGAAACTATAAGGGTTCCGTTTTTGCCATTCGCCTTCGGAACCCTAAAAATAGACGGAAAACAGACAGATTATAGGGGGTCAAATCCAAAATACTGCAGTGACTTTTGCAGGCTCGTTTTTGGTGCTATTTTAAGGAAAAGGTGTGGTGCGACGAAAGACGATCAAAAGACGCTATCATATTCTCTTTTTTAATTGCCGAAAGGAGAAAGGATTGTTTTATACAAAAAAAGAATAAAGAAAAGACCATTGACATACCTTTTTTAATTACTTAAAATAATTTAAGCTACTTAACAAATTTATGTAGCAATCACTGCTTTCGGTCTTTTCCCTCAAGAGTTATAATGTTTAAAAATACCTCATGTTTACGCAAAATGCCCTTAGTAACTTATTTTTTCTTTAAGTTTATTTTTCAAAAGTATGTCTATAAGATACATATTTAAATGCACAGTTTGGCAGAATTATGCAAATTATGCGAATTACGTTGGTAAAAGCTAGCACAGTTTTAAAATAATTCCGCACAAATAATACCTGGCTGCGACACAAGTAGGCACCGTAGTGGTTCTATCCTCTTTGGTAGGCACCACGCGCCATTTCGCTTGCCGCCATAGTTGCTGGCCTCTGCCTCTGCCTCTGCTCTTACTTACTTGCTACCTACTTACTTTCAATGAAAATACATGGCTTGCGTATTAACAATTAACCGCCGTGATTTGAAACACAATAGCCAATCAATGGTCAGTAATTATAAGATTAATAAGATCCTACTCCTAAGACCCCTTACACACTGCGATATTTAGCATCGATGCAGTCGCGCGTTGTCAAAACGCGCTGCACCATTGCGACGCACGCAATAAATAGATTTAATTTAGCATCATTCAGTAGCCAAAATACAATACATAATTTATCAATTTCCAGCTTCTCCATCGCGATTCGAGACTGCATCGATGCAAACGCGCGTTAGCATCGCGACTGTTTCGACGCTAAAAGTAGCGCAGTGTGTAAAGGTTGACATTTTGCGACTGTATCGCGACTGCAACGCTGCTAAAAGTTGTAGTCTGTAAGGAGTCTAATATCCTTGAATTTTTCGATTGCTATTTAAAAACTTTCTGTAGAATCGGATGGTTGTTACTCGATAGTGGCCTTTTTGATCCCGACTCGCCCTGCTGACGTCACGGGCGTCGTAACGAGACGTCTCTCTAATTAATATTTAGTGGCCGCTTGCTCCCGGCTTCGCGAACGAGCGCTTTACTATTCACGAGGGTCACAACAACACGCTGTTCTTGCCTTCTCATAGTAGGCGGCGGTAGACATCTATCTATCTATACACGTTAAAGTCGAAAGCTTGTATTTTGCTTCTCTTAATATTTGGAATGGGTATAACGGATCCCGCTGTAAAATCTATCATACTATCTCATTCAAACTCATTTACGTTGAAAGTATTTGTTTAAAGATCTTACAACATTTTACTTTTACTTTTTAGTTAAAAAGTACGAGGGTGACGCACATTTTACCACTTTGGAAGCGTTTTTATTCCCCCACTCCTACTCCCCTGTTTCTTAAAAAATACAGGATATCAATCATAAGAAATACTTCAAGGAAAATTGGTTTGAACGAGTTACAATCTGTAGTTTTTGAGATAAAAGCATATTTTGTACCTTTTATATAATCGTTCCTTAGTGTACCCTCAGACCCTCACCCGAGACCATTGTGCCAAATTTGGAAACCCAGAGGTTTGGGCTCTTTGTTGGTATGTCAGTCAGTCAGGTGATTTACACCTAATGAGTAGGATTAAATTAGTAACTTAACTTGCAAGTATTATATTTTCTACTGCTTGATCAAAAGTCTATGGCAAGTAATCAGCAATTGCCTTCGTTTCCTTGTATAACAGCCAGATGGCGCTCGCAAACCGCTGAGTCTAAATTGGTGTTTTCGTGTATTGAGAAGAGTTTTTGTAATTTTAAATAAGAATGACGGTAAAAGGATATTTGGATACAGCAGCAAATCAGAAAGTTAAAATTCTCTCCGCGTATATCAAAAATTTTGCTTCAGACTTCGGCCGCAGGGCATCAAACGCCTTAAGAATAGCTGCATCAATCGATAAGGTTACCCGACGTAACATCTGATTTACAATTGCATAGCTTTTTTATTAATTTGAAAACTTTCATTTGCTTTACCTCTATATAATTTTATTCTTTTCAAAAACGTTATGCACTTGATTTCGTGTTATATTATTTTCTAATCTCAATCGTATAAAATCAGGATTTTTTATCCAGTTAGGTATTACTTACATCGAGCAAAATGTGATTTGCAAGATTTTGTGGGTTTTCTCTGGTTTCAAATCTAGTTTATTACGATATTCCACACTCAAATGAACGAGCACGTTAGCTTAGTGTTGTTACATGCATATTTGTAGTATAGTTATTTTTTTTAGATCAATTTTCGTGACATTAATTAGGAGCAGGAGGCCGATTCTCGCGGCAATCGAACTTCTTTCATGTGGTAATTCGATTGCGAGTTTAACCGTTTTACCCCAAAAAATCAAGTAAAATATCAACATCATCATTAAATAAATATCGCACAAACAAAATCTAAATACTTACATAGAAATCGTGACCCTGAGAAACCCAAAACTATTTTATCTTCGACAAAGAAAGTTCGATCAGTGAACTTTTTTCGTATTCGAATTGCACTAGAATTGCCCGGCTGTGTCTTGATTTTTCTATTTCTAGTTGAATTTACTGAACTCGGTTACAAACAGTTTTTTCTTTTTATTATTATTATATTTGCATGATACCAAACCATTTATTGCATTAGCCGCAGCACGAATTATTCATCAGTTCTCAGTATTTCTTACTATGAAATCGTCAGTTGCTACAACACTACACAAAAAGTTTACCTAGCTCTTTAATCCAACTGGGTCATACAACGATGCCGATTAAGTTAACGGGAAATAAAATTAACCGTCGTGAAATGATGTTTGGTTCATATATTGTATATAGGCTATAAGAATGATATACATATATTATATAGGCTATAAGAATGATAGGCAAGTGTGCTGAAGACTGGAAAGTTCGGCGCGGCGGGCAGCGGACGGCGAGGGCGGGCGGGAGGCGTTAGGGCTCGTTTCACGCACAATTAAAAAGGCCAGTGAGGCGGGTTAATGGCGGCTTTTATCTGCAGACGGAACAAAGGGCCGAGGTGTCGCCGCGACCCGCGCGCCGCCGCAGCCTCACGACACCGCTTGCTTTTTGTGCTACACAAATTAATGAGAAATTTGCATCGTGTCCGTCCCTTTTTTTAAACTCTTGCAATAACAAACGTTTTTTCGACTTGCCTTGCCTACATCAGTGCTTCATAGCTTATTACTAGTGGTCCTGGTGAACTTTGTAAGTGTATAGTGGAGGCACTACGAGTATGTCCTATTCGGGACGACGACGAAGCCAACAAAGTAAAATTATGAAAATCGCTCCACACGTTCTTGATTTATAACTGTAGTAACTCACAAGACTTACTTAATACTTACTATTATTAGCATATTAATGTTCCCTTGAGCCCTATTACATAAAAGCTAGCGGTCCTCCGCGGCAGCGACCGCGCGTTTTGGACGTATTGCGATTGCGATCAAACTTTAGCCGTTCAATTTCCTGGTAGCTCAATTCCGACTCAGTGTAAACGAATATTAACAATATTATAATTCTACAATGGTACGAATATTAATATTTATGTTGTTTTATTATAATAATAGTATAAATATTATGCGAACAGCGAAATCGCAATACGAATTTGTCAGTAAATCTGAACCGCTTATCGAACAAAACTGCATCACAATACGGTTATGATTGGATTATGGTTTTGAGTTTACTCCTCTCCCGTCGCAGCGTGATTTTTTATAGCTTAAAGTCTTCCTCGATATATAAGTTATCCATCCAAGACAAAAATATTTCACAAATAGGTACAGCGGCTCCTGCATAAACGCGTTCAAACAAACAAACTCATCAGCTTTGTAATATTCGTAAAGATTGTGTTGACAGATCCCAACTGACTTGTCATTATAACCAAATCAATTTACTCGGGTTTCGTATCACGCCCTATCTAATCAATAAAACATCTTGTCTGAAGGAGATTATGTCTGGCAGCGTAAATTACAATCATTATCGTATAATTGTACTTTATTGCGCATTCGCATTAAAATTATAGCTTTTGAAAAAATATGCTGTGTCTAAACTTATGTTGAAAGACATTTGATCAATGATTGTAAATGGAATTTTATGTATGTTTTCTAAATGAATACGACTTAATGCTTAGTTTACAATTTTATTTTAAAATATGGTTGTCTAGTAGCCCTTTAATAGTGGCTGTTAAAAACGTACATATACTATGTACATATGTAAAAGCGAAAGAAAAACGTTCTGGCTCTCACATGGGTACTTTTTGTGCTTTTAGTTAGTAGATAGAAGATACCCTGCAGGAGGGTACTAGATGCATGTAGACTGCACTAGGAATACTAAAGTTTGTACATACAAATCAACAGCTCAAGTATGTATTTTTTTATAGACCAACTAAAAGGGTGTCCCTATACACATTCTTGAGCTTAAATTCATAGTAGAGCTGTTGATTTTAAACTTTCGCTTTGACTCGTCATCAATTTTAATTAAACTTTAGTTATGTCTACGGCAGTCCTCAAATTATTGTCCAATGAAACCACTTGTACATTTAATTGAAACTGTGTTCTCTGTTTGTTTCAGGCGGTGCGAGGCGGTCGCTGCAGCCAACGCTATGAGGTAGCGACGAGGCGCGCGCGCACACACGCTCACAACGCACACGCGACGCGCGCCCCCACACACTATATGAGGTATACAATACAACACACATACGTACATACTATTTAATTTAGGGTTCCCTAGCCTAATAGCTTGCAGGGCGTCACTTGTACATATCTTATTATACCTATTAATAACACCATACTAAACTTGTGACTTGCTATTAATGAATCTGTATCTGAATGGCAAAAACCGGTATGTATTTATAGATTCGTCAACTCTGTATGTCCGTATATCCGTGTCCATATGTCAAAGCCTCTTTATCCCGAAACTATATAAGGATTACACAGTTTAGTTATAATACATTTAACGCTGTACGGCTCATACCTGTAGCTTGCACTCAGCAAATTAGTAGGAAATCACCCGGCCCTTACTTGATTTGTAAGTACCGAACCTAATTTGCTAGCTATATAAATTGTTATCTATAGTAAGATACAAGAAGGTAGTGTCAACGCTCGATAAGCTTCCTATCATCAATCAACAGCTGCAGGTGCGCACACACACAGGTACACGCGCGTGCATGTGTAGTGACGACACACGATATTTCAGGAGCTATGACAACACCCAATAGTACAGTATTGGATTTGGGACTTGTCGTAAATATAAGAACACAAAATGCACCTTCTATATCGATTATCAACCCGTCATTATACTAATTTTGATATTAGAATCCATCCGTATACGTAATACTTAGCAGTGTAATAAATTCGTCCTTTGGCATGATTCGGTTTTAGATTTTTGGCAAGTAGAAGACTGAGTATAGAAAATATCTATCAAAATACCACGCATGTACGTACACTATTAAATTGTAAATATTTTATCTTTTCAGAACTCCAAAAACACGATGCTTGGTGCGCGAGCGTGGCTGGTGCTGGCGGCGGTGGCGTGGTGCGCGCGCGCCGGCCCCGGCCCCCCCGCGCCGCCGCGCTTCCCGCGCGCGCTCTACAACCTGAGCATCCCCGAGAACAGCCCGCCGCGCACCCCCGCGCTGCAGCCGCCCGCCGACCCGCCGCTCGGCCTCGCGCTGCCCGCGCCCAGCGCCCGCTGCCGCTTCCGCATCCGCCACGGCGACAAGGACAAGTTTTTCAAGGCGGAGGAGCGCATCGTCGGTGACTTCTGCTTCCTCACCGTTCGCACGCGCGCCGGCCACGCCGACGTGCTCAACCGAGAGCGCCGCGACTCCTACCGCCTCGACGTGCGCGCCACTATCCAGATCGACGATCACCAGTACGAGGCCGACACGACCGTCGCCGTCGACGTCGCCGACGAGAACGACCTCAGCCCCCTCTTCTACCCGACCGACTATGAGGTCGTCGTGCCGGAGGACGCTCCCGTCCACTCGAGCGTCGCGCGCGTCACTGCCGAGGACGCTGACCTTGGCCTCAACGGCGAGATCTACTACAGTCTGGCCGAGTCCACGGATCGGTTCGCCGTCCACACCACCTCCGGCGTCATCACTATCACCCGGAGTTTGATGGCCTCTGAGAGCATGCGGCACGAAGTGGTCGTTCTGGCTCGTGACCGCGCCTCGCTTCTGCTGAAGGGGGAAGACGCACCGGTGGCTAAAGCGACCGTTGTAGTACGCGTTGAGCGAGTGAATTTGCATTCGCCAGAATTGCGTGTGCGAAAACTACCAGAACTCGTTGAAAACTCTACAGCCGAAATATATGCCATCATCGAAGTGAGCGACAGAGACGCGGGCGACCACGGTCGCATCGCCAGCTTGGAGATCGTCGACGGTGACCCGGATGGCCACTTTCGAGTCCGCCCCTCGGTGCAGCCGGGGGAATACGATGTTGTAGTGCACGCGCTTCTAGATCGCGAGAGTGCGCCTCACGGTTACAATCTTACACTCCGTGCGACCGATGCGGGCCATCCTCCACGCTCTTCCTATTTAACGTTACCTGTGACCCTCGTCGACGCCAATGACAATGCTCCAGTCTTTAGCCGAGAAGTTTACGAAGCGAGCATTCCTGAAACTGCGCCTCCAAACACACCAGTCATTCGGCTCAAAGTTAGTGACCGTGATGAAGGTCGTAATGCTCGGGTGTACATAGAAATTGTTGGAGGGAATGAAGGAGGTGAATTTATAGTGAATCCGGATACAGGTGTTTTGTATACGGCGATAGCATTAGATGCGGAAGAAAAGTCACTTTACACACTGACTGTGTCCGCAATAGACCAAGGTAATGCGGGCACACGAAAACAGTCATCCGCTAAGGTAAAAATAGCAGTGATCGACTCCAACGATAACAATCCGGTATTCGAACAAGGTGAAGTCCAGGTGGCGGTGCCCGAAAACGGCCCTAGTGGATCCGTCGTAGCCAGAGTGGTAGCGCGAGATGCCGACTCTGGCGAAAACGCTTACATATCTTATAGCATTGCAAATCTACAGCCGGTGCCTTTTGAAGTCGACCACTTTTCCGGTGCAGTACGCACATCCCGCGTACTCGACTATGAAAGCATGCGCAGAGAATATTCGTTAAGAATACGCGCTAGTGATTGGGGACTACCATACCGACGCCAAGCCGAAATGCACTTAACAGTTCGCGTCAAAGACGTCAACGACAATCGCCCTCAGTTCGAGCGCGTCGATTGCGTCGGCTACGTGCCGCGGCGCCTGACCATCGGCTACGAAATCGTAACGCTCTCGGCAATCGACTTCGACGCGGGAGACGTCGTTTCCTATCGCATCGTAAGCGGGAACGAAGATAATTGCTTCTCTCTCGACTCAAGCACGGGAGTTATGAGTCTGTCGTGTGATTTAAACGAAGTTCGCTCCGAAAGTAAGGTACTAAATGTGACAGCGACTGACGGTACCCATTTTGCTGATTCAACTTCACTCACCTTGCACCTGGTCGGGGGCGGCACCGGGGGAGACGCCAGTCCGCTCGAGTGCCGGGACACCGGCGTCGCTCGCCGCCTCACTGAACTTTTAGCCGCAGCCGACCGCAGCAACGCACCTATCGACTTTACTGATGAGTTCCCTCTTGCGCCTTCGCGTTATGGAGAAAACCTACATTCACCCGATTTTATAGATTTCCCGGTCGAAGTGAAAGTGAACGAGTCTGTCGCACTCGGGACATCGTTAGTGCGTTTACGCGCACGTGATCGGGATCTCGGCTACAATGGACTCCTCGTGTACGGAATATCTGGAGGAGACGCCGACTCCGCTTTTAGAATAGACCCGGACACCGGTGATCTTCAGGTTATCGGCTACCTGGACCGGGAGCGCGAGAGCGAATATTATCTTAACGTGACCGTCTACGATCTCGGCTCACCGCAACGCTCAGCATCGCGGTTGCTGCCTGTAACCGTACTGGATGTGAACGATAACCGACCTCGATTTGAAAAAACTCTAGCGAGCTATCGAGTAACAGAAAACGCCCTCAACGGGACAGCAATATTCCGTGCGAACGCCACAGATCGCGACGCGGGAGAATTCGCTCGGATCACTTACAGTTTAAGTGGTACCGGAGAGGACGAAGGAGAGTTCTGCGTTGATAAAGTCACGGGTGTTGTGACCGTATGTGCGCCGCTAGACCGCGAACGCCGCTCTCTTTACGAGTTGACCGTAAGGGCGACTGACGGCGGCGGCCTGCACGCAGAAGCGCTAGTCCGCGTCGCAGTCGACGACGTGAACGACAACCCTCCTCGCTTCGGTCTGTCCGCGTACGGAGCGCGAGTGCGAGAGGACGTTCCGATTGGAACTCTCGTTTCTGTCCTGGAGGCGTTCGATCCCGACCTCGGCGCCGGCGGCGTCGTCTCTTACTCCTTGCCAGACCAAGCGGCCGACGACGTCGTCTTTACCATTGACCGCACTTCAGGCACTTTAAGAACAGCCAAACGTTTGGACTACGAGGAAAGACAGGTAATTTGACTTGATTTACGTCACCATACAAACTTAATAATACAGGCTGTTGTTTTGGTCAGTGACATACAACTCAGGGATGATAATAATATGAATTATGCTTATTCTAAAATAAATATTTTATTTAAATTAAATGTAAGTTTTATAAAAGAAAAACTCACAACACTAAAAAAAAACAATAGGGTAACTCGCACGTAGCTTGCGCGTATCTACGAAATACTTCGCCGTAGCTAGTAAGCTACTGAGAGGCGACCTGGTGTTGATAGTTTTGACTCGCTTACTAGTATTGCAATAAGAAATTGATTCTGTGTGTTTTTTCCATTATTTTTTTGGCATTAGTATCGTTTGTACAACCACTCCTGAGTCGCTCGTCGCTGACCAAAACAACATGCTGTATAAATTACAGTTGTAAAACACAACTGTGTCAGACGAGCGACCGACTTGATTATTGATAAGGCCCAAACATGCAAACAGACCGAGTAATAAAGTCGAAGTCAAAAATAATTTATTCAATTTAGGACACAAAATGCCCCTTATGACCGTCAAGAATTAGTTTATATCGTAATATTTAGTTTATATAAAGATAAATTTAATGATACAACGCAGGAAATTAAATGTAAAAGTTATAGGTGCGTGACCGAGCGGTCGATTCGGCATGTTTGTAAACGCACCATCATTAAGTTTCTTAGCCACGTTAGTGCTGACCCTGAACAGCTCGTAAATATAGGAATTTCCAGTAATATTTAGCATCAAACTTTAGGTGTACGGGGTGACAGTACGAGCAACTGACGGAGGCCGGCCGGAGCTATGGGCTGAAGCAACAGTCATAGTAGAAATTTTAGACGTGGATGAAAACGCTTTCGCGCCCGTGTTCGCGGACCGCACCGTGCTGGCGGCCAGCGTGCCGGAGGACGCGGCCCGCGGCGCGCGCGTGCTGGCCGCCGCGGCAACTGACGCCGACCCGCCGGGAAGGGATTCGCGGTTGGCGTACTACATCGTTGCTGGCTCTGGCATGGCGCATTTTTCTATAGATGACGAAGGTAATAGTTTTTTTTTAACAAAGGGACCAAAACCAAATGTAATTTTAAATTTATGAGTGAAATCAGTTCCCGGACCCTCCGCACTAGCAATGCCCTGCAGCTGTACACACCTTTGCATAAGACTGCTTATGTCTCCAACTCTTTTACCCTCAGCGCCATCAGACTTTGGAACTCTCTCCCAGATACGATCAAGACATCAACATCAAAATATGTGTACAAAAAGTCTATACACAATCTTTTTCTCAATGAGAATAAATAACATGATATCTGTTCAGCGTGAAGTATGGTTTTTATTGTATTTACGTATGTTTATGTAGTTTTATTTAAAAAGT
Organism: Pyrausta purpuralis; assembly: GCA_963924145.1. Lineage (NCBI taxonomy): Eukaryota > Metazoa > Arthropoda > Insecta > Lepidoptera > Crambidae > Pyrausta > Pyrausta purpuralis. The sequence continues at coordinate 32,595,717 of OZ001645.1, forward strand.
ATTTATGTTAGTATATGTAGTTCATTTTTTATGTTTTTTTTGTTATTTTCCGCCGCAACTGTTTCTGCCTCACCCAATGGTTGACTGGTAGAGAATGCTTTAAAGCATTAAGTCCGCCGTTTGTACTTAATTGTGTTTGTGCAATGAAGAATATACATATAAATAAATAAAAGCATAGCACGGCCTTAGGCTCTAAAATTTTGTGAGCCGTAGACAGTGTATCTTTACATTTTTCTCTCTTGCATTCATTTACAAACTGCTGGGGGTGCCTTTTAATTTATGTTATTAATAACGCAGATGTTTCACATTTTCCCCTTATTTTTAGGTGTGATCCGAACTTTGACCCCGTTGGACCGCGAGACCGTGCCGCACTACTGGCTGACGGCGTGCGCGCAGGACCACGGGCTCGTGCCGCGACACTCCTGCGTTCAGGTACTATTCATTCATAAAATGACCTTTATTGCTCCATTAGATTACGGACTAATGCCTCTCCTTCTTTATTTAACAGCCGCGCTTTTGGCGGTGAAGAAATCGCCATTATTTTCTCATGTCTGCTTATATTTTGCCTTGCGACAAGACTGTCTCCTTCACTATTTTCTTCTTCATGGTTTCCTATATGTCTTTAAGTATTTATGGTAGACGCCCCCATCATTGTCTGGTTTTCGTAGCACAAGGAAGAAATTCCTATGCTCGAAACCGAGACAATTAATCATGGAACATAAGTAAGTAAGTAGCTTTATTGTGTATGGAAAACAAGGTTACAAAAAAATATTCTTAAATATAATTACAAAAGTTTCACTTGCTCCTACCCTTTCAGGCATATACAAATTTGTACTGTTTTTTTTTTCTCTTTTACTTATAATCTGAGTATTCCAGCGTGCTATAAAAGCAGTTTTGAACTAACCATTCCCTTAGAATATTTTTAAATTTGGAAAATTTTGAAATATTTATCAAATCATCGGGTAATTTATTATAGATTTTTATACACATAATAAAAGTATTGTTTGACACAAGTGTAATTTAACCATAGGTTTAACAAGTTTATTCTTATATGCAGAGCGCAGGTTAGCGCGATTTGAGAGTTGACATTTTTGGACAAACAAATTTTGGTGCTGTTAGACAAACAGACAACAATCAAAAATATAAAGCCCAGGCAGTGTTAGCAATTTGTATGTTCTGAAGTAGGGACAACAGGAGTCAGTCTGTTTTAGTCCAAATATGGCGCGAATACATTTCTTTTGCAATACAAATGCCTTGTCTTTGTGTAACATGGTTTTTGAGTAACTGAATAATTCAGATGTACAGAACCAGAGTGCCAATCCTTTCTTAGATTTTGAATCGACCAAGAAGTCCATATACTATCGCCTTCGCAGGTCAGCCTGTTCAAAGTCTTTCATTAAAGTCACCAGTCTTTTTTCTGAACCACTGGTCCGTACGAACTACATATGCTCAAAACTCGGTAATTTGCCGTTTACTCAGAACTTAAATAAACAGTTTAGTTCTATTGACATATTTCACCTGGGTAAATCGGCATTCAGAAATTCAATTATAAAAATGTTAGGGGGATAAAACGAGAACTTGATGAGTCGGTACAATCTGCGTTGCATTTTCATGTTTCATATTTTTTTATTTGCTTTGTTGTGAGTGCATGTATAACGCTAATGTGTGGATGGCATAATCTGTATGTGTAAAAGGTTTAAGAAATAAAATGTTAACTGTATGATTTTAACTTTGGGCGTTTCGCTATATACTTATTATTATAAAAAATACTCTTGCTAAATTTATTTCATTTTTATTTGTTCTATAATCTGTAGTTAATAAGAGTTTTATACGTTTATATACGTCTTATTATTGCATATTTATCTTTCACAACCATTCGCTGTAATTAATTTATAGGAGCAATGTGTAAAATGACAATCCTTTATTGGCTGTAGGTAATATAATATAAATATTGTTTACTTCCTTAGTCTTAAGAGCTATGGATTGATGTAAAGTAATTGTATATATTTTTACCACTTTACCCTCAGGTGTATATCGAAGTGTCGGACGTGAACGACATGGCGCCGTGGCCGGAGCGCGCGGCGCTGTCCGCCGAGGTGACGGAGCACGCGCCGGCCGGCACGCCCGTCGCGCGCGTCGTCGCGACTGACGCCGACGCCTCGCCGGAGCCCGCCAACATAACGTACTCCATCGTTGCCGGCAACCCCGACGGACTGTTCTCCATTAACGAGCATACTGGTGAGCTACCTTTGATTATAATTAACCATTTCATTCTGGCTTAAATTTTAAACAGTGACCAAATTTTGTGAGAAAACTCCACTGATGGGTATGAACAACTTTTACTATGGGAGCAATAATGACGAACCGTTTGGTGTAGTGGTCGAGAAATCGCCTACTACGCAGCGGGTTGCGGGTTCGATTCCCGCACAATACAAACATTTGTGTGCATGAACATGTCTATTTGTATTGGTCTGGGTGTTTTCTATGTATATCATGTATGTATTTACAAACAAAAAGTATTTAAGTATTATATCCGTTGTCTGGCACCCATAACACAAGCTTTGAGTAGCTTACTTTGGAACTAGATGGCGATGTGTGGGAATGTCCAAAAGATATTTATTTATTTATTTATAATACTAAAATCCAGCTGTTCCATACAAAAGTTCAATTGACGCGCGGTCTAAATGTATAGAACATCTGTTTTTGTTTCTCGAATTCACTATTGCTCCAATAGTAAAAATCTATACTAATATTATAAAGCTGAAGAGTTTGTTTGTTTGTTTGTTTGAACGCGCTTATCTCTGAAACTACTGGCCCGATTTGAAAAATTATTTTTGCGTTGGATAGTCCATTTATCGAGGAAGGCTTTAGGCTATATAACATAAAGATACGACTCATAAGACCACAGCAGCAATGAAAAATGTTGCGAAAACGGGAGAAAGATATTCCTTTTGAGAGCTTCCGCTGCGTACGCTGCGAAAACCGCTTAAGTAACACAAAAATCATGTATGACAGGATTGTTCAGCATCAAGAGTTCTATAATAAAGTCCGCAACAGCATATGTCTATCTTTTATGGTTGACTTACTATAACCTTTTTTATGTTAATAAATTTGTAAAAAAATAATGCATTATTCTTAGAGGTTTATTATATACACAGGTATTCATTCTTATCAAAATAAATACATTGATCATCACGAGCATTTCATTTAGAACAAAGTTGCCCTTTATATCATTTGAATTCAATAAATATCTTAGGAGCTATCACAGTCTTAACATAACTCCGCACCAAAATAATGTTCGCAGCTTAAGTACAACGTGCGCTTGCGCTAATATATTATAAAGCTGAAGAGTTTGTTTGTTTGAACGCGCTTATTTCAGGAACTGCTGGACCGATTTGAAAAAATATTTCTCTATTGGATAGCTTATTTATTGAGAAAGGCTTTAGGGTATAAAACATCACGCTGCGACGGGAGGGGAGGGAGCAAACTCAAAACGCGCGGACGAAGTCGCGGGGGACCGCTAGTTGTTTATATTCATCAGTGCAGTTCACTTTTATTTAATGGCATAATTGACAACATTTCATTTTCGTAAAGGTATAAAAATTCGAAAACCATTTCAAGATTTAGCATTGCTAAACACGTTGAACATTTTTTCAGATTATTTTCCGCTTTATTTTTAAAGTTAAATGAAAAAGACTATAAAGAACATGGAAGTTGGCATTTCACAGGTTACGCCTTTGCAATGACATTTCATGCAGAAAAAAATGCTTTTGAACTTTCAGCTTGCTGTCAGTTGTCACTTTGACGTTTAGTGTTGTTGTTGTTTCCGGTATTGTATTGGACATTATCGATAAATTACGATGTGGTAAATTGAAGGTTATTAGAAAAAAGGATTTTTTTTACACAAGAGTCTTCATTGCATCGTTTTATGATATATGAAACGATACAATGAAGAATAAAATAAAATTAAGACATGCAACATAAAAAATAACTTAATATCTATCTATTCAAACCGAAACCATTTTATTTTCATTCCAACAGATTTTTAGTTTAGATACGAAATAATCATCATGATTCCTCATTCGAAATATGATTGATATTTGTAGTTATGAGAAAATATTGGAGTAATTTTCAGACACCATAATAATATTAAATATGAAGGGTTCAAAATAAAAAAGGATACTTTTCATTCATAATAAAATAGCATACGTGTAACGAACCAATGCTACGAGAAACTATAAAAATAAGAAAACATCCAAATTTCAACAGAGAAGATGGTTGGAAAATTCCACCAGCACTAAGTTCTAACTAGGACCTAAGCTAGACCACTCATTGCAAGATCACAAGACACAGTTAGCTCTTTCTGCGTGGATAGGAACGTTAATTAATATTATTTAGTGTGTAATTTTTCAAAACTCTGCAAATGACAAATAACATCTTAGTCTACCCGTGACCACGAACGCTATAAAGTGAACTGTAAAGTGTTCGAAACGTCGGGATAAAATTAATAAACTCGCGAAAAGTTAATACGTAAAAATGTGTTTTATTTCGATGAGTAATATGCGCGTAAACTTTAGAAACAAGTATAAAAAAAACCGGCTAAGTGCGAGTCGGACTCGTTCACTGAGGGTTCCGTGCCAACTTTAACTAAATTTGGGAATCCACTTACTTCCACTTAGTAAAATCCATAATATTTTGTGGACAGCAAATATAACTTTGTCTTTCATAGTGATTGTATGAAGTACAAAGTTATATTTGCGGTTGTTGAAAATGTGCTATATCCCAAAAGATTCCGTCCGAACCAATTTTCGTTGTTTACACTAGCTTAGTTTAGAAGTTAGATAGGGGGGGGGGGGGGGGACGCCCATTTTACCACTTTGGAAGCGTCTAGCTATGAAACGTTACTTTAAAAGAAAATGGTTTTAGGAACCTCGGTGTCATTTTAAAAGGCCTATTTATAGACACCCCACACGTATAGGTTTGACTAAAAATTTTTTTTTGGTTTTAAGGTAATTTAATATGACACTTAAGGGGAGGCTCCCCCTTAAATGTCATATTTTTATTTTTTTGTATGAGAATCGTAAAGCGGTTAACAGGATACATACTCCTACCAAATTTCAACAGTGTGATACTCATAGTTACAGAATAAAATGGCTGTGACATACGGACGGACAGACAGACAGACATGACGAAACTATAAGGGTTCCGTTTTTTTTACCATTCGGCTACGGAACTCTAAAAAGGGTTGCTGCGTTGTTTTATTTGGTTACTTTTAACGTAACTTAAAATTAGGTAATGTTACATACTAAAGTAAAATTAAATACTCAATGGATATACCATTGATATCGACATCTTAATTCTACAATAGATACAGACCACATCACTATAGACGTCAGATATTTTTTTATCGAATAAGGCAATGACGTGACCTCGAAAAATCCTACTTCTTGTACTTACGCTCTTTTAGAATGAAGAGTAATTTTGTAAGCCAGTAATGGTAAATGTGCTGATCTTTAAAATATCGAACCATCTATGTAATACCACATTTATGCAAATACATTGATTTGATTTGATTTAAAACAATTATCATTAGAGAAAATACTGAAAAGAAATGAAAATGAAAAAATACGGGTGCCTTCATTTTTGAAGTTCTTTCAGAAAATAAAATAAAAATGTGCATATGAAAATTTTGAAATGTTGTCAATTGCGGGAGAAGCTTTGTGCTAATGCTGAGATGCAATTGAAAAATCTCGGACATTATTGTTTATGAATGGTAATCATGTCGTTCAGAATGTCAAGTGAGATGTATTCTTGACGACGGAATTTGGTGGTGATGACACCTACCCCGGGCCTCGTAAAGCACATTAAGCCGCTGGTCGTGCGCCTGATCTCTCATCGGCCATGTCGGACTGCTGCCGTCTTACTGAATAATTAGAGCGAAGAACCTCATAATGCCCTCCTGTATTGCGCACACACTTGATAAAATTAAAAATATCCAATGCCCAATTTCAATTGAGATCGATCGCCGTGGCCGGATACGACCAGGACGACGTTATTCTTGCCGTAGTCCCAAAAAAAATGAGATCAACGATTAACCGATTTTAATTCGACCAGGCGAGATCGTAACAACAGGGCGCACCCTGGACCGCGAGACGGCCGCGTCGCACGCGCTCGAGGTGCGCTGCTCGGACGGCGCGCTGGCGAGCACGGCGCGCGTGGCGCTGCGCGTGCGCGACCTCAACGACCACGCGCCCGTCTTCACGCAGCACTTCTACGACGTGCGCGTGCCCGTGCTGCCCGACCTGCCGCCCGACGACACGCTGCCGCAGGTGACCACCGATATCGATGCTCGTGGACACGTGTCGACATCTCTTATGGCAGCCCGATGCTCTTATTTGTCACTTGTATTTCACTGACAAGGATGTGTCGGAAGGTACGACAGCGAAGTCCTGATTCGATAATATAAACAAACTTACCGATTAGACCTTCTACCTGTTTACCGCCCGGCCTAACTTTAAACGTGAAAGGTCAACTGGCTCGCCTTGAGAGCTGATGATACGGATCCCGGTTTGAACTTTGACTGTGTGCGCGTGACGTTGATCAGTTTGGCCTTCTTTTTTTGGATTTTCTTGTTTTGGATTTGTTCAATATAATCGATTGCGTAAGCCTCTGTAACTTCTGCCCCCAGAGTTGCTGTGCTCAGAAGCACGCGTAAGAAGGAAAAATCCTTTTATGTGAATTAATACAGAACCAATGCAGGCCAGCAAGCTCCTTTGAACAGACTGCTGTCCATTTTCAACCAGAACTTTAACAGTCTCGACTTTTCCCAAAATCCCTCTAAATTTAAAATCTTATCATAGACGCTCGGCGTAGTGTCACAACTGAATAATGAATAAATAAATAACAGTATAATAGTAACATAATAATTATAAAATAAAACTAAATAAGAAGCGCTACGGTAGGTACATTTGGCAATAAAATAAACCGTCAAAAATACGCGTGATATATTCAAACGATTCCTTTAATTTATCCTTTTCCGCCAGTAGCGAAATTACTACGGCTAACTTATTTAATCCTATATCAAGTTATCTACTCACATCTCATTGCATGTCGCGCTTTCGACTTGCCATGTGCATACAATTTAGCTATACCTTGTACTTGTGAGTGTGTGGCGTGGTGTGTAGCGTGTGCCGTGTTCAGGGCGACGCCGCGGAGGGGAGCAGCACGGAGTGGGAGGGCGAGGGCGAAGGCGAGGGTGAAAGCGAAGGCGAAGGCGAGGGCGAGGACGAGGCCGCCGCGCGCGCCGCTTGGGACTCGCTTGACGATGCCGCGGCCCCCGGTATCTACGTCGCCACGGTCAGTAAAGAGATATGCTTTAATACTAATCACTGTAATCCGGTGTTAAAATTACAATATCCAATACAACCTCCATGTTAACGATGGAGTAGAAGAAGGAGTTCGGCTATTATCAATATAAAACACACACGTCTTCTGATTGATTAATGTTATTATAAACGCAACGTAATCTACAAACGCAATATTTCCATTATAAAAATGCCATAACATGTTGGAACGTGAGCGCAGTGGTAGCAGCGCTTTGGTAGTGATACCGAGGTGAAGCAACCTACAGCGCGGTCGTGTTTGGATGGATGATAATTCTGATCATATAAGTGATATATAATAATATATCACAAGCATATCTGTGCTTCTTAAGGCACGGTAAGCCGTCAGTCCCGGCCAATATCGGATTGATATTAGACTTTAAGCCTAGTCACAGGCCTTATAGGCGGCTATATAACATCTGACAGCAGGGTTAGTCGCCTGTCTTGCAAAAACCCCTCCACAAATCTGCAATAAGCGCGCGTGGCGTAGTATGGCTCGAACTACCTCATAGTCGAGGTAAGGCCTTTGCCCAGCACTGGGACATTACAGGCTGCTAACTTTACTTTTTTTATTGGAACGTAAATAAAAAAAATATAAAAAAATTGGTTGCCTGTAAAGTCGGTATACGGGCGAAAGTTTTACGTGACAACGACTTTTTATGTCTGTCTCTCTCGTTCTTACGCGTGCCTCTCACTCGCTCTCAGTGCTGCGCGCGCGGCAGACCGATCATAGTTGAGTGTGTCGCAGTCACTCCCGGCTAGTGTGGACAAAGGGTGTTTAAAAGGTACTAATATTCGAATGAAATAAAGAAATCCGGGTATAGCATTTGGCAACAAAAGTTTATTCAAATATGCTATTACACATCTACCTTTTAACACCTTTAAACAAATCAAATTCAAAACTTAATAGCTCAGAATACAGTAGAGACTAGGTTAGGTTCTAATTTAGTTATCAATATCTATACTATTACAAATCTTAATGTTCACAAATTTCTAATTAAATAAAGATAAACCACCAATTTAAGTGTTTAATTACCTAAATAAATTCCAAAATTTATCCTCAAAGGGATTCCTAAATTATGCCTAAATTAATAGCTAAATTATCCCACTTTTCACTAAAGTTAAAGTAATACAAGGAAAACCAACCTTTGATTTCAACGGAGGTTACTATTTCAAATCTTTGTTGCATCAAACTACAAACAATTCTGCAACATTACCCCAAAATTTCACCGATACCGATCCATCCTCAAAACAGCAGACAAGAAGCACATCAATCCATAAGGAAGTTCTGACTTCAAAAATTAATCCAAATGAGGTCTAAGTAAGGTCTTAGTAAGGTCTAAGTAAGGTCACTGAAAAGAATTTACAAAAGGTTAGTTCAACGCACAAACCAAAGTAAAAGTAAAAAAAACACTAACTTTTCATAATAAATATTTACCTGAGGTTACAACATGATCACCAAATTGTGACTGTTCAACTTACAGACACATATCAAAAGCGAAACCTAGAAATAAAAGAAAGTTCTAGTTAACAACCAATTTTTTTTTTCTAAGTGAGGGTGGTTATACTTTTCATCACCCTATTTATGAAATCTATAATAAACCAATTTAATACCTGCAAAAGCTGGCTCGCCATATAATTTCTGAATTAATTACTAAACATTTATGCTAATTTTTCTATTTGAGACCTGAAATGATAAAAATTACAACTCTCAATACAATATGCCCAGATGTAGGTAGGCTACATTTTCTTTACAAGGATTTTCAAAGGAGTTTTCCCCACAATACTTACCATTTTTCCAGTAGTTTATATCAAATCATTTTCGAATTTAATTTATCCAAATTGACATGTTGGCGGCGTCTGAAACGATAAAAAGAACCATGTGCTCAGACTCTAAGAAATGTCTCGCAACAAACAAAAATCAACGCCAACCTTTCTGCAGATACTTACCAGGAATAACTATCAAACTACAAAATAATTTGGGGCGTGCCCCATTAAAATTTTCCTTCTAATACATTATTATAACAAACGTTCCACTCCGACGCACGACCAACAGTGCGGAACCGGAAAAAAAGCAGCTGTCACACTTGACAAATGTCAGTGTCATCATATCTATTATGTCTATGCCAAAATATGGACTGGAGTCCTACATCCATTTAGCTTTTCGTTTCACGCGAACTTAGACAAAAATATACAACGTTACAATACCCCCCTCCCAAAGAAAAGAGGTTCACTACAGTGAACCGAAAGCTGTCCCCAGCTTCCGTAACTGTAAAAATATGTATTGTTACCAAATGCCAAAATAAAACCAGAATAATTTCCTTCCACTATCCAACAAGTTCAAACTGACACTAATAGGGCAAACAATTTCACAAGAAGGATTCAAACTATTACTGTAGATCAAAAGTATATACCAAAAAAAATATGTCCCAAAGGACCTCAAAAAAAGCTAACCTATGTTATTTAAGGGTGCTCTGCTAAAATTATTCAAAAGATCTACAAATAGAAACTCAAAATCAACGCTATTTAAGAATATTCCATTCCAAAATATCGACGATACCTCAAAAAAATCTTAACTCAAAGCTATTTAAGATTTTCTGTTCAAAATATCCAAAATAGCTACCTGAAAATATAAACTCAAAAACGCCGTTTTAAATTTTTTTCCAACTAAAAACATTCATAAATACCTAAAGATCTCAACGTCAACGCCATTAAAGATTGTTCTGTTCAAAATAATCCAAAAGCTCATAAAAAAAACAAATTAACTACCTACATTGAATGTTCTGTTCAAAATTATCCAAAAGCCCTCATAATAAATTCTCAATGTCAAAGTATATTTTTTTTTTTATTTACTCATAAAGTTAATTAAGTCAAAAATCGGGCAACAAACACATTCAAATAATTCCAAAACGACCTCATGCTAGACAACAATTCAAAATCATAAGTTTCAAGCGACTAAACTTAAGGGTTTCCGCTAAAACATACCCACAAACAAATTAATTTCATTCTTCCACAAGCAAACCATCTTATCAACCTCGCCTTTCATACTTCATCGTACAAAAACTAAACAGTTTTATTTCTCAATCTAAATAAAACTGAACCCTTTCACTTTTGTGTTTAGAATTTTCATCAATTTAAACACAACCAAAGAAACTCTAGTCGAATCAAAACTTATGTCTCAATATCCTTAAATGCCACGAACCGAGTGAACGACCATCCATAGCCTCCAACTCGTAAACAAAATGATGAAAAATACCTCAGTGATCCCACACCAAACAAAAAACAAACAAACTGGTGCCAAATTGGGCATCACTTGAGTGTAGCTGGACTCCCAAACTACATCACCAACCAAAAATCAAAACGCATTTCTGCGCCCCAAAACAACAAAATTTGTGGCATGTCTAGCACGGACACTAAAAACTTTTGAAAAAAAACCTTTAAAAAACCGAACTCACCGACATAATACTCCTTAGGCATAGTTACTGCGTACTCCGTCGCGGTATCCCTGTAAAATTATGTTAAGGAATGTTGTAACAAACCAGTGCCTCCCTGAATCACGATCCCATAATATGTGTCCAATTAACCACAATCACGGTTTCCTTAACTCATGAATCACTATAAATGGTTTCTAAAATTTTTGGCAACATCCGTACCAGTAGCCGCCTAATAGGAAACAAAAGAGTCGATTTACCAAAACAATGCGTTACAAGAGAAAATTGTAACTGATTTCTAGGTTTATATACAAAACAGACGCAAGTAACAATTTTAATTCGTTTTCAGAACAACTCCAATAACGCTGACACGTAACCACAATGACCCTACATTTACTTCATAACTCATTTATCAATGTACCCACAACAAAAGCAATAATTAAAATGCAAAATTAATTCAACTAATTCCCAACTCAAACTTGTATAAATTACTGTTATATCACTGTTAAATCAAATTATTTACTATTTCTTTTGGTGGTTTATATTTTTACAAGTTTTCATACAAAACATTATAAAGTGAGTCCAAAATATTACAACCAAAACAACTCAAATATATCACAATACTTAAACAGATTGTGAGTATTTTAAATGCTAAATAAAATCACACACAACAAATTGGGATTTCACAAAATAAAGTTTACACCGTAACAATAACTTTTATTTGGTTAGTAAATATAAATTGTTTGATGCAACACTAAACTTGTGGGATAATTCCTAACCAGTTAGTAACACAGGCAAAATAAACCTAAGCTAAATAATATGGTGGTTAATTAGCATTCCAAAAAAAATTCTAACAACAAAGTGCTCAAAATCATACTAATAACTAATTCTAAAGTTGGGCGCCATTTGTCGCAGTCACTCCCGGCTAGTGTGGACAAAGGGTGTTTAAAAGGTACTAATATTCGAATGAAATAAAGAAATCCGGGTATAGCATTTGGCAACAAAAGTTTATTCAAATATGCTATTACACATCTACCTTTTAACACCTTTAAACAAATCAAATTCAAAACTTAATAGCTCAGAATACAGTAGAGACTAGGTTAGGTTCTAATTTAGTTATCAATATCTATACTATTACAAATCTTAATGTTCACAAATTTCTAATTAAATAAAGATAAACCACCAATTTAAGTGTTTAATTACCTAAATAAATTCCAAAATTTATCCTCAAAGGGATTCCTAAATTATGCCTAAATTAATAGCTAAATTATCCCACTTTTCACTAAAGTTAAAGTAATACAAGGAAAACCAACCTTTGATTTCAACGGAGGTTACTATTTCAAATCTTTGTTGCATCAAACTACAAACAATTCTGCAACATTACCCCAAAATTTCACCGATACCGATCCATCCTCAAAACAGCAGACAAGAAGCACATCAATCCATAAGGAAGTTCTGACTTCAAAAATTAATCCAAATGAGGTCTAAGTAAGGTCTTAGTAAGGTCTAAGTAAGGTCACTGAAAAGAATTTACAAAAGGTTAGTTCAACGCACAAACCAAAGTAAAAGTAAAAAAAACACTAACTTTTCATAATAAATATTTACCTGAGGTTACAACATGATCACCAAATTGTGACTGTTCAACTTACAGACACATATCAAAAGCGAAACCTAGAAATAAAAGAAAGTTCTAGTTAACAACCAATTTTTTTTTTCTAAGTGAGGGTGGTTATACTTTTCATCACCCTATTTATGAAATCTATAATAAACCAATTTAATACCTGCAAAAGCTGGCTCGCCATATAATTTCTGAATTAATTACTAAACATTTATGCTAATTTTTCTATTTGAGACCTGAAATGATAAAAATTACAACTCTCAATACAATATGCCCAGATGTAGGTAGGCTACATTTTCTTTACAAGGATTTTCAAAGGAGTTTTCCCCACAATACTTACCATTTTTCCAGTAGTTTATATCAAATCATTTTCGAATTTAATTTATCCAAATTGACATGTTGGCGGCGTCTGAAACGATAAAAAGAACCATGTGCTCAGACTCTAAGAAATGTCTCGCAACAAACAAAAATCAACGCCAACCTTTCTGCAGATACTTACCAGGAATAACTATCAAACTACAAAATAATTTGGGGCGTGCCCCATTAAAATTTTCCTTCTAATACATTATTATAACAAACGTTCCACTCCGACGCACGACCAACAGTGCGGAACCGGAAAAAAAGCAGCTGTCACACTTGACAAATGTCAGTGTCATCATATCTATTATGTCTATGCCAAAATATGGACTGGAGTCCTACATCCATTTAGCTTTTCGTTTCACGCGAACTTAGACAAAAATATACAACGTTACAAGTGGGAGAGAGACGCAAGGCATTCGGCGGGCCTCTCTCTCGTTCGGTGACTCATCGTAACGTTACCGAGCGTTACACTTTTTCATAAGTGACTCCCAGCCGCAACCTAATTTAAGACGTTGTCACGTCAAAAATATTAGAAAAGTAGAAGCATAATAAAAAAGAGGTCTGTCGACAACACTCTCGCAACTTCCCGCAAGTCATTATGGTGGGGTTCTGCTCTAGCATGCGCTCCATTGTCCGAAAGACAACCTGCATTAATCTATGCAGTTTAACTACACCTAGAAGATGTTCCAGGAACTTCAAGATCACTTCCTACCTACTAGTCATACCTCTTATAGCGAAATTTCGTCGAAAAGCTACACTTTGTGATTAAAGCACGCCACTTTGCACAGTGATAGTTAGGAACAAAAAAAGGGATTTCACCCGCAGCAGCGACAGTTTCACCCCTTAGAAACAGAGATGGCGCCACTTTTCTAAAAAACTATTGAAAAATTCTACAAGTCAAACCACGTTACCGATTTTAATGAAAATGGTATCAAATAAAAGATAATAATGTTATCTATTATATAAAAAAAAAACATTGTTTAGATAGTACAATCCAAACATGCACAAATATATTTTTTTAGTTTAGAAAAAATAATTTTCGTCACGTTTTACTACCTTTTTTTAAAAAAAAAATATACAGCTGGGTATGTTTTTTCTTAGTTTGTATAATTGCCTAGTAAATACGGTATTTGTTAAAGAAAACTGCACTTCAATATCTCTAATAGTTATTGAGATACATATATTTTAATAATCGCAGATTTTTTTCGGGCGCACCAATATCAATGATTATTATGTATCAAATGTTTTGTTTTCTTATTTTTATGGTATACGTATATTGAAAAGAGCGATTAGCGACAAAATCATGCTTGATTTAATTTAATTTCATCTTAAGTTGCAAAATTTTCATCCCTAAGGAATATAGATGGCACCACTTTCTTTGTAAATATCAAAAAATTCTACAAGCCAAACCACAGCACCAATTTTGATGAAAAAGGTGTCAAATGAAAGATAAATACAGAAAGATCTGATTTTAACCTCGCGACATTTTAAAATGCCCAATTTTTTTTAGTACAGAAAAAAATAGGTCCAGCTTCTGTTTACTTTATTTCATTAAAAATAATAACCGTTGGGTATTTAAAGGGCAATTTATATTATAGCCCATTAAGTACAGTTTTATACATAGTAACCAGCATGTCAATATTTTCAATAATTACTGAGGTGTAACATTATTAATGAGGGCATTATTTTCTCGGGAGCATAGATTTACAATGATAAATGTTATATCTAAATAAAAGTTAAGGGTATTGACATGCGGTTTACTTTGTATTTTACTACACTTAATTGACAATAATATAAATTACCCTAAAATACCCCACGTCCTTTATTTTTTAATAAAATAAAGTAAAAGCAGCTAAACATACTACTTTCGGAATTTAAAAAAATAAATGGGCAATTTATAAAGTCGTGAGGTTGAAATCATTTCTTTGTATGACCACTTTATGCATTTATCTTTCATTTGACACCTTTTTCATCAAAATCGGTGCGGTGCTTTGGATTGTAATTTTTTTTGTTATTTCAAAGAAAGTGGCGCCATCTATGTTCCTATGGGATAAAAATTTCGCTACTGGAAATGAAATTTAATAAATTCAGCAATAATTTGGTCGCCTATTGCTCTTTTCATTAAACATACTAATTAAAAATAACAAAACAAAACATTTGGTACATACAAACCATTGATATTGGTGCGCCCGATAAATTAATATCTACATTAAAAAATACATATCTCAATAACTGACAAAGATATTAAAGTGCGTTTTTTTTTAAATATATACCGTATTTACTAGGCAATTATACGAACTAACCAAAAACATACCGAGCCATATATTTTTTTCATAAAATGAAGTAAAAAGTGACGAAAACTATTTTTTCTAAACTAAAATAATTAAATTGTGCATGTTAAGAAGGTTATATCTTGTTAATGATTTTTCCTATGATAGATGATATAACCTTTCATTTGACACCTGTTTTATAAAAATTTCTATTTGTTATTTTAAAAAAGTGGCGCCATCTCTGTTTCTAAGGGGTGAAACTGTCGCTGCTGCGGGTGAATTCGCTTATTTCGGTCCTTACTATCACTGTGAAAAGTGGCTTGCTTTAATCACAAAGTGCAGCTTTTAAGTCATAAGACGTATGACTATACGAAAATAGATTGGCAAGATTCGGTCTATCAACGCTACAATAGAGGAGAATGATTAGCGATTTAATGTCATTTTATAAAATAGCTAACCGGCAAATGTTTGGTGAACTCCTAAGTTTACTTTGTTTTAGGGTCAACAAGTCAAGAACTCGAAACCCTAAGCTTTTCGATGTTCCGCTCGCGAATAACAATGTTTCTTTAAATAACTCTGTTTACAGAATGTGTCGGGAATTTAATAACTTGATGTCCAACCTCGATCTGTTTAACCAGAGCTACTGGACTTTTAAAAAATGTGTTAAACAACACATGAAATAAATTGTTTATTAAAATTTCAGTTATCCTCTTTCACCTAGTTATATTTTAATAATAATATTGTTATGTCGTGCATAGTTTTTTTAGGTCACTCGACCGGCCATTTTCTTACTGTATGGTCATTTCTAATTGTATTATTTTGGTTGTTTGATTGCTACTGTGCCTTTAAAAAATATATATATATACATATGGTCGTGTAGGTGATGGCGATGGACGCGGACGAGGGCGAGAACGGCACCGTGCGGTACTCTCTGCGCGCGCGCGGCGCCGCGCGCGGGCTGCTGCGCGTGCACGCCGCGTCGGGCCGCCTGCTCGCCGCGCCGCGCCTGCCGCTCGCGCCGCACCACGCCTACGACGTCACGGTACGATCCCACATCGTCACACCGATGCCGCCTCGCTCAGACCGCGCGCGGCTGCTGCGCGTGCACGCCGCGTCGGGCCGCCTGCTCGCCGCGCCGCGCCTGCCGCTCGCGCCGCACCACGCCTACGACGTCACGGTACGATCCCACATCGTCACACCGATGCCGCCTCGCTCAGACCGCGCGCGGCTGCTGCGCGTGCACGCCGCGTCGGGCCGCCTGCTCGCCGCGCCGCGCCTGCCGCTCGCGCCGCACCACGCCTACGACGTCACGGTACGATCCCACATCGTCACACCGATGCCGCCTCGCTCAGACCGCGCGCGGCTGCTGCGCGTGCACGCCGCGTCGGGCCGCCTGCTCGCCGCGCCGCGCCTGCCGCTCGCGCCGCACCACGCCTACGACGTCACGGTACGATCCCACATCGTCACACCGATGCCGCCTCGCTCAGACCGCGCGCGGCTGCTGCGCGTGCACGCCGCGTCGGGCCGCCTGCTCGCCGCGCCGCGCCTGCCGCTCGCGCCGCACCACGCCTACGACGTCACGGTACGATCCCACATCGTCACACCGATGCCGCCTCGCTCAGACCGCGCGCGGCTGCTGCGCGTGCACGCCGCGTCGGGCCGCCTGCTCGCCGCGCCGCGCCTGCCGCTCGCGCCGCACCACGCCTACGACGTCACGGTACGATCCCACATCGTCACACCGATGCCGCCTCGCTCAGACCGCGCGCGGCTGCTGCGCGTGCACGCCGCGTCGGGCCGCCTGCTCGCCGCGCCGCGCCTGCCGCTCGCGCCGCACCACGCCTACGACGTCACGGTACGATCCCACATCGTCACACCGATGCCGCCTCGCTCAGACCGCGCGCGGCTGCTGCGCGTGCACGCCGCGTCGGGCCGCCTGCTCGCCGCGCCGCGCCTGCCGCTCGCGCCGCACCACGCCTACGACGTCACGGTACGATCCCACATCGTCACACCGATGCCGCCTCGCTCAGACCGCGCGCGGCTGCTGCGCGTGCACGCCGCGTCGGGCCGCCTGCTCGCCGCGCCGCGCCTGCCGCTCGCGCCGCACCACGCCTACGACGTCACGGTACGATCCCACATCGTCACACCGATGCCGCCTCGCTCAGACCGCGCGCGGCTGCTGCGCGTGCACGCCGCGTCGGGCCGCCTGCTCGCCGCGCCGCGCCTGCCGCTCGCGCCGCACCACGCCTACGACGTCACGGTACGACCCTACATCGTCACACCGATGCCGCCTCGCTCGGACCGCGCGCGGCTGCTGCGCGTGCACGCCGCGTCGGGCCGCCTGCTCGCCGCGCCGCGCCTGCCGCTCGCGCCGCACCACGCCTACGACGTCACGGTACGACCCTACATCGTCACACCGATGCCGCCTCGCTCAGACCGCGCGCGGCTGCTGCGCGTGCACGCCGCGTCGGGCCGCCTGCTCGCCGCGCCGCGCCTGCCGCTCGCGCCGCACCACGCCTACGACGTCACGGTACGATCACACATCGGCACATCGATGTCGACTTGATCTTTGACCCCTTGTACACTTTTAGCATCTTGACTCGTGCAATGAATAGGTTTAATTTAGCATCGATGCTGTCGCGCGTTAGTATATGAGTTGTCAATATACAGAACTTAATTTGTCAATGTCCAGCTTCTGCATCACGACTGCACGGATACTAACGCGCGTTAACACCGCGACAGTATCGATGACAAAAGTAGGGTAAGTGTTTAAAGTAAAGGTTGACATTTTGCGATTGCATCAATGCTGCATCGCTGCTAAAAGTAGCAGTGTGCAAAGGGTCTTTCGTACATGAGACTACGTATATTTGACGATTCGAGTCTCCAAACGCATACTTCCATACCGAGCCATCGAGTTCGTACACGAGTTGCGCCGACATTCGTACTGCGATCGGATTAATGTATAGTTCATTCACGTTAAGAATGCAGTGAGTCTTTTATACCTCCTAAAATCAATTTCACAGTGGCCAGTTGAAGGTAAACTTCATATACATAATTATATTTTGTAAAATTACATTTCATAAACATATGAAATGTAAGGTTTGCAAGTAAAGGAAGTAAATACTGTCGTTATACAGTCAGCTGTAGCACAATAATTTGCATCTACCATGGACGAATCGCATGAGCAGACTAAAATGGATGGCAAGCAAACAAACGACCAAATACAAAACAATGGGCATGTTGTATCCCCAAACTTGTTTTAGCACATTATTTTTCTCACTCTCACCTGCATAAATCGTAAGTTGTCTCGCTCACACGCACCAGATGAACTTGAAGGACAATAGCCGAGGGACCCGTTAGACCTACTACCTGAACCTATTCAACTATGTTTTTTTCTATGAGTTTAAATACAACCCTAGGTTTGTGATACCTCGTTGGATAGCTGATAAAATGTAGATGTTTTTAAACACATCTGCAGAGCAAGTGCCATAATATTTTTTTGAGATATCCAGAATAGTTTTTTTTAAATTTGTAATTTGTCACTTTTGTCAGGTTACTGAAACGGAGACTTTCCATTAAAATAGTTATATTCTTCTTAAAGTAGTAAGTCAATCTACACTTACTTATATTCTAAAGCTGAAGAGATTGTTTGTAATCTCAGAAACTAGTACTCGTTGTTAGATGATGTCACAGTCACTCCCGGCTAGTGTGGACAAAGGGTGCTTAAAAGGTACTAATATTCGAATGAAATAAATAAATCCGGGTATAGCATTTGGCAACAAAAGTTTATTCAAATTTGCTATTACACATCTACCTTTTAACACCTATAAAAAAATCAAATACAAAACTTAATAGCTCAGAATTCAGTAGAGACTAGGTTAGGTTCTAATTTAGTTATTTATATCTATACTATTACCAATCTTTATGTTCACAAATTTCTAATTAAACAAAGATAAACCACCAATTTAAGTTTTTAATTTCCTAATTGATTCCAAAATTTATCCTCAAAGGGATTCCTAAATTATGCTTAAATTAATAGCTAAATTATCCCACTTTTCACTAAAGTCAAAATAAATACAAGGAAAACCAACCTTGGATTTCAACGGAGGTTACTATTTCAAATCTTTGTTGCATCAAACTACAAACAACTCTGCAACGTTACCCCAAAATTTCACCGATACCGATCCATCCTCAAAACAGCAGACAAGAAGCAAATCAATCCATCCGGAAAATGTGACTTAAAAAATAATCCAAATGAGAAGGGCGATTCAGAACGTTCGATAAGCCATTCGGCTTGGGTTTCGGCTAGATTTTCTATTCATTTTTAAATTAATGTCGCATTTTGATCGGATGTCGATATGTCAGTTCGGTTACAAATATAATAAAAGATCATAATAAAATAGTTTCATCGGATAAATCCACGTAGTCATAATTCAATTAATATGTAAAAGTTATCGAATCGTAACCCAATCCGTAACCGAATGGTTCTGAATCGGGGGGGAGGTCTAAGTAAGGTCACTGAGGTTACAACCTGATCACCAAATTGTGACTGTACAACTTACAGACACATCAAAAGCGAAACCTGCAACAGCTGGCTCGCCATATAATATTTTTTTTAAGACCATTTTCCAGTCATTTATATCAAATCATTTTCGAAATTGATTCATCCAAATTGACATGTTGGCGGCGTCAGGAATAACTATCAAACTACAAAATAATTGGGGCGTGCCCCGTAATCAAAATTTTTACTTTTTTACATTTTAACACACGTTCCACTCCGACGCACGACCAACAGTGGCCGGAACCGGAAAAAACAGCAGCTGTCACACTTGACAAATGTCAGTGTCAGCATCCATCATATCTATGCCAAAATATGGACTCCAGTCCTACATCCATTTAGCTGTTCGTTTCACGCGAACTTAGACAAAAATATACGACGTTACAATACCCCCCTCCCAAAGAAAAGAGGTTCACTACAGTGAACCGAAAGCTGTCCCCAGCTTCCGTAACTGTAAAAATATGTACTGTTACCAAATGCCAAAACAAACCAAAATAATTTCCTTCCACTATCCAACAAATTCAGATTAACCTAACAAGGCATCCTACTTACTATATCACTAGTTGATACTATTTGAAGGATTCAAAAGTATAAACCAAAAGTATATACCAAAAAATATGTCCCAAAGGACCTCAAAAAAAGCTAATTCTATGTTATTTAAGGGTGCTCTGCTAAAATTATTCAAAAGATCTACAAAAAAAAAAAAAACTCTAAATCAACGCTACGTTAGAATATTCTATTCCAAAATATCGACAATACCTCAAAAAAATCTTGACTCAACGCCATTTAAGATTTTCTGTTCAAAATATTCAAAATACCTTAAAAAAAACTCAAAAACTCCGTTTAAAAATATTCCAACTAAAAAAATCCCAAAATACCCAAAGATCTCAACGTCAACGCCATTAAAGATTGTTCTGTTCAAAATAATCCAAAAGCTCACAAAAAAAACAAATCAACTACATTTTTGGTCTGACCACTTTCCACTTGAGATAACGATTGATGTAGGAAAACTTAGTTCCTATAAAGTACAAAAATGAAATTTTAAAGCTGATGAAGCTGTGTGGGGTAACAGAAATCAAAGTCAAATAAATAAATATTTTGAACTTTGCTGCGAAAAGCTCAGAAATATAGTATTTCCTGAAGAGTTTAGGTCATGTTCAAATCAGCATTGCTCAATTTCAGATCATAAATTAGTAATTGACAAGATGTATGATGATATTGTATGTACTTTGAGAGAGGCAGCAATAGCGACTTATGAGCAAAGTAAATCATGTAACAAATATATTGTGGGTTGGAATAAACATGTAAGACCATTTCATGATAACGCTCGGCGTTGCTTTCAGATGTGGGTGTTATATGGCAAACCCAAGTATGGTTATTGTTATGAAGAAATGAAAAAAAGTAGAAAACTATTTAAATCGAAAATAAAATGGTGTCAGAATAATAAAGAAAAAATTAAAATGCAATCTTTGGCTACACATATTAAAACAAAAGACTTTTCTAAATTTTGGAAACAAACAAATAAGCTGAATCCAAGGCCGGGCGTATCTGCGAGTGTAAATGGTGAAAGTGATGCGGGGAAAGTGGCAAATATTTTTAAAAACCATTTTCACACACCATGCATCAATCGTCGCAGAGTTTCGATGCCGGTGTCCGGGACGGAGATGAAGTCACTTAATTTACAGCTAGAAATGTTAAGGATATCGTAAAAAACATGACGCGTGGCAAATCTTCTGGTCATGACAGTATCAGTATCGAACACCTGCAGTATGCTGGTTTCCACTTGCCGCGTGTCCTAGCCATGTTATTCTCATTTTGCATAGGGCACTCGCACTTGCCTTCTGACTTTATGAAGACGGTTGTTGTACCAATACTGAAAAACAAAACTGGAGATTCATCGGATAAAAACAACTACAGACCAATCTCACTGGCTACTACTATATCTAAGGTGATGGACGGTTTGCTTGAGAGAAAACTACAGGCGTCCCTTAATCTGTGTGATGCCCAATTTGGTTTCAGACCGCAGCTATTCACAGAAAGCGCTGTACTTTGTCTCAAGCACACTGTGCGTTACTATACAAGTCGTAAAACACCAGTTGTTGCTTGTTTTCTAGATATTTCCAAAGCGTTTGATACAGTTATATACGGTGTACTTTAGAAAAACTGGCCACGGAAACCAATGATTTTTCTAAAGATCTTATAGGTCTGCTTCAGTATTGGTACAATAATCAACGGAATCAGGTCAGATGGGCGGGAGCACTTTCTGAGGAGTATGGGCTGGAGTGCGGAGTAAGACAGGGTGGTCAGTCCTCTCCTGCACTTTTTAACCTCTACGTAGATGGACTGATTGGTGAGCTCAGTAGTAGTGGAGTCGGCTGCTCCATTGACAATATTTCATATAACAACATTAGTTACGCCGACGATATGGTGTTGCTGAGCCCTTCAATCAGTGGGATAAGGAAATTACTTAAAATTTGTGAGAGGTATGCAACGTCCCATGGCCTACGTTATAATGTGAAGAAGAGCGAAGTTGTAGTCTTTAAATCTAAAAACAGATGCTATAATTTTCCTTCTGTAACTCTTGAAGGCCTTCCACTGCAAAGAGTGACAAGTTTGAAGTACCTTGGACACTGGTTAACTGAGAGTATGTCAGATGATGCTGACATTGAGAGGGAGCGCAGGGCTCTAGCTATGAGAGCGAACATGCTTGCCCGTAAATTTGCACGATGTAACACTGAAGTTAAGCAAACACTGTTCAGAGCCTATTGTCAGTCTTTCTACACTTGCAGTCTGTAGGTGGAGTATACGCAAAAGACTCTGTCAGCTCTGCGCGTCCAGTATAATAACGGGTTCAGGATGCTGATGGGGCTGCCTCGGTACTGCAGCGCCTCGGCGATGTTTACTGAGGCTCGCATAGACAGTTTCCCGATAGTCATGCGCAAGCGGGTCGCCTCTGCCTGGCGCCGCGTTCGAGACAGCCCCAACAGCCTCCTGGCGGCAATAGGGAGTCGCTACTGCTGCCCTATCCTGAGGCGCTGGAACAGTGTTCATGTTGGCTCAAAACCTGCCTTAGTTGATATTAAGTAGGTCATTTTGTTTTTGTGTTCCATCTTTTAATGTACTAACCCTAGCTCGTAAGATAATTTCTGTAATTACTAACCCAACCTATGGAAAATAATTTCTGAAATAATTTTTTTTATTATTATTATTGAATGCTCTGTTCAAAATAATCCAAAAGCCCTCAGAATAAAATCTCAATATCAAAGTAATTTCTTTATATTTTCTTAATTTACTAATAAAGTTAATTAAGTCAAATTTGGGCAACAAACACATTCAAATAATTCCAAAACGACCTCATGCTAGACAACAATTCAAAATCATAAGTTTCATGCGACTTAACTTAAGGGTTTCCGCTAAAACATACCCACAAACAAATTAATTTCATTCTTCCACAAGCAAACATCTCATCAACCTCGCCTTTCATACTTCATCATACAAAAACTAAACAGTTTTAATTCTCAATCTAAATAAAACTGAACCCTTTCACTTTTGTGTTTAGAATTTTCATCAATTTAAACACAACTAAAGAAACTCTAGTCGAATCAAAACTTATGTCTTAATATCCTTAATATGCCACGAACCGAGTGAACGACCATCCATAGCCTCCAACTCGTAAACAAAATGGTGAAAAATACCTCAGTGATCCCACACCAAATAAAAAACAAACAAACTGGTGCCAAATTGGGCATCACCTGAGTGTAGCTGGACTTCCAAACTACATCACTAACCAAAAACCACAACGCATTTCTGCGGCCCAAAACAACAAAATTGGTGGCATGTCTAGCACGGAGACTAAAAACTTCAAAAAAAATCCTTTAAACAACCGAACTTACCGACATAATACTCAGTATCCCTGTAAAATTATGTTAAGGAATGTTGTAACAAACCAGTGCCTCCCTGAATCACAATCCCATATGTGTCCAATTAACCACAATCACGGTTTCAGTAACTCATGAATCACTATAAATGGGGTCTTAAATTTTTGGCAACATCCATACCAGTAGCACGCCTTATAGGAAACAACAGAGTCGATTTACCAAAACAATGCGTTAAACCGAGAAAATTGTTACTGATTTCTTGGTTTATATACAAAACAGACGCAAGTAACAATTTAATTCGATTTCAGAACAACTCCAATAACGCTGACGCGTAACCACAATGACCCTACAATTTACTTCATAACTCATTTATCAATGTAACCACAACAAAAGCAATAATTAAAATCCAAAATTAATTCAACTAATTCGCAACGAAAGCTTATAAATTTACTGTTAAATCACTGTTAAGTAACACTAATTAATCATGTTAACTATTATTTGGTGGTTTATATTTTTACAAGTATTCATACAAAACAATATATAGAGAGTACAAAATATTACAACCAAAACAACTCAAAATATATCACAATACTTAAACAGATTATGAGTATTTTAAATGCTAAATAAAAGCAAACACAACAAATTGGGATTTCACAAAATAAGGTTTACACCGTAACAATAACTTTTATTTGGATAGTAACAAATACAAATTGTTTGATGCAACACTAAACTTGTGGGATAATTCCTAACCAGTTAGTAACACAGGCAAAATTAAACCTAAGCTAAATAATATGGTGCTTAATTAGCATTCCAAAAAAAAAAACTAACAACAAGTGCTCAAAATTGTACTAATAACTAATTCTAAAGTGGGGCGCCATTTGTCACAGTCACTCCCGGCTAGTGTGGACAAAGGGTGCTTAAAAGGTACTAATATTCGAATGAAATAAAGAAATCCGGGTATAGCATTTGGCAACAAAAGTTTATTCAAATTTGCTATTACACATCTACCTTTTAACACCATTAAGAAAAATCAAATACAAAACTTAATAGCTCAGAATTCAGTAGAGACTAGGTTAGGATCTAATTTAGTTATCTATATCTATACTATTACCAATCTTTATGTTCACAAATTTCTAATTAAACAAAGAAAAACCACCAATTTAAGTTTTTAATTTCCTAATTGATTCCAAAATTTATCCTCAAAGGGATTCCTAAATTATGCTTAAATTAATAGCTAAATTATCTCACTTTTCACTAAAGTCAAAATAAATACAAGGAAAACCAACCTTGGATTTCAACGGAGGTTACTATTTCAAATCTTTGTTGCATCAAACTACAAACAACTCTGCAACGTTACCCCAAAATTTCACCGATACCGATCCATCCTCAAAGCAGCAGACAAGAAGCAAATCAATCCATCCGGAAAATCTGACTTAAAAATTAATCCAAATGTGGTCTAAGTAAGGTCACTGAGGTTACAACCTGATCATCAAATTGTGACTGTACAACTTACAGACACATATCAAAAGCGAAACCTACAACAGCTGGCTCGCCATATAAATTTTGAATTGATTACTAAACATTTATGCTAATTATTCAATTTGAGACCATTTTCCAGTCATTTATATCAAATCATTTTCGAAATTGATTCATCCAAATTGACATGTTGGCGGCGTCAGGAATAACTATCAAACTACAAAATAATTGCGGCGTGCCCCGTAATCAAAATTTTTACTTTTTTACATTTTAACACACGTTCCACTCCGACGCACGACCAACAGTGGCGGAACCGGAAAAAACAGCAGCTGTCACACTTGACAAATGTCAGTGTCAGCATCCATCATATCTATGCCAAAATATGGACTGGAGTCCTACATCCATTTAGCTTTTCGTTTCACGCGAACATAGACAAAAATATACAACGTTACAATGAGATGATAATGCTCTTAATGCTTATCATCATCATCATCATCATTATCAGCCAAAGGACGTCCACTGCTGAACAAAAGCCTCCCCCACGGCTTTCCGCAGCGACCGATCACTAGCGGTCTGCATCCAGTTTGATCCTGCGATCTTTATAAGGTCGTCTGTCCATCTTGTTGGTGGACGTCCCACGCTGCGTCTCTGGTCGAAGGGTCTCCAATCTAGAACTTTCCTGCCCCAACGGCCATCAGTTCTTCGCGCTATGTGCCCTGCCCATTGCCACTTGAGCTTACTGATTCTCAAGGCTATGTCCTGTGGCTTAATGCTAAAGGCCATAAAAAATTAAAGGATATTATTTTCAACAAATAATTGTAAATAAGACGAATCATTGTTTAAAATAATACCTTAACCATCTGAAACTTTACCGAAATGCATAACATATTAAATAAAAATAGTTTCCTCAAATAATAACAGTAAATATTATTCACGCAGAAAAACGCTCATGATATCTATTCCATATCATAGTAGACCTCTTACAATTGCCCTATGCAAATGCCATTGTTCTTTTTATGTTCCTTGGTTATACACAAAAAAAAAATGGCCGCCCTGTAAAGTTTGACGAAATGCACTTAATAGCCTTTGTTATACGATCACGACGAAGTATATTATTTATTTTTAAAAAAACCTCCAAAAATGTAAAAACCCTGTCACTGAATAAAGAATTTGTATTTGTATAGGTCCGCGCGTGCGACGGCGGCGTGCGCGCGCGCTGCGGCGTGGCGCGCGTGAGCGTGCGCGGCGCGGCGGTGTCTCGCGGCGGGTCCGCGCCCGCGCTGGCCGCGCCGCCGCCGCTGCAGGTGGCCGAGCTGGACGCGCCCGGCTTCCTGCTGGCCGTGCTGCAGGCCAGCGACCCCGACGGCGACCGCCTCTACTACGACATCGTCGGTGAGTCGTGAGCGTGCGCGGCGCGGCGGTGTCTCGCGGCGGGTCCGCGCCCGCGCTGGCCGCGCCGCCGCCGCTGCAGGTGGCCGAGCTGGACGCGCCCGGCTTCCTGCTGGCCGTGCTGCAGGCCAGCGACCCCGACGGCGACCGCCTCTACTACGACATCGTCGGTGAGTCGTGAGCGTGCGCGGCGCGGCGGTGTCTCGCGGCGGGTCCGCGCCCGCGCTGGCCGCGCCGCCGCCGCTGCAGGTGGCCGAGCTGGACGCGCCCGGCTTCCTGCTGGCCGTGCTGCAGGCCAGCGACCCCGACGGCGACCGCCTCTACTACGACATCGTCGGTGAGTCGTGAGCGTGCGCGGCGCGGCGGTGTCTCGCGGCGGGTCCGCGCCCGCGCTGGCCGCGCCGCCGCCGCTGCAGGTGGCCGAGCTGGACGCGCCCGGCTTCCTGCTGGCCGTGCTGCAGGCCAGCGACCCCGACGGCGACCGCCTCTACTACGACATCGTCGGTGAGTCGTGAGCGTGCGCGGCGCGGCGGTGTCTCGCGGCGGGTCCGCGCCCGCGCTGGCCGCGCCGCCGCCGCTGCAGGTGGCCGAGCTGGACGCGCCCGGCTTCCTGCTGGCCGTGCTGCAGGCCAGCGACCCCGACGGCGACCGCCTCTACTACGACATCGTCGGTGAGTCGTGAGCGTGCGCGGCGCGGCGGTGTCTCGCGGCGGGTCCGCGCCCGCGCTGGCCGCGCCGCCGCCGCTGCAGGTGGCCGAGCTGGACGCGCCCGGCTTCCTGCTGGCCGTGCTGCAGGCCAGCGACCCCGACGGCGACCGCCTCTACTACGACATCGTCGGTGAGTCGTGAGCGTGCGCGGCGCGGCGGTGTCTCGCGGCGGGTCCGCGCCCGCGCTGGCCGCGCCGCCGCCGCTGCAGGTGGCCGAGCTGGACGCGCCCGGCTTCCTGCTGGCCGTGCTGCAGGCCAGCGACCCCGACGGCGACCGCCTCTACTACGACATCGTCGGTGAGTCGTGAGCGTGCGCGGCGCGGCGGTGTCTCGCGGCGGGTCCGCGCCCGCGCTGGCCGCGCCGCCGCCGCTGCAGGTGGCCGAGCTGGACGCGCCCGGCTTCCTGCTGGCCGTGCTGCAGGCCAGCGACCCCGACGGCGACCGCCTCTACTACGACATCGTCGGTGAGTCGTGAGCGTGCGCGGCGCGGCGGTGTCTCGCGGCGGGTCCGCGCCCGCGCTGGCCGCGCCGCCGCCGCTGCAGGTGGCCGAGCTGGACGCGCCCGGCTTCCTGCTGGCCGTGCTGCAGGCCAGCGACCCCGACGGCGACCGCCTCTACTACGACATCGTCGGTGAGTCGTGAGCGTGCGCGGCGCGGCGGTGTCTCGCGGCGGGTCCGCGCCCGCGCTGGCCGCGCCGCCGCCGCTGCAGGTGGCCGAGCTGGACGCGCCCGGCTTCCTGCTGGCCGTGCTGCAGGCCAGCGACCCCGACGGCGACCGCCTCTACTACGACATCGTCGGTGAGTCGTGAGCGTGCGCGGCGCGGCGGTGTCTCGCGGCGGGTCCGCGCCCGCGCTGGCCGCGCCGCCGCCGCTGCAGGTGGCCGAGCTGGACGCGCCCGGCTTCCTGCTGGCCGTGCTGCAGGCCAGCGACCCCGACGGCGACCGCCTCTACTACGACATCGTCGGTGAGTCGTGAGCGTGCGCGGCGCGGCGGTGTCTCGCGGCGGGTCCGCGCCCGCGCTGGCCGCGCCGCCGCCGCTGCAGGTGGCCGAGCTGGACGCGCCCGGCTTCCTGCTGGCCGTGCTGCAGGCCAGCGACCCCGACGGCGACCGCCTCTACTACGACATCGTCGGTGAGTCGTGAGCGTGCGCGGCGCGGCGGTGTCTCGCGGCGGGTCCGCGCCCGCGCTGGCCGCGCCGCCGCCGCTGCAGGTGGCCGAGCTGGACGCGCCCGGCTTCCTGCTGGCCGTGCTGCAGGCCAGCGACCCCGACGGCGACCGCCTCTACTACGACATCGTCGGTGAGGCTCGGCCCTGCGCTTGCGCCTGCGCCACGCCCGGATGCAGATACGCGATTATACACTACAAAAAGAATATCATTAGAAACTTGAAACTAACAGAAAAAGCGTGGGATGCTATTAAATATAGGAACACGCGATAAACTCAAACAGAACTCTTTATAGGTCGTTTTCGTCTACGACCATTATCGATTAAAAAAACTCCTTGGTTTTGACTTTGACTTTTTGTTAAAATTTGCAAGTCTGCTTGAAGGCTGAATACATTCAGTTTGTTTACATTTAAATAATGTACTAGCGGTACCACGCAACTTCGTCTGCGCATTTTGAGTTTGCTCCGTACCTACTAAGATAACTTACACGATTCTTATTAATAACCTTTCTGAACCTTTTTTTTCTGATTTTTAAATCAATTTTGCCATAAGAGTACCTAGTAAACAAATATATGTGAAACTCAATGTCCGACCCACTTTGAACCAATTTAACTCTGAGTATTTTGTAGACGGAGACGAACGCCATGAGTTCTACATCGGGCGCGAAGATGGCAGCCTGGTGCTGGCGCGGCGGCTCCTGTGGGAGCGGCAGCCGCATTACGCGCTGAACATCTCCGTCACGGACGGCCAACACATCGTCTATACAACAGTACGTTCATTCACACTAAACTTACACTAGTAACATAATGTCTATACCTCTTACATTTTGAGGAGCCGTGGTAATTCATTAACGCTTTGGGAGCTTAGTAATAAGAATACCAAAAAAACTTTATTTTTTAGGTACTGTATGTGTAACTTACTAAATAACGCAGCAATTCCCCTTCCTCCATCACTAAAAAATATCAATTGACAAGAAAGACTAAGACCAATACTTTAAAAATCGAGGTTTTTTTTTTAGGCGAATGAAATCGGACAGACAAGACTCTCTGACATAGTAGTTACATTTATAACTCTCTCCTTTTTGCGTGCTGGGGCTATGGTCAGACTATGTTATTAGTTGACTAATCCATTTCCGATATACGGTCAAGTCGATAACCAGGTTCCTTGTTGAAGCTAGTGAAATAAGTGAATAGTCTGCTCTCCCGAGTCGGCCCATTCTTAGTTTCAATCGGCATGTACACAAGAAATACATTTGAAACGTTCACTCGAAAACGGTCGATGTTTATGTATTTTCGTGATCAGGTGAACGTGACCGTGATCAACGACGCCAACGAGGGCGGCGTGTCGTTCTCCCTCGAGGAGTACGTGGTGGAGGTGTCGGAGGCGCGGCGGCCGGGCGAGGCGCTGCTGGCGCTGCACGCGGCCGGCGCGGGCCGCCTGCTGTACGGGCTGCACGCCGCGCGCGCGCCGCGCTCGCTGCCGCTGTTCCGCCTGCACGAGCTCAGCGGCGTGCTGGAGCTCGCGCAGCCGCTCGACCGGTAAGCGCACCGCCTTGTGTCCGCTGTACGGGCTGCACGCCGCGCGCGCGCCGCGCTCGCTGCCGCTGTTCCGCCTGCACGAGCTCAGCGGCGTGCTGGAGCTCGCGCAGCCGCTCGACCGGTAAGCGCACCGCCTTGTGTCCGCTGTACGGGCTGCACGCCGCGCGCGCGCCGCGCTCGCTGCCGCTGTTCCGCCTGCACGAGCTCAGCGGCGTGCTGGAGCTCGCGCAGCCGCTCGACCGGTAAGCGCACCGCCTTGTGTCCGCTGTACGGGCTGCACGCCGCGCGCGCGCCGCGCTCGCTGCCGCTGTTCCGCCTGCACGAGCTCAGCGGCGTGCTGGAGCTCGCGCAGCCGCTCGACCGGTAAGCGCACCGCCTTGTGTCCGCTGTACGGGCTGCACGCCGCGCGCGCGCCGCGCTCGCTGCCGCTGTTCCGCCTGCACGAGCTCAGCGGCGTGCTGGAGCTCGCGCAGCCGCTCGACCGGTAAGCGCACCGCCTTGTGTCCGCTGTACGGGCTGCACGCCGCGCGCGCGCCGCGCTCGCTGCCGCTGTTCCGCCTGCACGAGCTCAGCGGCGTGCTGGAGCTCGCGCAGCCGCTCGACCGGTAAGCGCACCGCCTTGTATGACTCGATCTTAATAAATGAGGCTATAGTGTGTTCGTACATTTCGGCAATCAAAAAATGGTGTTAATGTAATGTAAATGATTTAAAACTTTTTTCGTTTTGTACAATTTTTTTCACTTAAAACAGGATTCAATAATGCAACATAACATTTATGTAAAAGGTAAACGTTGTATTCACCTTCACGACGTTTCACCTCGGTTACAAGAATCATGGTAGTCTTAAATAAGTTCTTCTACCAGGTCACTTTCAATATTTGTTTACACAAAATCCATATAACTTTAGTGACCGTGTTGCCTTATACGACAGCGAGAGCGCCGCAGTCCACGAGCTGACGGTGTGGGCGCGCGACCAGGCGCCGCGCGCGTCGCGGGCGTTCGCGCGCGTGACGGTGCGCGTGCACGACGCGGACGAGCACGCGCCCGAGTGGGGCCGGCGGCTGGCCGAGGCGCGGCTGCCGCGCGGCGCGGCGCCCGGCGCGCTGGTGGCGGCGCTGCGCGCGGCCGACCGGGACGCGGGCGACGCCGCGCGCGTCGTGTACTCGCTGGCGGGCGGCGACGCCGACGGCGCCTTCGAGGTGGACGCGGCGCTGGGCGACGTGCGGCTCGCGCGCGCGCTGCCCGAGCGCGGCCCCGGCGAGTACACGCTGCACGTGCGGGCG
This sequence comes from Pyrausta purpuralis, assembly GCA_963924145.1. NCBI lineage: Eukaryota > Metazoa > Arthropoda > Insecta > Lepidoptera > Crambidae > Pyrausta > Pyrausta purpuralis. Next base: position 32,626,770 of record OZ001645.1, read on the forward strand.
GCCAACCCGCCGCCGTCGGCGCGGTCGTCCACGCTGCCTCTGCACGTCCTCGTCGTGGAGCCCGATGACGCCCCGCCCAGGTACGTAATCTTATTTCAGTAATAGCCCCCGGATACTTTTACTGAGGATTTGAACTCTTTATGATTTTCCTGGATCACCTGTTTTATTACCGATTTCTAAAATTGAATGGAATCGCACTCGTATAGTCCTAATTTTCAGAGAATGCGAGAATGTAAAAAATTACAGGCCTATTTCGATTCTCTCTGGGGCTTCTAAGGTTTTTGAGTCCCGCGTATGTCCAATACTCACCAACTCAATCAAAATCCAAGCCCATGATAAACGACCAACAGCATGGATTTAGGGAGAAGAAATCAATGGTTAGCAATCTCTTTTCATTCACAAATGCCCTGCTCAAAGTACTGGATTCGGTTGGACAAGTCGATGCTGTATACACCGATCTTAGCAGTACATTTATAAAGGTTCGAAGCGAAGAGTCAAATGAAACTATTGAATGCTGAATAAATACTGACTTTATTAATAGTAAAACATCCTAATATATATGATTACAACATCTCATCACCATCCTACACAAAAAAAATAAAATAAACTAAGATTATTTTATTTTCATCAATAATCAAAACATTTAACCCATTTTATGTTATCATTATAATAGATACGTGTAAATACAAACAGTATTAGAATAGCTTATCTTAAATATTTCCCCTTATAAAACTAAGATTACATGATGCCATTTTATAATGACGACATAGTACGTATAATATAATTAGTCATGCGTAAACAATTTCAGTGTAATTTTATTTTAACAACATGTTACTAAATACTTTGCTATTAAGAAACATACAATTTTGTTCTATTCTTATGAACTAAATATGGCTTGTTATCTTTAATTATTTCAACATTAGGTGAACAATCTTTAATTACTTTAAATGGACCTGAAAATATGCTCTGAAGCTTATTACCGGTTTCATTTTTTAACAATATTAAATCATTGGGTCTATATGATACTGGGTTCATGTTACGATCATATTTCACCTTTCTATTTACCTTACTAGTAATTAAATTATTTCTTGCCTCATTTTGCGACGTTTGCAGTCTATACTTTAACTCTAGCGGATAGCTATCGACATTATATAGAGGTTCTATTTTTCCTGATATTAAATTAGATGGTAAAGTGCATTTTTTACCAAAGACTAACTCAAACGGGGTGTACCTAGTCTCTGTGTGTACCGATGTGTTATATGAGAAACACCAATACGGAAGCCAGGTACTCCACGCGTCAGGGTGGTTATCTGTATGGATGCGTAAATAATTACCCAACTGCTTATGTGAATTTTCCAAGGCACCGATACTCTGGTGGTGGTACGCTGTTGACTGTAATTGATTAATATGTAAAAGTTTACATACCTCTTTAACTGTAGAAGATAGAAACTCGGTTCCCCTGTCAGTCGCTATTTCTTTTGGTATACCATACCTAAGGATGAAATTATTCACAAAACTCTTAGCTACTTCTATCGAATTCTTCGAGTTCAAAGGATAAGCCTCTACATATTTGCTAAGTTCGCATTGAATGGTTAAAATATACGTGTAGTTATTATAATCTCTATCTAAAGGACCTACGACATCTAGAAATATTTTCTCAAACGCTGTATTTGCCGTAGTTGTAATACTCATAGGCTCTTTAGTGTAATGCGATGAGTGTTTTTGTTTTTGACATTTATCGCATTTTTTAACGAAGTTAGTAACGTCTACCTCTAAACCTGACCAAAAGTAATATTTTTTAATGTTATTTATCATACGTCTGATGCCCGCGTGGCCACTCGTGGGCAAAAGATGAAAATCGTTTAGAATAACTTTTTGGTCATCTTTATTTTCTATTCTCTTAACATCTTCTAAAATACATATTCTTGGTCCGGACCACATTTTATTACCATGTACCTCTTTTATTAACTTCTTAACAAAAATGTTATTACTCTCATTTTTGATAAAATATATTTCTTTTATATCTACCTTATTACACAAAATACTCAGCTCTCTCGCAAATTCGCCTGGCGATAGTTGCGATCGAGAAGCTGGATTTATAAAAATAGTATTAACTGAAGGTACAAAACATAAACATTTGCTCTCGGTTCTAATTTCATTCTTGTGACGATATAGATTTAATTCATTAGCGCTAATGAAACGTAATTCCGTGAAAAAGTTCGGTTTACTATATATTTCCACAACTTTTGGGTGATCAAGCCAATCGTTATTGGTAATAATAGTATCCCGAGCCTGCCTAGCTTTTTGACCTCGAGTCATAACATTAATACAACACTGACTCATCTCTTTTAACTCGTCCGATGTCATAAACATACGTGAAAGAGTATCCGCGGCTGAGTTATTTTTACCTTTGATATATTCTAATTCAAAGTCATACTCTTCGATAATCAATCGAAACTTTAACAACCTACTTGATGGGTCTTTCATACCAAATAGAAATATAAGCGGCTTATGGTCGGTTTGAATTTTAAATCTTCGACCATATAGATAAGGCCGAAAATGTTTAACGGCCCAAACAATCGCAAGTATTTCCTTTTCAATGGTGGGGTACATTTTCTCCGCTTTATTCAAACTACGACTAGCGTAAGCTACAGGTCTACCATCACTATTGCACAGAACTGCCCCGACACCGTAACCGGATGCATCGGTTTGCAAAACAAATTGGTTATTTTGCGAAAAATCAGGATACTGTAATACAGGATGCGAAATAACATTCTGTTTTAATAATTCAAATGATTTTTGACATTCCTCGTCCCAATCAAAAGTTACATTTTTCCTGCATAAATAATTAAGTGGATATGCTTTTGTGGCAAAATTCGGAATGAACTTACGATAGTAATTTACAAATGCTACGAACCGCTTGACCTCATCCGTTTTTGTAGGAACCGGGTAATTTTTGACAACGTCTATTTTATTTGGATCAGGAATTATGCCTTCTGAGGAAACCACATGACCTAAATAGAGTATTTCTTTTTGCAAAAAATTACACTTAAGTGGATTAAGTTTCAATTTAACTTTTCGTAATCTTTCAAAAATATCCTGAAGGTTCCTTATATGACTCGATAAATCCCTACTAAAACAGATCAAATCATCTTGATATACTAGACATTTCTCATATGTTAATCCTGTCATTGCCATAGTCATCATGCGGGAAAATGAACTTGGGCTAGTTTTAAGTCCCATGGGCATTCTTGTCATCTGATATTGACCGGAACAAAACGCTGTATACTTGCGACTGCTTGGATCCAAATTAACATTATAATAACCTTGATGTAAGTCTAAATGTGAAAAATACATGCAGCCAGATAAAGAGTCCAATATTTCTGTTATATTCGGCAAAGGAAACTTGTCATCATGTATCACATTATTAAGCTTCCGATAATCTATAACCAAACGCCATTTCTTAATTCCACTACTGTCTTGTTTTTTAGGTACTAATAAGATGGGACTGGACCATTCACTTTGACATGGTTCTGCAATTCCCTCTGATACTAAGTTATCAATTTGGCTTTTAATTTCGTTTTTCAAAGCATGTGGTAATCTGTATGGTTTGGAATAAATTGTCTGAGTGTTTGGTTTTAATTCAATTTTATGAGTGTAGATATCAGTAGTAGATAATTTATCACCCTCTAAGTAAAAAATGTCAGAGTATTTAGCACACAACTTTTCTATATTGATTTTTTCTTCCTTGTTTAAATTGGATAAATTCAAATGAGAAAATAACTGCTTGACTCGCGATGCATTTGTCACATTTTTATCAAAAACACATATGTTATAGTCTTTAGAGCTTTCTATATCAAGATTGATTTTTGAAAGACTTACATCTTTTGTCGTAGTATTCAAAATTTTTACGGGTATTTGACCATTCCGTGGCGTAACTAATGTACTAGCGACAAAAATCCCTTCATGTATTTCTTTCGAACATACGACACAATCCTCCGTTGAACTAATATTGACATAATGTATCGATTCCGATCTCGCGGGTATCGATATTAGACAATCTCCCGAATTAACTAATTTTAAAATTGTCTCGGTTGAGCCATGTCGCAGTGACAAAGTCTCGTTCTCAAAGTCAATGACCGATCTATGTTTGCCTAAAAAGTCTTGCCCGATAATTCCATGAGCCTTACAAGGCAATGTATCAAAAACATAGAACTTGTGATCGATGATTCGATCCGATAGTGATAATTGTAAATAAACGTATCCGATAGCCTGGACTTTGCCTCCTATTCCATTTATAACAATGTTGTCTCTATGTAGTGGTACGTCGAAATCGAGAACATGTCTATATTTTATGGCTGAAATGGAAGCACCTGTGTCTAAAAGGAAACTCAAAGCATACTTGTTTTTAAAATAAAATTCTATAAAAAAACTGGAGTCACATGCTAAAATATAATTATTGGTCTCGAAAAAACTCATTTTCCAACTCTTGGTTTTGACTTGATGTACTGGCCTGTGCCTGATTTTCCTGTGAATCATTAGTTAACGTTCGAATCTGGCCTCTAAATTGTCTGCTTCCCCTATAATAATTATTATTGAAATTATTACCTCGGTTTTGACTTCTACCTCGGTTTGGCTGGTACTGAGACCCCCTATGCTGCCCTTGTGGCTGCTGGGTCCACTGCCTATCGCCCCTGAATGGTTGTGAACCACGACCGGAACCGCGGCCCCGGGCGCGGCCACGGCCACGTCCACGGTGATAGCCGTTGCCTGCTCCATATCCTCTGTTGCTGTAAACCTGCTTTTGGTTGAAATTATGATTATAACTTACTGACATAATTTCTGGAGACGACGTTGACGCGATGTCCTCGTCGATCGCAGCTTGCACTGCGTCTTTTAGTGAACTGAAATTTCGAGCTGATATAATAGTGCTGATCCTACGATTTCGTAATCCATCACTAAATTGTCTAATTGCTTGTCGTTCATTGACTGTTTTCAAAACATTATACTTTTCCGTGCTCCCTTCGGATTGTGAAATCGTAAGGTCAACAAACATTTCGGTAAGCTTTTTACCGAAATCATCAATCGACATATTATTTTGTTTCATGTTAAGTAATTGCTTCTGCAAACTACTCGCTGATTTTTGTGGTAATAACATAAGTTTCATATCTTTTAAAAGTTCTGATATATTTGCATACGTATCACGTAACTTTAACTTTGCACCTTGTGAAATCCTGTTTTTTAAAACAAAATTAATCAACTTCTTCTTCGATTCATCGTCAATTATAGAGCTGTAATAGTCAATTCCATCAATTAATTGTCGCAAGACAGATAAATCTTCCGTCATAACCGGCAACAAGCTCAAAGCAACTTTCAAATCAAATGTCTCCATATTTGTAAAATTTAAAGTCTCGCTTTGCTGACACAACTTACAAATTTCTGTATATAATAAATTAAACTTATCACAATATTTATTAATTAAAGTATCCTCTTCCTTATTTATTGTCTCAACCCTACTAATATTTTCCAAATATTTATTATATTGCTCAACAATTGAGTTTGCTTCACTGAGCTTTTTATTTAAAATGTCGCCCTTTCTCCTAAATGGACCGATTTTAATCAAATATGTTCTTATAGCTAATAAATCTCCATATAAAACCTTCAAAGATTCTGCCATAAACACAGTCAACAAAATACAATAAAAAACAACAATATGTCATACCTGATGATACGTCTCCAGTAGTGATTATTCTTTATATATTTTATAAAACTTACTGTCCATAATTAATTTTTAGGTACCGTTCTCGATTACTTTTCCGCTTGACACATTACATTTCTCTAGTAACACGTAATTAAAAGAACGAACACTGAATTGTCTGGCATCTAACACTATTCACTCACACTTTACTTTCGTCAACCTGGGGATGCTCTGGGTGTATGTATCGGCGTCGGAAAAATGAACCTCTGCTACTGTTGTGCTGGAACTCCTGACGAATCCATCGCAAGTGACATTTTCGGTAAATCCGAAATATCATGTAAAGGACGATGAGTGCCACACATAGCACTATAAGAAGCATCAAGATGTTGCTGGTAGTTAGATGGTTTTGGAGCTGATGAATATCGGCATTATTCGAGCCGCCAGCTGCATTTTGCGCAATAATAACTTCTTCTTTAGATTGCGTTTTCCCCATTTTTCTTCTTTCGTAGTACACAAGTGATATCACGAACAATCCGAATATGTCTGTACTCCATCTTTATTAAGTTTTGATGCCGATGATTACGCCTGTGAGTCCATATTTGGCACGCCGGTGTTAGTTGCACTCGCGCAAGACGAAACGCTTTGGCAGGGTCGCCATATAAAGGTTCGAAGCGAAGAGTCAAATGAAACTATTGAATGCTGAATAAATACTGACTTTATTAATAGTAAAACATCCTAATATATATGATTACAACATCTCACATTCGACAAGGTCGATCACCACATATTTCTGACGAAACTGCAAAAGATATACGGTATTGAGGATCTCCTTCTATCCTGGTTCAGTTCTTACCTCACTGGTCGCTTTTAATTCGTAGTTGTCAGTGGCTATGTGTCTTGCTGTTATGAGGCAACATCCGGAGTTCCCCAAGGTTCACACCTGGGGCCCTATTGTTCATTAACGATGTAGTGCGAAGCGTAAGGAATAGTCTTTGCTCTGTTCGACAAAGCGGAACAGAACAGGGCAGTAACGCTCAACTCAACCGCATTTGCACGTCTTATAATTTGTTGTTAGGAGAACACCGGAAATGGACATCTTCGGTGGCGGCAAATTTAAGTCCAAAATTAAGTCAGACAATTAATTGCAAGTAAGTCATTGCTCAGCAGACTATTAATTGGTACTACCTACCTTATCCTTTTTTTTAACTGTTTTTTTATATATATTTACCATGTAATTTTACGAGTATTGTGTGTACCTATAATTGGCGAACATACTCTTATATGTCTATGTGATGTCGTTGTATTAATAAGTATAACGTTTGTTATGTATCGCTGTTGAAGTATCTTAATCAATAAAATAAAACAAAAATATATATATTTAGTTAATGTTAAAATAGTCGAGCTCACTCCCGAGAGTATATCTCGCACGGCTACGCTCTCTTTAAGTATCGCACGGAAGATCAGTCTACGACGGTCATGTGACCTTACAAATAATTTACGCCCTCAGATTCGTAACGAGCGAGGTGGTGTGCGAAGTGTACGAGAACGAGCCGGCCGGCACGGCGCTGGCGGCGCTGGAGGCGCGCAGCGGCTCGAGCGTGCGCTACGCGCTGGAGGGCGGCAAGGGGCTGTTCCGCCTCAACCCCGCCGCCGCGCTGCTGGCCACCGCCGCGCCGCTCGACTACGAGGCCGCCAGCTTCTACAACCTCACCGTCGTCGCCGTCAACATGGTCAGTACCGAGCTCTACGCATGTTCACTGCGCTCGAGGGACGCTTGACGGTGAACAGTCGCGTCGCATTTCGCAGGGCCTATTCAAGTGTAGTTGGTTAGCGCTCCTGACAACTATGCCGAAGGTTCGAATTCCGCAAGGGGCAAATGTTTGTGTGATGATCACAGACATTTGTACCTAAGTCATGGATATTTATATGTGTTTATGGGAGACGTTCCCATCATAATCGTTGTTTGGTATTCGTAGTTCAAGGAATAATATTCCTTGATTCGAAACTAAGATAATAGGTGTGTTGCTTGGTGTGGGAGACGCCCCCGTACTTTTTAATTTTACAATATAGTTATATTACATTTTTAATTCATTTTTCCTATTTTTCATTCTTAAATCCAAGATGACTTTATTTATGAACGCACTGATCGTGATTGTAGTGTTATCATTGTCAACTACGAGTCTTACAAAACTTTTTATCCAGTCAACATACTGACTGATAAAAAGAAGGATATGACAGAGTCTTATTATATGTTTGTTGAGGACTCTGATTCTTCAGCAGTCTGATTCTTCAGTGGTAATGTTAATACTACTGCAATAGATCTGGAAACACTACAATATTTAAAAGATGAAGACAATACCTTAAAATCCTTGAACAGTTCTCCAAATGTAAAAAAAAAAAAAAACTCTTCCTTAAGTATAATACCTGCTTACCGAGTTCCGCCCCTGTTGAACGACCCTTTTCTTTTGGTGGAATGATTAACGAGACCCCATAGGCTAAACATGAAAGATGATCTCTTTGAACAAAATACTAGTTTTAAAATCAGTTAGATAAAAATAAGTGCTTATGCTTAACAAGGTATTTTGTTTTCAAAACCAATTTTGAAAACATGTATTTTGCATTTTGTATTTAAATACTTTTAGTTAAAAATCTTTTGTATTTTTATGTGAAAAAGTGCTAACATCTATGCATTTGCATTTTGTATTTAAATGCTTTTACTAAACAATTTTTCATATCTCTGGAGCCGAGATACCGTTTACCTTTATTTATTTTGTAACTTATTTATTTAAAAACTATTGCACAAATCATGGTGTGTAAAAATTGATTAAGCTTTATTGTCCTTTTAAAACATGATACACTACTAAGGTCTGATTTTTCAGCGTCCGATATAGAATTTTCTTCGAAAAAAATATAATACGCTTAATTTGAAAACATCACGTATTTTTCAGAAATAAATTATTTAAACGTCATTTTAAATTCGGTCGTTACATACTTATTCAGTCGGATAAGTCTAGTCTTACGTTGGTGAAATCGGCCCTTACACTGCTATCTTATCCAGGGAGGAGGTACGGCCCGCGCGCACGTCGCCGTACACGTACTGGACCGGAACGAGTTCGCGCCCGCGCTGCGCAAGCGCGAATACTTCGGGCGCGCGTCCGAGGCCGCGGCGGCGGGCGCGCTCGTGCTGGACGCGGCGCCCGGCACGCCGCCCGGCACGCCGCTCGTGCTCGACGCCGACGACGCCGACTCGCCCGCGCACCGGCAGCGCGCCTACGAGATCCTGGAGCCGGCCGCCGCGGCCGCCTTCCGGGTCGATCCCACTACGGGGGCGCTCCATCTGGCGGCCTCGCTCGACTACGAAAAAGCTACGAAACACGAGTTTACCGTTCGGGTGAGTAGCCAAAACTTTTTACTCTAGTCTCTTTACTTTTATTTTTAATAACGTTGATTGTCAATCACCGCAGCAATGATATCGCCTAAATATAATCTTTACCCGTGTAAATGTTGCACACGTGTCTTTGGCGGAACAGTATCCCAAGCAGCTGGTAAACATAAGTTTGTCGCCACAAAAGAAAAAGAAGAAGAAGATAATCTCTACGCTAAATTGTTGTGCGGTGTGAAGTGTTATTAAATTATCTATTTTTTTGCTATTTATCGTACAAAATAGCCTTGCCGGTACAAGGTTGTTACAGATAGTTTAAATCAGTTGTGCGCGCGGCCCTATGTGTGCGTGGGCTTGTAAATATACAACTTTCATTCGTGTGGCAGTGACGCGGCAGTTGTCGTCCGAGCAAGACGTGTCCTTATCGCTTTTTCTTACGGGTACAGTCGTTTACGAAAATGTCTAGTTCTTCACGGAGAAAATGTTTAAGGAGTCAGGTAAATATTAAAAGATTTATTTGTAATGAATTGTTCACTTCTTAGGTCTTGGACGCCGGCTCGCCTCGCCTACCGTCAGACAGCGTCGCCCGCGTTACAGTGGATGTAATCGACGTGAACGACTGCCCGCCCGCCTTCGACCGCGTCACTTACGAAGCCACCGTGCTGCTGCCGACCGCTCAGGGCGTGGTGGTGACCACGCTGGCCGCTACCGACCCGGACCCGCCCGCCGACGGTGCCATCAAATTCGACGTCATCGAAGGAGACGAAGCCGGAGCCTTCACCTTATCGAGCGACGGAACCCTGTCGGTAGCCAAACCTGACGCGCTCGCCTCTTCTTACCGACTTCGAGTTCGGGCCTCGGATGGCTTATACTCCAGCACGGCGCGCGTCGAAATCAGAGTGAAAGAAATAGAGAACTCCGGCCTGGCCTTCCAGAAATCGGACTACTACGGCTCCGTGGTAGAGAACTCGACAAAACCTACTCTGATCACCGTCTTGAATGTACTCGGTGCCGCTTTGAACGAACATGTTGAGTTTTTCATTCTAAATCCAGTTGAAGGGTTTGAGGTGAGTTTTTATTTTTATGTTTTAAAATAATGATCGCACGTACTTCTAGCTTTTTACTTTAGTTTGAACACCAAAAATAATGTATATAAATTATAATATAAATATGGGTATAGATCATAATATCTAGGACTTGCAACTTTTGATTTGTTTATTTCTCTTTTTCTCAAAGAAATTAAACGGTGCCAAGTCTTTTTGGCTATTTTTTTTTAAATTTTTGCTTCTATGGATAAGTTTTTTAAAATGACATAGAGATTCCTAAAACCATTTTCCTTAAAAGTTTTATGTTTCCCCCAATCTAACTTTTAAAGTAAATGAGTGTAAATTTTGAAAAAAAAACGTGATGTAGATCTTGACAAAGACTTTAAAAAATGGTTTAAACGAGATCAAACTAGTAGTTTTTGAGGTACAGCACATTTTCAATAACTGCAAACATAAGTTTGTTTTTCGTATAAATACTATGAAAAACAAAGTTATATTTGCTGTCAACAAAATATTGTGGTATTTTGGCTAAGTGGGAGTAAGTTGATCTCTAATTCAGTTAGAGTTGGCACGGAAGTCTTAGTGTGCGGGTCTGACTCGCATGCTCGCGTTGTGTTTGGGCAGGTGGGGCGCACGTCGGGCGCGGTGCGCAGCACGGGCGCGGCGCTGGACCGCGAGCGGCGCGGCGCGCACGAGCTGCTGCTGCAGGCGCGCAGCGGGCCGCGCGTGGCGCGCGCGCGCCTGCACGTGGCCGTGGCGGACGTGAACGACAACTGCCCCGTGTTCCTGGGCCGGCCGTACGCCGCGGCCGTGCGCGCCGGCGCCGAGCCCGGCCGCGAGCTGCTGCGCGTGCACGCCGTCGACGCGGACGCCAACGACAACGGCGAGGTAGGCAACCACTCGCCCTCTGTTTTCGCGAGAGATTCATTCTTACTTTGTGTAATTAATTGATATCGGCATCGTTTATTTGGCCGATGATTATCGGCAGCCCGAATATTACTATACAGGGGGTGGTCATAATAGAAACAGGAAATAAAAATTAAAAATATAGTGCTTTTAAGTAAGCAATCAATTGTTATAGGTTATAATTTATGACAATTAAAAATTAACTTTTTTTAGCATCTTACATACTAATATCTTAATGAAACAAACAATTGTAATGATATATATAATGGTAGATTATTATAGTATATACAAAAACAAAATAATAATAACAAGGAATAAAATTAACTACATATATACATCCAAAAAAACCCGTTGCCCTGTGGGAAAGTGCCCAAAAGGCTGGCCACATTACCTAGCTAGATGGCGAGACTAATTCTTTTATTTAAAAAACTTGATATTGGCATTTACTATAACTATAGTTTTGGGTTACTATATCTCCGAGTTAAAACATATTTGGGGTTCTATGATCAGGTAACTATCTATACTGAGTAGAAACTAGAATCATTGTTTAAAATGTTTGCTCTTATTATAGGCTATATGCTATATAATAGAGACTCGATCGTCGCTCATGTTTTAGAAGTTATGAGTTCCCGGTTAATATAAGATAGACTCGTTACTGCGCAGCGAAAAAAGCGTGCAAAATAACGGGTTAACTGGGAATCGGAAGGTATACTCGTTCGTTCACAATCGAATAGTTAAAATAAATGAATAAACAATTTCGATATGGAAATCGAGAATAAACGTTAAAAACTGAAGTATTTGCCACGCGCAGGTTCGCTACGAAATGAAACGCGGTCACGGCGAGCTGTTCCGCGTGGACCGGCGCACCGGGCACATCACGCTGAAGCAGACGCTGGAGGCGCACAACCAGCTGTACTCGCTGGTGGTCGCGGCGTTCGACGGCGGCGCGCCCGCGTGCGGCGCCGAGGCCGACGTGCGCGTGCGCGTGTGGGGCGGCGGCGCCGCGCCCGCCTGGGAGCGCGCGCACTACGCGCTGGCCGCGCGCGAGGACGCGCCGCCCGGCGAGCCGCTCGCCGAGCCGCTACGCGCGCTCTCGCCGCTCGCCCGCCAGCTCATCTACACGCTCGTCGACGACCCCGCCGCCGGCGCGCCCGCCTCCGACCTCTTCGAGATACACTTCGACGCAGGTAAATGGACAATTCAAGTTTCGATACCTCGGGATGCCGACTAGGCACGTCCGTTTGCGAGACGGGAGTAGGTTTCGATTTGTATTTCGTCTGAGTATTGAAGGCCGGTAGAGATGGACGGTTATCCGCCGATAGGGTAGTGTTGAACTGAATACCGCCTCACTAACGAATCGGTTTTGTCCCGCAGCACCCGGCAGAGGCAATAGTCCATGTGAGTATTCGGGAGTGCTCCCTTCCCGCTCTCCGCCTCGGCGCCGTTGTCCGCTTGTGCATGGGTCGTCGAGAGCGCATGCTTTACCTCTGTTGTCTTCATCTCACGGATCATTCCCACCCTCGACGATCGCACTCACCGGTTTCACCTTTAATCGAAGGCTTCCTCCATCGTTCGATGTCATCTTCACTGTACATTAAGTAGCACATTCATCGTTGCGACGTGCCTCGCCTGAATTTTGAGTTGATGCATTTATGTGTATATAATTTCTGTGTCTTTTATTTCATTTTAATGCTTGATTTGCTATTCTGCTTGAAAACTATCATTCCGAAAATTCGCTCACACGAAAGTTACATGTGAAGGAAAATTCTTAAAATATTTCGTTGTCACGTCGAATAAATATAATTTCATAACATGACGCCAATAAAAAAGTGATCGCACAGAACGAACAGTGAAATCACAGGAAAATCTGTGTGCAACTAAAGACGTTTTCAATGACATAATACACCGTTTCGGCCCTAATTTGCCTCGGTTTTAGCTGTACATTCGATTGCAATAAAAACTGTATTTTTCATTTTTCACACATGGAATAAAAATTCGTGCGAGCGACGACACCCGGGCTCGTCCTCACTACACTTTATTCCCGCCAGGCGTGCTGGTGGCGCGCGCGCCGCTCGACTACGAGACGGCGCAGTCGCACTCCCTAGTGGTGCGCGCGACGGACGGCGTGACGGGCGCGTTCGCCGATGTGGCCGTCACGCTGCGCGTCGTCGACGTCAACGACTGCGCGCCCGAGTTCGCGCGCGACGTGTACCGCGCCGCCGTCTCCGAGGCCGCTGCCGTCGGGGACCTCGTCATCACCATTCAGGCTACGGATAATGACACCGGTAATATTATACTCTTTTAACATTAAATAATAACACATTTTGGCTTTGAGTTAGAATTAATTTAACAACAGTTGGCTTTTGAAAGTTGATATGAACTTAGCGAACCCAACGAACTTAGTTTTGACAAGATTTTATCATCATATCATCGAAGTTGTGTGATGTCAACATCTTTTATGATATCACTCGATTAAATTATATATGCTTTGGAATGAGGAAGTAAAAGATATTTTAGTAGAATTCACAATAGTTGTTTTTTTAGTATATTAGTACTTTACTTCTACATGACCTCACACAACACTATAGACGTCAAATGTTTTCTTTCATCGAAAATAGCAAAAAGTGACCTCGTAACATTCGAAATGTTGTACGTACGTTCTTATTGAATGGAGTTTTAAATCAATTATTATTAGGAAAAATACTGAAAAGGAATGAAAAATTAAATATACTGATGGCTTCAGTTTTGAATTTTATGCAGTTTTTTTTTTTGTAATTTTGTCAATAGTTTATGTCAGTATTAACGCCACGTAAAACATGGTGGCAAACCCCAAACGATGAGCAAACGCGTTCTCGGCAGGAATAAACGGCGAAATCAAGTACTCGCTGAGCGGGTACGCGGCGGGCGAGGCGGTGCCCGAGTTCAGCGTGGACGAGGCCTCGGGCGCGGTGCGCGTGGCGCGGCCGCTGGACCGCGAGGCGCGCGCCGCCTACCACCTGCTGCTCACCGCCGCGGACCGCGCGCGCGCGCCGCTGCTCACCACCGCGCACCTCTTCATCACAGGTGACCACCCACTTCCAATACTTACTCCTCTTGTTTCTGCCCCGTGCAACGTGCGGCCCCGTACCCCGTACCATACCATACCAACTTGGTGGACACGCCGGAAGGTTTTGAAAGACTGCGCAGAATCGCGCACGGGTGGTTCCTGATCAGGACAGCAACAACGGACCAGATGCGTTGACGAGCGCGAGCTGTACACTGTGAATGTCACGCCCCAGAAAGGGGACAGGTGGCCAAGGGACAAGGAGTAGATAAAAAACATCTGTAGGGAGCCTGAAGCAAGCGCCGATCGGTAAAGCAGCCTGACTTTAAGGCACGCAGGAGAAAGTCCGGTCGGCGTCTCCCGAGATTCGGGTCGTATGTCAAGACGGCAGGTAGACCCATGAGCGAAAGTGGGTTTGTCCTCTTCTTTCTCCGTGCCCTTTCCCATTTCATTTTAGGTCGGCCCTCTGAATATGTTTACGCCATTCAGCTCTGTCACTTATACTAGCTGGGACATATTTAGCTCGAGTTTCAACGTTCCGCTACCAAGATCGCTTTGGGCGTCCTCGGGGTTGTTTTCCTATGCCAAGTTTAAGGAATGTTATAACGGGGTGATCCTCCTTACAACGCATAACGTGGTTGTACCAACGAAGCTGGCTTTCCAGGGCTTTCCATACTTACTATGTACTCAGATTTGTTTTTTCGTTTATGGTATAGATTCCGCATAAAGCGTATCTTGTTATCCACTAATTAATCGTTAAGTTTTTATTGCTCTGTTGGCGTACGCGTAATCAACGTAAAGGCTCTAGAGAAAAGTGGCAAACGACCATGCCAAATTTTTAATTTTTACTTGTTCTATTGATATTGATTTTTGCTAATGAGATGAGAATATTTTCTTGTTTGAGCTTAATTTTACAGTAGACGGGTTTTAGTTTTTGAATAAATTGTGTTATCCGTGTAAGTACGAGTCAGTTATAGCTGGTTATTACTTTCCATCCAACATATAGATGTTTATTAAGAAGCGGTTTCTCATTTTTTCTAGACACTGACATGAAAATTTTACATGTAAATAGGGTGGGATATATAATAAATTTGAAATCAAATCCTTGACTTATACGATCGACGCGAGGACGATCGAATTCATAGTGTTTCTTTTTAGTTGTAGACGCAAACGACAGCCCGCCGCGCATGGAGCGCGCCGTGGTGTCCGTGCTGGTGTCGGCGGAGGCGGCGCGCGGGACGGCCGTGGGCCGCGTGGCCGCCTGGGACCCCGACGCTAGCGACGCGCCCAAACTCAGGTTTGTTATTATTGTATGTAGTACTAGCGGTCCCAGCAAACGTCGTTTTGTTCCGGCCCAGTCTCGCCTCAGATCTGGTTGTCAGATTTTGTTTTATATATACGTATAGTAACTGAAACTCAATACCCAGTCATAGGATATACTTATTTCGAACTTGAGCATGTAGAAGAGTCATAATAAGTCACTATATTTTGCAAATGGTATATCTTTACACGAACGTGTAATCCGGGTAAACAAAACATAACAGCATAAAACCTTGGTTCAGAATCCAAATATCACCCAAAAAGAAGAAAGCACAACGTAATTGCAATTAATGTTCTCGCACAGCTTTTCTTCGAAACCAATTTAAGAGCTTATCATGTTTACAACCTGGTCAATAAATATACCCTCTGACATATTGGGAGTGCAAAATTACAGTGACAAACTGTAGACTACGAGAAAATTGAAAGGCTACTTAAAAATAGTAAGTGTCTAAACACACTATGCTGCAGTTACCAAAGTTCCGCGGCTAATTTTATGTTCGGACGTATTCGGCTGATATGACACACCATCAGCGCCGAACTTACTTAAAATGTGTGCTCTTCATGTGTAACTAAACACACTATGCCGCAGTCACGCGAACGAAATTCCGTGGCTGATTTTACGTTCTGACCTTTCAGCTTAATGTGTCGTCAGTAATTCAAATAGCAATGCAGGCGTAATAATGCCGAACTTCGGTCGCGTAACTTCGGCACAGTGTGCTTAGACACTAAATAACAAAAGCATAAGCATATTTATTGTGAAGCGTAGTGTTCCAGTCCTTGAAGTGAGTGTTCCGTCCTCAGATACGCGCTGGCGGGGTCGGGCGCGGCGCAGCACGCGTTCGCGGTGCACCCGCGCACGGGCGTGCTGTCGCTGGCCAACACGCGCGCGTGGGCGGCGTGGGGCGCGGGGGCGGGGCCGCGCTCGCTGAACGTGTCCGCGTCGGACGGCGCGCACGCCGCCTTCGCGCGCGTCAAGCTGGCGCTGGCGCCCGCCAACCGCGCCGCGCCGCACTTCCCGCACGTCGTGCACGAGGCGCGCGCGCAGGAGAACCGCCCGCCGCCGCTGCTGCTCACCACGGTAATACTCAACGCAACGACCGAGCCTCGGCATATATTATTATTAAAAATATACAAAGTTTATTGTACATTACAACTTTATCGATTAGAATCGAGACCTAAGATTATTAATGATTAATAATAAATAAAAGAAAACAATAACATCTCCATTCGTCTTCGCCGCATCGTTTCGATACATCGATTCTGAAATAAAACGATTCAGGATTGGTGCATCGAACTTGTTCGCTATCGCGCTCAGGATTATGTTTGGATAAGATTTGAACCTATTCAAAACTCAGCTCATCGTCTTGACAATTCCTCGATTCTCAGTATTGTTAATTTTGTACCTATAAGATTTTGCGTGATTTCTCCATACAATAAAATGAATTCATTTCACAAGATGGGATCATATGATGGGCACGGTCAGATGACCGTGAAAAAATTGCAGGATTTCACAGAGCGGTGGACATCCTGAGCCCGATAATTATATATCATAAAAGCATTAATTTGTAATATATTAAGATACTTTAAAGATTTCCAACTTCTTTTATCTGGTATCGTTATAGCATTTAAAATAACGTCAGTGCCGTTAATATGGTTCAGCAGTTCAGAAGCAAAAAATTTTCAATCACATTTGTTTTTTCATCGCAGGTGAAAGCATACGACGAAGACCCCGGCGAATACGGCACCATCACTTACTCGATACCGTCCACCCGGCTGCGCGAGACGTTCGCGATCGACGCGTCCAGCGGCGCCCTGACGGCGCTCGTGCCGCTGGACCGCGAGCGGCGCGCCGAGTGGGAGGTGCCCGTGACCGCGAGCGACGGCGGCGGGCTGCTGCGGCACACGACGGTGCGCGTGCGCGTGGCCGACGCGAACGACAACGCGCCGCAGTTCCCGCTGCGCGAGTACCGCGCCAGCGTGCCGCACGACCGCCCGCCCGGCGCGCCCTTCCTCACGCTCGCCGCCGCCGACGCGGACGCGGGCGAGAACGCGCGCCTCACCTACTCCGTGTACGAGGGCGACGTGAAGACGGACGCGACCGGCCTCTTCGCGGTCGACCCGCACACTGGCGCGCTCTCCTTCGCCAGGGACGCTTCCAGCTTTGGTAAGTTGCAAAAACATTTAATTAATACATTTCCCGTTTCTTGGTAGAAAATTGCTAGTAGGCAATTCCACTCCCGTTGCACCGTGATGTTTTATAGCCTAAAGTCTTCCTCGATAAAACAAGTTTTTTTCTAATTCAATCTGTAGTTTCTGAGATGAGCGCGATCAAATAAACAATAAAACAATAGTAGATTGTTGAACTTCCCCGTACTACGAATGGTCTATTCCTTTACCCAAAGGTTGTCTGGAAAAATACGCCTTTTAGGTTATATTGGACATATATATTTATATATCTATTACACCAATCACATACATTGCTCTGATACCAAAGTAAGTAGCTAATGCTCTTGTGAATTTTGTAAAATGATCGAACGAATCTTGTTGCTCCATACAAAATTTTGCATCCCCGTTTCACCCCCTAAGGGAATAAATTTTGAAAAATCCTTTCTTAGTGGACCACATCGGGAAGTTCCCCTTGACCACATCGGGAAGTCACCAAGCACTGAGCATTCATATCTCTGTCAGTCAGGACTTTGTATTTTTATTATATATAGATAATGTAGCTTTATATATTATAGGTTACTTAGTAACGGAGATACTAAAGTCATAAACATAAACTTGAGCTTTTATTGAAGCCTTGCGTTCATTTTAAGACTCTTTTTACGTCTCGAGTTCTCTTCAAGGTTTGAGCTCTTTCGAAGGTTTGAGCTCTTTTGAACGTTCGAGCTCATTTGAAGGTTCAAGCTCTTTTGAAGGCTCGAGCTCTTTTGAAGGCTCGAGCTCGTTTAAAGCCTCGAGGCATGGCTCAGAGAGCTAGCAGCTTGGCTAAGCTCGGGGCACCAAGCCTACCGAGCTCACTGAGCCTTGCCATTCCGCCTCGAGGCTTCAAAAATAGGACTCGAAGCCTCGAGTCTGGTACATCACTATTTGGCCCTGGCATCCGATTACATTTAAGATGAGTATGTTTTTAGCATTTTATTTATTACCTTTCCCGGTGAGGGTTTAATACTATATTGACCCGACCGGAAATCGAACTCGGGACCTCGTAGCGGCGACGCTTTGAAATCAGTCAAAATAATATAGGTATTAATAAGAACAATATTACTGCAGCGTCCCGCTCCGTGCAAGTGTGGGTGCGCGCGCGCGACGGCGGCGGGCTGGCCGGCGAGGCGCCCGTGGCCGTGTACGTGCTGGGCCCGGGCGAGCGCGCGCCGCGCCTGCTCGCGCCGCCGCCCGACCTGTTCCTGCCGGAGGACGCGGCGCGCGGCACGCTCATCGCCGAGCTGCGGCCCGACGCGCAGGGCCCGCCCGCCCGCCTGCGCCTGGCGCCGGGGCTGGGGCCGCGCGACCTGTTCCTGCCGGAGGACGCGGCGCGCGGCACGCTCATCGCCGAGCTGCGGCCCGACGCGCAGGGCCCGCCCGCCCGCCTGCGCCTGGCGCCGGGGCTGGGGCCGCGCGACCTGTTCCTGCCGGAGGACGCGGCGCGCGGCACGCTCATCGCCGAGCTGCGGCCCGACGCGCAGGGCCCGCCCGCCCGCCTGCGCCTGGCGCCGGGGCTGGGGCCGCGCGACCTGTTCGCGCTCGACGCCGCCGGCCGCCTCGTGCTCGCCGGACAACTCGACAGGGAGACGGCTGCGGAACATGTCATCGGTAAAAACATTTGATTCATTTCCTAAATAATAATACCTAAATTTTACCCCGCATCTTTCATGATACCTGTGGCCGTAGTGCGAATCGAAGCGAAATTTACTCGATCGAACTCATCGAGCGCATTCACGTAAATTTATATGGGATCGAAGCAGCGCTGTCTAGTGACTAACGTTTACATTAAAATAATCTCATATAAATTCACGTTTACGCGCTCGATGCGTTTGATCGAGTAAGTCTCGCTCTTACACCTCTTACGTCTCTATCTCGCTCACTACGGCCTCTGAACACTATCCAGACTCTGTATCTGCAGAAGCGATAGGTCCGAATCACTCGCGAGTAGATTTCTACTTACTGATGTAGCCCCAATGAAAATCAGTAGAATGCCCGACGTGAATGATGCAAAAAAAAAAGTGTGAATCTAGCAACTAGTCTCGAGTCTTAAGGCATACGTTTTCTCGTTTAACTTGCAACCATAATTTCGTGACTAATGTATTTAGCGATCGAGTATATAAACACAATAGTTGTATTTTTCAGTAGATATATCCAATTCGACTGTGTATCCCTCTCCAGGCATAATCGCGGAGGGCGCGGGCAGCCCGGCGCCGGCGAGCATGGCGCAGACGCGGCTGCACGTGCTGGACGTGAACGAGCACGCGCCCGCCTTCCACGCGCAGCCCTACGTCGTGCACGTCGCCGAGAACGCGCCGCCGCACTCCAGCCTCGTGCAGCGTGAGTGCACGCACACTGTCATCATTAACACACCATTTCAATAACACAGTAGTAACCGGTAGTAGAGTGATATAACAATATTATTATATCACTCTAGTACTGGTTACTACTGCGATGCATACCACATATTCAAAGTGACGATTTACTTGCGGACTTCTTCGTACTGTTTCCTTATCCTGTTACAGATTCAGATTAATTTATTTGTCTTTAAACGGGTTACACAGAAGTTTTACAATCAATATAACGTCCGGCCTATTTAGCCATTGACAAATAGCATGCAAATGTTTATAAGTTTCTAATAAAATTTAATAATTTTCACGGTAGCTCAATTGGTTGAGCGTTTGGCCCGGTTAGACAGAAAGTGCTGGTTTAAGTCCCGCCCGTGCGCAAATTTTTGGTTTCTTATTTCATCTTTATGTATATAAAACATGACACTGAGAGTATTAAAAACTTTCTGCCATTAGACGAATTAAAGTTTTTGTAACATTGCGATTTTATAATTTGTGCCACCTAACTAATGTTATATCTAACAAGGTTTAATGGTTTTATGTTTTAGGTTATATGGTCCACGTGTTTGCCGTTTAGCATCTAAGATTACAATTCGTGACGAACCTCACTTTCTGTTTTCCAGTAATGGCGGATGACCCTGACGCGGGCTCCAACGGAGAAGTGCGCTTCTCGCTGGTCAACGAAGGCACCGATGGCGAGGAGGGTGGCTCGTCTGCTGGACTCTTTTCTGTGGATCCATACAGGTACCATTTTTTTTTTCAAATTATATGATCTTTGACCTGGTTAAATACAAAAAAATAACGGTATAGTGAGGGTTTTAATTTAAATCTCCGTATGACTAATTTTAAAGCTTCAATATTAGTTGTTAAAGATGACAAAAACCCGACTACTCAAAACACGCTCTAAAAAGTAGGAAACAAGATAATTGTCTTCGAAATTAAAATTATTATGTACAAACTAGTTAAAGTTACCGACTAGTAATTATAAAACTTAATGTATTTTTATACGCCATACTTAATTTTAACGTATTCGATATGCATATTCATAAAAAAATTATCCTTTATATTATTTACTATCGGACCCGGCGAACTTCGTTCTGATTTATGATTATTTATTATTAAATTCGGGGCCAAGACAAATTCAAAACAGTAAAAGATTAAATCTTGCTAACATCTTATAAAGCTGAGACCACCGATGGCGTCAAGTTACTTTTTTACGAGATGAATATTTTTTGACCTTCAAAGTCTTGTATTCGATTTTTCTTTTTAAAGAATGAAGAAATAACCACAGTCCAAAATTGAAATGTCATTAATCAATAGATGCTTTAATATTTTTATACAATTAAAAAAATGGACGCTTTTGTGTATCATTTTAGACGTACTTTCACCTTCTAACGGGTTTTCAGTTAATCCGAGACACACTAATATTACAATTATATTTACTAATTGAATTCAGGGATTTTATTTTATCAATTTATTAAGCATTTTGTTCAGAAGTAAAATATAAAAAAATATAATAACTGAAATATCGTGTTGCGTTGTAATAGCGGCTGGGTGACGACCACGGGCCCGCTGGACCGCGAGGCGCGCGCGGAGCACCGGCTGTCGGTGCTGGCCAGCGACGCGGCCGCGCCGCCCGCGCGCCGCTCCGCGCGCGGCACGCTCGTCGTGCGCCTCGTCGACTACAACGACTGCCCGCCCGCCTTCCTGCAGGACCACTACCACGCCGAGGTGGGCTCCCCTTCGTCCGCCGATATGCTACCGGCCGGTCCGAGAGATAAAAGTCATAAAAATCATTTATTTATGCAAATAGGGCTATTGAGGACAATTTTACACGTCCAAATATAAATATGATGGGTTAAGATCTACATTGTATATGTTTATCTATCAAACGTTAATTAAAAAAAATGGCTTTAAGAACCTCCAAGTCATTTTAAAAAAACCTATCCATAGACACCCCGCACACATAGCAATTTTTTTTTGTTTTAGTTTCATGTACGGGAGCCCCCCTTATATCATTATTTTTAATTGTTTTGTATAAAAATTGTAAAGCGGTTAATAGGATAAATCTTCGTCCTATTTTCAACAGTGTGATGCTTATAATTAAATAATAAAGTGGCTGTGACATACGGACGGACGGACGGACAGACAGACAGAGAGACAAGACTTGACGAAACTATAAGGGTTCCGTTTTTTGCCATTCGGCTACGGAACCCTAAAAAGGGAGTTTGAGTGTGACGGTGGTGTGTGCGCGCAGGTCCCGGAGGACGCGGCGCCGGGCACGGTGGTGGCGCGGCTGCGCGTGCGCGACGCGGACGCGGCGGGCGGCGCGCTCGCGTACTTCGTGGCGGGCGGCGACGCGCGCGCGCGCTTCGCGCTGCGGCCCTCCGGCGAGCTGTTCGTGGCGCGCGCGCTCGACCGCGAGGCCGCGCCGCTGCACGACCTCACCGTCGCCGCCACCGACGGCAAGTTCACGGCATACACCAGCGTGCGCGTCGCCGTGCTCGACGTCAACGGTGAGTCAACTCGAACGGGTAATGGACTCAATTCGTTTTGTCTTGGCATCACTCCGTGAGGACTAAGATGGTCATCGAGTCGTAAAATACTAAAAATGAATTGTAAAGAAAATACACAGTCAAACCGACCTTTTGCATTTATAATAGAAATAAAATTATGTTATGTTTTTCCCCTTAAAGGATAACATAAACTTACAAAATGAACATAACGCGATTACACGAACATTAGGACTTAATAAGTTAATTAATATATTTTTTAACCTCGCTACTTTTTGTCTTAATAGTTTCTCTTTTTTACCTAAATATGCATAATAATAACACTTGTACTGTTATTTATTCTGTGTAAAATCTAAACTTGCGAGGAGTGTGAGGAGTGCGCGACGCAGGCGTGCTATGCATCCGATTCAGTTGAAATATTTTGCAAACGAGTCTAAATGCAAGCCGCACGCATGCCACACGCTACTCTTCTCTATAAAAGCTGTAACCTACCGTCTTACCGAATATATAGCCAAGTTGTCATCAAAGTCCAGTGTTTTCATTTTTCTACACCTACTGCATGTCTACACCGCCTACAGTAAGATATGATATCTAATGCGAAAAAATTACTTCGCAGACAACCCGCCGTACTGCCTCCGCCATCGATACTACGCGGAGCTGCCGGAGGACGCGGCGAACGGCACTCGCGTGATGCAGCTGGCCACCGGCGACGCGGACGAGCCCGCCGAGCCGCGCCTGCGCCACTACCTCACCGGCGACTACGCGCACCACTTCGCTATCGATAAGGTAACGCTCGCAGACTTGACGGCACGCGCCGTGCAGCCGGCCACTGGACGGCGATCAGCCGACTGCTAGCTGACTGAAGACCACGCAAACCACTTTGGTATCGATAAGCTTATGTAGCGACACCTATGATTAACCACTGTCACTACATTTCAACGCAACACGCTGACTCGGCTCGACGCGACTAGATGGCGCTATAGTCGAAGTATGGAGACTGAACCGCGATATTTAAGATTTAGAGCGGACTAACTATATATGGATAAACCAAGACGGTGACCATCGGACCTTGGCCATAACACCCGGTCGGTAGGAAGCGCTTCCCTTTGCCTTCCTAACTCAGTTGCGCCAAACTTATATCGACAACGCATCACTAGCGAGGCACGTCGGAGAGAACGGATGAACAGATATCATTTAAATTGAACCCAAATTCTGTACCATTCTGTGCGACTGGGAACAAAGTGTTACAAACCGTTTGAGAGAGTGTGCTTACCTTGACACCATCGTGGTCGTTGG
This sequence comes from Pyrausta purpuralis, assembly GCA_963924145.1. NCBI lineage: Eukaryota > Metazoa > Arthropoda > Insecta > Lepidoptera > Crambidae > Pyrausta > Pyrausta purpuralis. The sequence continues at coordinate 32,650,524 of OZ001645.1, forward strand.
CTATTTTCAACCCCACTGTCATTCACTTTTAAGGGTTTGTTTAAAAAAAAAATTACGCTTACAGTAACACAATCTACGTTATATTTTTATAACGGGCTAAAAAAAGATTCTTATTTTGATATGTATGTTCGTACGTCATTTACGTATTCATATGTTGATCCGGTTTTCAGTAAAATATTTATTATATTCAGGAGGTTTTAGTATTTTGACCAACTTCATACTGGTCTTAATAAATAATAATAAGCTATTCAAAACGTCAGGCAAAAACATAAGGTTTCATTCTTATTGTAGTGGCGATCGCATTAATTATCGAATGGAAGTTTATTAATAAGTAGATCTGACTGATCAAAAGTTGAAACATAAAAATATAGTAAAAAATAGCTTCCATATTTTTGCAAGCAGACATTTAAATAATTCTTCTTCATTCAGGACACTGGCGTGGTGACGGTAGCGCAAGCCTTGGACCGCGAGAAGCGCGCCTCGTACAAGCTGGTGGCGCACGCGCAGGACCGCGACCGGCCCGAGTGGGAGTGCGGCTCCGAGCTGCTGCTGCGGCTCGCCGACGTCAACGACAACGCGCCGCGCTTCGCCTCCGACACGTACGCCGTCACGCTGCCCGAGGACGCGGACGTCGGCACGCTCGTGGCTAAGGTAGCGACGCTGCTTTAAACTTGTCTTTGGACTATTATATCGTATGTACACGAAACCGCGAGGAGCGGCTAGCTTAACAAAATATTTTCGTCTTTGTCAGGTTCACGCCACAGACGCAGATCTCGGTGAAAATCGTCTAGTCCGTTACTCGTTCGTAGACGAGTCGATAGAAGGGTTCGAGCTGGCGGCGGACAGCGGCATCATCACGCTGCGCGCGCCGCTGGACCGCGAGACGCAGGCCGAGCACCGGCTCGTGGTGCGCGCGCGCGACCGCGGCGCGCCGCCGCTGTCCGCCACCGCCACCGTGCGCCTCGCCGTCGCCGACGTCAACGACAACCCGCCCGAGTTCGAGTTCCGCCAGTACCGCGCCGCCGTGCCCGAGCTGGACGCGCCGGGCACGCAGCTGCTGCGCGTGCGCGCCTCCTCGCGCGACGCGGGCGTCAACGCCGACGTGTACTACTCGCTCGTCGGCGGCGACGGCCGCGACGACTTCGCCGTCGACCGCGCCTCCGGCGTGCTGTCCGTCGCGCGCCCGCTCGACTACGAGCGCCGGCGCGAGTACGCGCTCACCGTCCAGGCGATCGACGGCGGCTCCCCGCCGCTCAGCGACCGCGCCTCGATCAACATCACCGTGCTGGACGGCAACGACAACGCGCCGACGTTCTCGCAGGAGTCGTACGGCGCGCGCGTGCGCGAGGACGCCGAGCTCGGCGCCCGAGTGCTCCAGGTCATCGCCGACGACGCGGATTCCGGAGCCAACGGCCGCGTCGCGTACTCGATCGTGCGCGGCGACCGCGACGGCCGGTTCGCCGTCGACGCGGATACCGGCTACGTCTCCGTGGCGGCTCCGCTCGACCGGGAGACTGTACCCGCCTACGTCCTCGAAGTTAAGGCCCGAGATCGGGGCGTTCCGGTGCTCGAGAGTTCCACCCTCGTCAACATTGAAATAATCGATGCGAACGACAACCCGCCGCTCTTCGCTCGGGCCAACTATTCGGCCGTCGTTCAGGAGGATCGGCCCCTCGGGCACACGATCCTCAAGTTCGAGGTGTCGGACGCGGACGCGCCGCCGAACGCGGCCCCCTACACGTTCGACTTCCAGTCCGGCAACGAGATGGGCGCCTTCCGGCTCGAGCAGGACGGCTACCTGCGCTCGGCGACGCGCTTCAACCACCGCATCAAGGACCGCTACGCGCTGCAGATACGCGTGTTCGACAACGGCACCCCGCCGCTGTTCTCCGACGCCTGGGTCTACATACGGGTGATCGAGGAGTCTCAGTACCCGCCCGTCGTCACCCCTCTCGAGATCGTCGTCAACTCCTACCTCGACGAGTTTCCCGGCGGCGTCATTGGCAGAGTGTTCGCGTCGGACCGCGACGCGTACGACACGCTCGCGTATGCGATAGCCCCCGTGGACGGCGCCCCGTATCCCCCTACCGATCTCTTCGAAATCGACCCTAAAAACGGAACCCTCCGGGCCGCACCCCGACTCGACGTCGGCGACTACCGGCTCAACGTCACGGTCGACGACGGCAAATTCACCAGCTTCGCGATCGTTCGCGTCGCGGTCGTGCTCGTGTCGGACGAGATGCTCGCGCAAGCGGTCGTCGTCCGTTTCCGTGAGGTGACCGACCGCGACTTCGTGCTCAGCCACCGCAAGGGCTTCGTGCGCGCCGTCGCCGAGGCGACCGACTGCGAGCCCGCCGACGTGGTCGTCGTCAGCGTGCAGCCCTCCGGCGAGCCGGGCGAGGACGAGCCGCGCCGCGAGAGGCGGCAGGTCGCGCGGGACCTCGACGTCGCGTTCGCGGTGCGCGTCGGCGGCGAGGGCGGCGGGTTCCTGCCCGCGGACGCGCTGCGCCGGCGTCTGCACGCGCACCTCGAGCGGCTCGAGGAGCGCACGCGGCTCGTCGTCGAGGAGCTCGTGCGCGTCGCGTGCGGCGGCTGCGCGCACGGCGCGTGCGTCGAGCGCGTCGAGCCGCTCGCCGGCCTGCGCACCGTCGCCGCGGACGTGTTCGCGCTCGTCGCGCCGCCGCACCGGCTGCGCGGCGAGTGCGCGTGCGCCGGCGGGTTCGCGGGCGAGCGCTGCGACCGGCCCGCGGGCGAGCGCGACGCGGCGTGCGACGAGCCCGGCTGCCGCGAGCCGCCGCAGGTGCTGCACCTCGCCGGCGACGGGTACCTCGTGTACCGCGTGGAGCGCGGCGCGGTCGCCGGCGAGCGGCTGCTGGACGACGAGCTGACGCTGTCGCTGCGCTTCCGCACGCGGCGGGCGCGCGGCACGCTGCTGCACGCGGCCGGGCGCGTGGACTACGCCGTGCTGGAGGTGGTGGAGGGGCAGCTGCAGTTCCGCATGGAGCTGGGGTCGGGCGCGGCGCTGGCGCGCGCGGGCGCGCTCGTGGCGGACGGCGCGTGGCACGAGGCGCGGCTGGAGCGGCGCGGCGCGGCCGTGCGGCTGACGGTGGACCGCCGCAGCGCGCACGCGCAGGCGCCGCCGCCCGCCGCCGTGCTGGACGCGCGCGCCGACCGCCTGCTCGTCGGCGCCGAGCTCGTGCGACACGCACACGCCCTGGCCCCGGAACAGGTACCTGTTTCAAATCAAACATTTTTTAAATCCTTATTTTATTTACTTTGAGGCATCGTTTCAAGAGGCGGCGGGAACAAAATATATATTTTAAAACATTTTGTACATTTTGTCTGATTAGCTCATTACGAAATGTCGGCAAATAATCCCAGTGGCTAGAGCTCTAACCTTGCCTAACATTAGGTATTTAGATATACAGGTAGGTAGGTAAGTAAGTGGTGTTAAATCGCAAGAATTTCGATTTCGTTCTCCCGGTACTTCTTCCACGTTTAGATATATTACTGTTTTTTTTAAAGTAAAATTCGCAATCGAATAACCACACGAAAAAAGTTCGATTTATGCGAGGATCGCCGTCCTGATAAGTTGTGTTATCGATAGGTATATCGATGCGTGCATATGCCCCTCTTACGAGCGCCGATGGTGACGGATATGGGTCCGTCGGCCGGCCGCCGAACGTGTCGCTCTGACGTGATCGTAGAATGTACGACGGCGGCACGCTTACGTTTCCGTATGGCAATAGCTCAATGTTAATGTTATGAAATGAAACATTCGGCATAATGTTAACTGCCAGTTTTAGCTCATCATATCCGCTCATCGCGTCGGCGTCTTCTCGACGGCCGAAGCGTCCTAACAGTGTTCGTTCGGCCCAGGTGACGTACGGCTTCCACGGCTGCATTTCCGATCTGCGTCTGGGCGGCGCTGTGCTGCCGCTGGCGGAGGGCGCGGCTCGGGGCGGCGCGGCGCTGGTGCGGCGCGTGCGCGCGCGCGTGGCGCCCGCCTGCCCCGCGCTGCCGCCGCCCTCGCCCTGCGCCTCCTACCCCTGCCTCAACGGCGGCTCGTGCCGAGAGGCGCCCGCCCTGCTCGAGGCCGAGCCCGCCGGGAACGAGCTCGACGGGTACCAATGCACTTGCCATGCGAGATTCCTCGGACCGAGATGCGAGGTGAGATCGAATGTTCGAAATGTATACTGATAAACTTGTCCATGATATTCATATAAATGAAATAAGAAACCAAAAATTTGAGCACGGAATTGACAACATTTCAAAATTTTCATATGGACATTTTATTTTATTCCTGAATGAATTTCAAAAATTAAGGCACCCATATTTTTTCATTTTAATTTCTTTTCAGTATTTTCTCTAATAATAATATTTTAAAAACTCTCCATTCTAAAAGAGCGTAAGTACAGGAAGTTGGATGTTTTGAGGAGACGTCTTTGCTATATTCGATAAAAAAAATATCTGACGTTTATAGTGTTGTGGTCTGTATCAATTGTAGAATTAAGATGTCGATATCAATGGTATATCCATTGAATATTTACTTTTAATTATGTAACATTACCTTATTTAAGGTATGTTAAAAGTAAGCAAATACAACAACGTAACAATCCTTCTTATTTAATATTATAAATATGTCTGAAAATTACTCCAATATTTTCTCATAACTACATATAGGTATCATTATATCTCGAATAAGGAATCATGATGATTATTTCGTATCTGAACTAAAAATTTGTTAGATTGAAAATGTTTTTTTTAATAACCTTTAATTTACCACATCGTAATTTATCGATAATGTCCAATACAATACCGGAAACAACAACAACACTAAACGTCAAAGTGACAACTGACAGTAAGCTCAAAGTTCAAAAGCATTTTTTTCTACATGAAATGTCATTCCAGAGGCGTAACGAGTGAAATGGCAACTTCCATGGTCTTTTTAGTCTATTTTACTTTAAAAATAAAGCGGAAAAAAACTGAAAAAATGTTCAACGTGTTTAGAAATGCAAAATCTTCAAATGGTTTTTGAATTTTCTTACCTTTACAAAAATGAAATGTTGTCAATTGAATTTATTCCGTAAAGAATAACTACTTGGTCCACTGTTGCATAAACAGACCGTAAGATGGCGCTAAACGTCACGCATAATGATGTATCCATAAGAGACTACAAATTTCGCAAGGTCGTACTGACAGCACGGTAGCTCAATTGGTAGAGCGTTTGACCCGGTTCGAGCCAAGAGGTTGCTGGTTCGAGTTCCGCCTGTGCGCAAATTTTTGGTTTCATATTTCGTCTTTATAAATATGAAATATGACACTATACCCTGGAAGTCCTCAAATTGACGCCTTGGAGGTCAAAGTGATAAGAGGGAAGATCAAATCTCGACCTTTTCTCAAACCCCCAAAGTATTATATTTTTTTATATTTCTTTAATGTAATATTACAAAAACAACAAACAACAATGCCTTGTATATGCAAATAAAGAAACAAAAAAAAAGACACTGTAAAAAACATTCTAAACCATTGTCCATGATATTTTTTGATATTTTTTAACTACGTGAGACATCGTTTTCCACGAGTGCAGGGGAGCACTGACCGTTCTTAAATTCGTGCACCACTGCATAAGTTTTTCTGGAAGCACTAACCGTTCACACTCACCTCGGCGCAGGTGGACACGGACCCGTGCGCGTCGCAGCCGTGCCTGCACGGCGGCTCGTGCGCGGCGGCGGGCGGCGCGTTCCGCTGCGCGTGCGGCGCGGGGCTGGCGGGCGCGCGCTGCGAGCGCGGGCGCTGGTGCGCGCCGGGCGTGTGCGCGCACGGCGGCGCGTGCGAGGAGGGCGAGTGGGGCCCGTCGTGCCGCTGCCGCGGGTACTTCGGCCCGCGCTGCCAGCACGACGTGGACGAGTGCGCCGGCGAGCCCTGCCTCAACGGCGCCACGTGCCTCAACGAGCCCGGCTCCTTCCGCTGCCTCTGCCCGCCCGACAAGACCGGTAACGACACTCCGCTCAATCGATTTCTTAATTAGTTAAATAATTTTCTTATATTATTTAGTACCTATTTTATTTTTCATTGCATAGACAAAATATAGTAAAAATGGCGAACTTAATACTTCAAGCATTCTTCACCTTTCAACGAGCTATCGACTTCGAGTTCGGTTTAAAAAACGGCATCTTTCAAGCGTTCGGCGGTACTCTATATGAACGTTCGTTTTCAGTGTTGCCTAGGTTATAACATACTACTTTTGACATGTACAGGAATGAACTGTGGGAACCCGCTGTACTCGGATGCCGTGATGGCCGGCGGGGTGAGCGCGGACGGCGCCCGCGTGCTGCGCGACGCGTGGCGCTGGGCGTGCGAGGCGCGCTGGCCGCTGGCCGCCGCCGCTGCCGTCTTGCTCGCCCTCTTACTAGTCGCTATCGCTCTGCCGCTGGCGTTGCGGAAACGGTCTCGGCGCCGCGATTCCCGCTCCGGCGTCACCCAACCGCTCAACAGCGAAAAGATACCTCCCGCTCGCTCCAAAATGTCCAACTTGGAAGCGGTGGCGGGGCGGCGCGAGCGGCCGGCCTCGTGCGCGGAGCCGCCGCCGCTCAACAACGTGGACACGCTGCGCAGCTACGGCTCGGCGGGCGACGAGCTCGAAGGCATTCCGCCCGACTACCGCCGCAACCTCAACATCGACCCCGCGCACGACCGCAAGCCCTGGTCCGAGCAGATGCATCTGCACACCTTCGTCGATAACAAAATTTACAATGGTGAGTGATGATTGTGCGTAATCCGTACTAAAAGTTCGGTCTGTTAAGTCGAAGGTATAAAACGTATAGCATCTTTTATTTTCTCTGTACAGGCGGGAAGAAGTCCCGTCTGTTCAGTATATAAAAGGTTAAGATGGAAACTAACTCCCTAGTGGCGTAGATATCCCTTAACCTAAGATACTAAGTCCCTAGAGCCCTAGCCCAGCCTAACAATAGATACTTAGATATAATAAGGATGTTGTGGAAGGATAGCTGCTCCCAGGTTGCCCAGGGTAGCAGCGTTAGGACGGTAGGTAGGTGGCGTGGACCCGCTGCCAGTCTGGCAGGCTCACCAGACTGATCATAGTGACGGCTAAAGGTGTCTTGGCCGCAGCGGAGGGAAATGAGAACCAACACGGACGGTTGATATCTAGTTTATTGTTGTTACGATACATGTATTTATGATTTAATTGTATGTAAACATATAAAGGTTTATGCTTGTGTGCCGCCGGTGTGAGTGCCGACGTTGCTTGCTGGGTCCATCGGTCAGCTGCTGCGATGTAGGTCGCCGTGGTTGTCGCAATGTACGATCCTAGCTCGTACATATTGGCATCTTCAAAAAGAGAGAGGAAGAAGATGCGGCCCCATCTCCTGGTTTCTAGTGATGTGTCTCGAAGATGCGATGTACTGCTAGCGCCATCTGTGGTTTTTGTTGGCGTCATCTGCTTGTTGACCCGTTGCAGCTGTTGCGTTGACTCGATGGAATGTTGTTTGTTATTGGCTTGATAATGATCCATGAAGTGAGTTGATGATGAGGTAATCTGATGTCGACGACTCTGACCCGTCCAAAGTCCCGATGCCTGGACGAGCTGGTTATATCCCTCCGGGGAGACGATGTTGGTGTACAAGCCTTCTGGCTTGCACAAAGGCGAGAAGAGAGTACATGCCTCCTTGCCTGTACTCCAAATGTGCTGTTTGTGACTGCAAGCGTCCTGGCCTGCACCGTGTTGATGATGATGGCAAGCCTCCTGGCTTCCATCGATGAATTGAAGATTGCAGCCTCCTGGCGTGCAAGGATAAGTAGCCTCCCTCCGTGGAGACGATGATGGTGTACAAGCCTCCTGACTTGTACTAGGGCGAGAAGAGATTACACGCCTCCTAGCCTGTACTCCAAATGTGTTGCTTGTGGCTGCAAGCCTCCTGGCCTGCACCTTGTTGATGATGATGATGGCAAGCCTCCTGGCTTCCATCGATGAATTGAAGATTGCAGCCTCCTGGCGTGCAAGGATAAGTAGCCTCCCTCCGTGGAGACGATGATGGTGTACAAGCCTCCTGACTTGTACGAGGGCGAGAAGAGAGTACACGCCTCCTAGCCTGTACCCTCAGTGTTTATTTTTGCCGGCAAGCCTCCTGGCCTGCACAGTGTTGATGATGATGGTAAGTCTCTTGGCTTCCATCGATTAATTGAAAATTGCTGCTTCCTGGCGTGCAAAGATAAGTTGGTGAGACCCTCACGTTGAGTATTGATCAGATCCTCTTCGAAGTTGGTTCATGATGTGATGATGTTCTGCTCGTTCGCTCCTCCTCTTCTTGATGATGTTTTTGTTCTTCTTTGTACTGAACAGCATGCGGTGGTGTTTCAGTTACTGGTGAGACCCGCTTCTGGGAGGCCAGTAACCGAACCGCTACTGTCAGTTATCGATCTTCTTTCTTCTTAGATGTTAAATTTGCTTGATGCTTGCTACTTCCTAAGAAGTTGATCCTCCGTCGGTTGATCCTCGGGATGTTAATAAGACAAAACAAGGGAATAGGTAAAGGTTGATAATAGTTACAATGTAATATTTGTTTATACCTATTTAAGTCCCTGTCGAGCCACGTTAATGTTAAAGTCAATGATAAATTGATGTTAATAAGTAAAGATGTAGGTAGGTGATCGTAAGTCACCGTTATTCCCTATAATGCCAATGTTTGTTTGTCATAAACTAAGGCGGGATGCAGGTGGTTGTAAGGCACCTGACCCTGTAATGCGCTTGTTTTGATAATTGCTAAATTTGGTCTCTTTGATTTGAGTCCCAATAAAATGATAAGCTTAAACTTGGTCTCCTTGTTGAGTCCCAAGGAAGACTTGAGCTCCTTGCTGAGCTTCAAGCCATGATAGTGCTAAAACTTGAGCTACTGATGAGCCTCAAGTTACGTTTGTTTGCTTGCTAAAACTTGAGCTACTGATGAACTTCAAGTTATGTTAAATTACTAGATATCAACCATCAATTTTTGCTGCAGCAAAAATTGATGGTTGATATCTAGTTTATTGTTGTTACGATACATGTATTTATAATGATTTAATTGTATGTAAACATATAAAGGTTTATGCTTGTGTGCCGCCGGTGTGAGTGCCGACGGTGCTTGCTGGGTCCATCGGTCAGCCGCTGCGATGTAGGTCGCTGACGCCGTGGTTGTCGCAATGTACGATGCTAGCTCGTACATTCTCATTCTCTGATCCTCTTCCGTATTGTAATAGTTATTGTTATTCGGGGAGACGACGGATCTAACAATATTAAAATCATAAAAATCGACCCACACGTTCTCGAGTTAAAGTGGTGTAGCCATCTGGTTAAATCAGCCAGTTAATTGACACAAAGTTTCACGATTTGGCGTAATGAAAGCTAGCCTTTTGATGACCGACCTGGTTCGGCCAAATGAAGATATGCTATCAAAGTTCGTCGTCATAATAGTTAGAAGAAGTAATATTTTACAGTCTTTATAAAAAAAAAAACACTAAGTTCGGTAAATAAATATAAGGTTAGTTTATTGTTATCATTAAGAATTATTCGTCTAGATGCTTTTTTGCAATATTTCAATTTTGCAAATTATGAAGTCAAAGTGTCCCTAATCAAACATCAAAAATTCGACGATATCTGATTTAACTGATTGACTACACGACGTTCAGTCATTTGGCTTAACATTGCGTTCAACGATTTGGCTAGTTGACGTTCAGTCATTTAATTAAATTTGGGCGTTTTATTAACTGCTTAGCCATTCAAATAACTGACTGATTTAACCAGATGGCTGGGATATAACTAACACGATTTTCTTTTACGTATACAGGGTGGCTGGTCACGCGACGTTTAATTGTTTTTTCGATTAGGCATGTTGAGGGGTATCTGAAATACCGCCATGTATGTTTCGCGATTTTTTCAATTGTATCTTCATGAGTAGTATTATTATACAGGAAATATCTAGATAAAAGTTATGATATTGTTGGTCCAAAGAAAAAATAAGAAAAATTGCACTCCGGGAGTGCCGGCAGAAGTGAAAACTTGAATATCAACGTTGTGCATTTTTGATTTTTTGGAATAGTTAGGGAATAATTTTGAATGAATTGCTCTTATTATCAATATAAAAGTACTATCATTTTTGTGATAGAATACAATAATAATAATAATAATAATACCATAATAATAATAATAATAATAATAATTTTATAGAATACAATATTTATTTATTGCGCTATCGTACACAAACATTACAATTTATATTATATTAAATTGCATTAAAAAGTTTATCTCTCAGAAAAATCAACTTACATCCATAATTTCGCCAACCGTCTTACGGTTTTTCGATCAGCCCACGTGTCCTGACGCGAGTTTCACATTTTTCCCCCATCCCACAAAAGTGCTCAACGCCGCTAAAGAAGTTTTCACTTCAAAAAACATGAATTATATTACCCTCAACCCCAAAGTTTTATAACGGATTTTTAAAAAGAGTAGCATACGCCCGAGAATGTTCGAGTGAACAAGAACGAAGGCAGAAGAACGCAGAAGAAGCTTAACGTATATTAGTGGGAACGGATAAGCTTTTAGACGATTCCAACAACTCTTAAACCCACGTGTATCTGTGTATTACGGTTGGTGGCGGCAGGTGGCACGTACATACGTAGGGGTTTCAGATATCCCACAACATGCCTGACCTTAAAAAACACGTAAAATGACCGGCCACCCTGCACATATCGACGGCAGTAAACGTAATTGCTGTAAGTACCAAAAATGGCGTAAGTAGACTAAACGCACAGTCATCACATTTACTAAAGATTACGGGTCAAATTGTCGAAAGTGTGTTTTTTGTACTAATTCACTTACTTAATATATTTTTCCAGTCTAATAGTAAACTTTTTAAATTGTTTTTCGGCTCTGTTCTAAAATTGGGTTTTGGCACTTAAAGCATTCACGTTTGTATACCGTAAGGTGCAGCTGGGCTTTTAGGTAATTTTCATGAGGCTCAAGATACAGGAATTCGAAACGCTCACAAGTTGTATACGCTTTTTTAAAATCATCATACGATAACAAATAATGAATGTCGCTTTTCATGATAGATCTCAAAGGCAGCAAGAGCCGGTCGCGCACGCGGTCGCCCGGCGCGCTGCGGCGCGGAGGGGTGGGGGTCGGGGCGGGGGCGGGGGCCGGGGTGGGGGGGCCGGGCGAGCCGCACCTCGTGGGCGGCTACCACTGGGACTGCTCGGACTGGTGCGGCGGCGGCGGCGCGCTGCCCGGCATCAGCGAGGTGCCCGGCTCCGAGCGGCCCGACTCCTCGTCCCCGCCCTCCCCGCCCTCGCCGCGCTCGCCGCCCGCGCCGCGCCGCGCCCGCGCCGCCCGCTCGCCGCGCGCGCCCGACTCCGCCGGCGACTCCGCCACCGACGACCGCGACGCGGACACTCCACGATTCGCCGACGGTGAGTTGCGACTAGCGCATATGCTTGGAGGCGAGTAAGAAGTCAGGGCATAAAAATCTAGTTTGGGGACCCGGCAGGATGGCTGGACATCGTAGAGATCGCAGGATTGGGCATTCCTCGTATTCGACTGGAGGCGTTGTGCGGTGACACACCGCTTCCTAGATTATCGTGTGTGTGTATTGTATGATATCATAAATATTGGACACCGACATTGCTCTGATTCCATGTAAGATGCTGACTCACTTATGTTATGAAAGATTGAATTTAATTATTATTTCCCCCTATCATTTTATCAGGTTTGGCCTCTAAACATCGTTCGATTGCAATCCAATAATACCGAAACATGTTCCAGCGTCGTCGTACCTGCTGCACCCGGACGAGTACCTGCCGCCGCCGGACGGCTGCCGCTCGGCGCCCGCGTCCGACTGCGAGCCGCTGCGCGCGCGCACGCTGCGCGAGCCCGACGCCGCCAGCCTCATCACCATGCTCGGTGAGTGCCCGCACTTACATGTATCATATGGCAGCGTCGGCGTGACACGAGTGCTGTAGCTACCTCTAGATCACAGCTAAAGATTTGAGTTGAATGAAAGAGCTTTAGAGAGAGCTTCGGGCGGGCGGACGCAAAGACAAAAAACTTACATGTCCCGTAGGTATCTGCAATACAGTTCCATAATTCTTTTCATAATTGAAAATTAAATTTATAAAATAAGTATCTAATGAGATTAAGTCAGGCCGCAGCTTTAAACAATTTAAAAAAAAATATTTTCTCACGCTCTTGACTGAGGTTAGGAATGAGGATATCAGGTATGATTTGTGTTAAATTGTACAAACGAAACCTCAGCCATATTGTGTCACTTCATTGAATGTTCGACACATTCTGACAATTGGGTTGTAATAAGATGGATTGATTGAATAAACTTGAAGGTCAAGGCAATTGGGATTACGAGTCCGGAATCTAATGTTGAAGGAGAGCAATGACAGGAGAGACGGAGAATCTTTACGGAAATTCACTATTTTGTAGAGGCACATCAGGTCGTAGTATGTGCGGTGTGATTCTAGAGTCATCAGATGGAATTCACGTAGCCTATCATCGTAGGTTGCAACCTTTTCCTGCAACCGAGTCTATAGAATAAAGAGCTGAGGAACCTTTTTTGGACGCGTTCAATACGTTGTGTGTGGACTTTGTAAAATGGAGACCAAATGACTGTTTTAAATTCTAAAACACATCTTACTAACGCTCTGTAGAAGTAGATCAGACTGCCAGGGTTTCTAAACTCTTAAGTACAACGTAAGATGAACCCCAGCATACCGTTGCATTTATTTATAATGTGATCGTAGTGAGCGTGAAATGTGAGCTTTGCATCAAAAAGTACCCCCAAGTCTCTAACCACGTCATTCCGTAACAATTTATAACCCCGTATTGTAAAGTTATAAATGATCTGTTTTTTTTTACATGCGAACGAGATAACACTGCGTTTATTAAAATTTAATTACAAAAATTTTCGGCAAACCAATTCACCAAGACATCTACACATAGATAGCTTTGGATTGTCCGAGCATCTCTTACACTATTTATTCTCGTGAATATTTTAAGGTCATCAGCTTATAATAAACATGGACACTTAAGGCAATCGGTTAGGTCATTAATAAATAAAATAAAAAGTAGCGGCTTCAAGTGGGAGCCCTGAGCGACGCCGGAGGTGACCGTAGCCGGTGCAGATACAAAACCTTTTGTAGTAACGAGTTGACTTCTACGAGTAAGATAAGACTCAACCTAACGGTGCAAGCTGCCATGAATGCACTAAGCTTTCAATTTTTCACAGAGAACAGAATGGTTAACCTTATCAAAAGCTTTAGCAAAGTCTGTATAAATTGAGTCCACCTGTTCTCTTTTTGCGAAAGCAGAGCAGAGGTAATTTCTATACTCCAACGGGTGTTTGCTAGTGGTAGATCTGTTTGCGACAAAACCATGTTGGTTTACGGTTGTATATTGTTTGACAAGAGAAAGAGAGTCATATACCACCAACTCAAAAAGCTAATCGGTCTATAGTTTTCGCACCTCGATTTATCACCCACTTTTGAATAGGGACAATATGAGCTTCCTTTCATTTGTCAGAAGGAACCTAAACTTGTTATGTTTTAAAAATAATTTTGTCTTAATTTAACACAAATGGCTGAAATGTAATGATGTAGTAGATTTTTTAAGGTACGAGTATTTCGTGTCAAAAAATATCTTTTTTCGACGCGTAGAGTTCTTTAAAATCTATGTACTTGAGGTGGGATAGTACACGTTGTTCGTCATTTTGTTTAAAGGTGTACCCTACCCAAGTTTTATTTAATAGAGAGCGGATTCAGCGCTATACAAAACCACAAAGGAACGAGTGCGTCCCCTTGAAATATTTTTAGCTGTATGCGAATCGGTTCTGTGATTATGGACGGTTTCCTGCCGAGTTAGACTCTGAGTGCAGTTTCTTAATTCGGCATCAGAGATCATAAAAATATTATTACCGGTGGATGTATTTAACATTGTTCGAGCACGTGTATTTACGAGCTATGAGAATGCTTTTCGGTAATCTATAAACATTGTGTTTATGTTTTTCTTTTTTGATTTTTATTGATCGATGAATGTTTTCAGAGGAGCGGAACTCCCTGCTGGGCGGCGCGGACGCGGGCTCGTGCAGCGACCTGTCGGCGAACCTGTGCGAGATCGAGGAGTCCGAGGCGGAGGAGGACGCGCCGCGCGCGCGACACACGGACGTGTGACGCCGGCGCGCGGCCGCCGCGCCGCCCCCGCCCCGCCCGCCCCGCGCCCCCGGCCTCTAGCGCCCGCTGCATAACCATTCCCCGAACTTAACCGCTCCCGCCTCGGAAGACCCCGTGGCTTTCCGGTGATGCTAGACTAGTGTCGGACGTCGATGCAGACGCTCTAAAATTTAGTAACACATGAAGTTACACTGTCATGGCTCGTCGTTCACTATTGTCATCGCCATGTTTTTCCGCGTGCAGTGCGACAAAGATCTTCTGGCCAGTAGACGACATTGACAGAGGGGCACTAGAGCGCTAGTATAAGGGTAGCGAGTGCACGAAAATCTCCCTTGAGTTGATTTATTGTTTGCCCGACCGAGACAAATGAGACCAATAGGAACGTTAATAATTATAATAATACGATATATGTATGTTAATATAGTTGTTGTTGACAACCATTGAAAATATAACTATCCTTAAAGAGCTCTACGGTATTCAAAAAACGACCATTTTAATAGTTTACACAGGACTTGTATGGAAATAAATCAAAAAGAAAAATCGGAAAACCTCTTGTAAGATAGAGGTACTTTCGGTAAACTAATCTGGCATCCTTATTTTTAAATTTGACAATGTCAGTTCTAATTTTTGCCGTTGGCCAAAAGATCCATGTCGCGCTGTATTAGCGTTTGGCACTTTTCTATAGCTCCGGACGAGGCTCAGCGCGGGTGCGGTGTCGCGCTACCTATGTAGATAGATAGTCCGTGTATAGTGTAAATATGTAAATATGTAAGCTCTTCGCTATGATAACGAATAAGGTAACGTTTCCTCGGCTGCGATGAGTGTGATAATATTACTTTTATTTTTTATTATGTTCATTAGATTAGACAATTGCACTGTATCAGTCACCGTTTCTTTGGTCACAAAAACCGCCCAAGAGCGAGTCTCACAAAGAGTTTCGCATCAGCTTGACTGTGTATGTAAGCATTTTTATTTATTGTTCTTAAATTTCATGAGAATTCTCCAATAAGTAAAATAAATGGCGAGTTGTATGTTTTCATAACATCGGCTCACAATTTCGATTTATTTACATGGCGAAACTACGTTTAAAATGAATGTATGTATTATTTTTATAAGAATTCCTTGTTGGACTACGGAAAAAACGATGGGCTACTATTACTTCCTTGTTATTACGGATAAATAAAACTAAAAAAAGGGATGCCATTTATTACAATTTTATTAGCATTTATAGCCTTACAAATGTAATGTGAAGAAGTTGTTTAAGCTTAGAAAAAAAAAACACTGAAGTGTGTTAAAACAGGGAAAATAAACACAATTTCACAGTTTGAAGCTACTTTAAATTCACCTTATCTCTTGCCATTATTTCATTATTAAATTTCCAACAGCGTTATGAAATCGGTAATGAAATACATATTAAGTATTTAAGTTTGTAAAAATGTGTTGACAAATGTATTCATCTTGTACTAACTATTTTACGTATTTCGCGGGACCATACCGTAACTATAGCATTTATGTAATGTCCCAATAGTATTATTGTGTACTTTAAGTTTTTTTGCGTATGAATGTAAAGGAAACAAAGGTTAATGTATATTCACGCAGAACTCGTCGTTACGAGTGATTGGCTCTTGGAGCTAAATCCAAAGTAAAGTTCTGAGATCGAAGTACATTTATAAAATACCGTAAGTGTGCTGCATGTGACATTGTATATAATAGCGCGTTGTGCATACCTGAAGACGTGGCGGGCGGCGCGCGCGGCGACCTCCGTGACGTCGTTATACATTATAATGGTGCTCTGACTATAGGTTCATATCATAACTTTAAATTGTGCATTTATATAAAATCGTAGGTTAAACGTTCTCCTTATAGGTTAGCGAATCATATGTAAGCAATCTATTTTTATATGTATAAACATCGGTTAGAGTTTATCACGACGGACACTTGTGGTGGCACGTATCTTCCTGCGCGCTTTTTTGCATATCCTCCTTCTTCATTTCGGTCTGACTTTATTAACAAAACTAAACTTATTTATACTAAATTCGCAATCGGTCGCGTCGATTCAGTTTTTTACAATTGATTTATTATTTATTGAATGTATTGTTGTGTAACTTTTGACACAACTATTAAACATTTTGAATAATATTGTAGTTTCATTATGAACGCCAACCCTCCTGTAGATTGTTGTACAAGGGGAGAAAGTGACCCATTTCACTCGAGATGTTTTTGGCGATCGAACGGAGTGAGAGCGCTAATTATTCGAGAGTGAAATGGGTGCTTTCACCCGAGTTAAACATACTAATTTTCATTTCGAATGTGAGGAAAAATATATACATTTAGCTATGTAATTGTGATGAGAGGATGAGATATTACGCTGTTTGGCGAGTTTTGTTACGCTGTTTGAAACGTCAAGTTTTTTATACATATAAAATACACGATTAGAAGAACAGTAACGGCACGGATGACAACAGATCGGATACATAAAACGCGTACGATATCAAATATTTCAAATCATCGTTAAAAACATCGATCGATTTTATGCTTACACACAATAATAATAGTAAAAGAACGCAACCTTAACCTTGTCACCAAAACTACGACAGGTTATGTCAAATTCCAGCTTAAATTTAGCGCTATGAGTGACAGCTAAAGGTGGGAGTGAGTAAGAAGATTAGTGAACAACAAAATCGCGGGAACTTGCCTCCGCCTGGTTTATAATCTGTGCAATAATCGACGAAACTAAAAAAATATATCGTCAAAGACAATCAATGTGTCACAATTTAAAATGAAAAAAATGTGTCACTGTGTATGGCGGTCAAACGAATATTAATTTGTAGATTTTGTTAAAAATTAAATTATCAATTGTATTTTTTTTTTAATCAGCGACCATAATCACACACGCTTTTAATGTTAAGCTAATCTTAAAAACATGGAAAGCTTGTTTATTTTATTAATATGATGTGACTCAATTATCTTTAACTCCATGTCTGATCGTTGCAATTAAAACTAAATTACTTTCCACCCTAGGGATGGAAAAGCTTTTTTCAACCCGTCTATCTTCACATAAAAGTTCAATTTTCCGAACAGAAGAAATGAAAAGAAGTTTTGCATTCATTTGTTTGTTTTAATATCATTCTCGTTCACAAGTCCCTCGTCAACAATATCGAGACCATCGAGAGCGTGTCGAGCAGGGTGATATACCTTATACTCAGAATATCTAAGAGGTATTCGCTGAAGGTCATACAGGTATATGCACCGACCTCGAAACACCCGGGTGTAGGAAATGTATGAGGACGTAAGTAGAGCCATACATACTTCCAAAACCTATTTTATTGTTGTTATGGGGGACTTCAACGCAAAACTGGGCAAGCGAGGCGAGAATGAGTTGAAGGTGGGATTGATACGGGCAAAGAAACGCCAGGGGACAGAGGCTGGCCGACTTTCTGGAGAAAGAGGGACTCTTTGCGATGAACTCTTTCTTCCAGAAGGCGCCTCAAAGGAAGTGGACCTGGTTGAGTCACGATGGCTTCACGAGAAACGAGATCGACTTCATCATGACTTCCAAGAGATGGTTATTCAATGATGTCTCCGTGATCAACAGGGTGAAAACCGGTAGCGATCACCGAATGGTTCGAGGCACATTGAATATAAATGTCAAATTGGAAAGGTCCCGCCTGATGAAGTCCACGCTCCGACCGACTCGTGCTCATATCCAAAATCCCGAGAGCTTTCAACTCGAGTTGTCAAACCGCTTCGATTGCCTAAAGAATTGCGTATCAGTGGACGAATTAAACAACGGGTTTGTGGAAACTGTCCAAACGGTGGGGTCTAAGTTTTTTAGGCCAGGCCGTAAAGATAGACCTCAAAAACTGCCGGTCCACACTCTCGACCTTATGGCAAAACGTCGATCTATGGCACTGCAGAACTCCGTCAATGCTGAAAACTATAGGCAGCTCAATAGACAAATATGGAAGTCTCTGCGACTCGACATCCGTTGCTTTAACACTGATAGTGTTAAAGAAACGATAGAGCGGAACCAAGGCTCCAAAGTGTTTGCAGGGAACATGTCTATTGGGCAAAGCCTGTTGACAAAGCTTAAGACGGAGGATGGCAGTGTAGCGTCGACGAAAGCAGAGGTTTTGAGAGAGATCGAAAGGTTCTATGGACAGTTGTACACCTCAGTTGCCAAACCCGTTGATAGCTCGGCCAGAGACCCACGAGCTATCCTGACCCGACACTACACCGAAGACATCCCGGACATCAGCCTCTACGAGATTAGGATGGCCCTTAAACAGCTCAAAAACAACAAGGCACCTGACGAGGACGGAATCACAGCAGAGCTTCTGAAGGCGGGTGGAACACCGGTACTTGAAGTCCTTCAGAGACTTTTTAATTCCGTGCTGCTGGAGGGCATCACGCCCGTGGCGTGGAACAGGAGTGTGGTGGTGTTGTTCTTCAAAAAAGGAGACAAAACCTTATTGAAGAACTATAGACCCATCTCACTCCTGAGCCATGTCTACAAGCTGTTTTCAAGGGTCATCACGAATCGTCTCGCACGGAGGTTTGATGACTTCCAGCCTCCCGAACAAGCCGGTTTCCGAAAAGGCTATAGTACCATAAACCACATCCATACGCTTAGGCAAATTATACAGAAGTCAGAGGAGTATAATATGCCTCTATGTTTGGCGTTTGTGGACTATGAGAAGGCCTTTGATTCGATCGAAACTTGGGCGGTGCTTCAGTCTCTGCAGCGGTGCCACATAGACTTTAGGTATATAGAGGTTTTTAAGTGCCTTTACAACAACGCCACCATGTCGGTCCGAGTACAGGAGCAGAACACGAGGGCGATTCCACTGCGGAGAGGTGTGAGACAGGGAGACGTCATATCTCCGAAACTGTTCACAGCGGCATTGGAAGACGCCTTCAAACTTCTGGAATGGAAAGGAATCGGCATCAATGTTAATGGCGAATACATCACACACCTCCGATTTGCCGATGATATAGTCGTTGTGGCAAAGACGCTGGACGATCTTGGCACTATGCTCGAAGACCTCGACCGAGTATCCCACAAGTGGGTCTCAAAATGAACATGGAGAAGACGAAAATTATGTCAAGTTCCCTTGTTGTCCCCACTCCAGTATCCATTGGGCACTCAACTCTCGAAGTTGTCGACGAGTACGTCTACCTGGGACAAGTGATCCAATTGGGTAGGTCCAACTTCGAGAAAGAGGTAAAGTAAAGTAAAGTAAAGTTTATTTGCTAACAAGAAGAGTTGTACATGGTATCTTAACTTAATGTTATTATCTAGCATATGTATAATTAAAAACAATAATTTATGTTAACCTCTTTAGAGTACACGCTTACTAGTAAGATACGGATGTTCGTTAACTACTGTACTAGTTTTACGAGAAAACTGTATGACAGTCGTTAGCGCCCTCCGCCGGACTTACAAGGATCAGGTTAAAATATTGCCATTAAAGACCCATTTATTGTTAAACAAAGATTATTTTGTGTGTGTGTTTGTGTGTGTGTGTGTGTGTGTGTGTGTGTATGTGTGTGTGTGTATTTTTGTTAATTTTTTCCATTTTCTACTTTAATTTTAGTTTGAAATTTTCAAAAGTTCCTCGGTTTCATTGTAGGACATTCCTTGTAACCACTGATGCAAAACCTGTTTACATTTTCTTGAGGTAAGTGTGAATGTGTTTAATTGTTTATTAATTTTATTGTATATGAGATTACTACGAACATGGAATTGTCTGCCTGCAAACGCAGTCCTGTATGGGACTTGGTCACATACCTTGTATTTTATACGACGGGCACTTTTTTTACGATATCCTGCTTCAGGAGGTGGGAGCGTGCGATGTTTGCGAAGCGTCATTTGTAGCACATATAGTTGCCTAGTAGTGAGCACTTCCCAGTCTTTATAAAGTTCGACCGTCGGATATCGAAAGTGTTTCCTTCCCATCACTTTTAATACAGCTCTTTGTGCTCTTTCAAGTTTTAAAAAGTAAGTAGTATAGGCTCCGCCCCAAGATGGAATGCAGTACGTGAGTATAGATTGGGCCAGAGCACAATAGACTAATTTCAGAGTCCTGTGGTCCGCCGATTTTCTTAACTTTTTAAAGACGTGGATGATTTTCCGAATCATCGTGGATGATTTTCCGATTGAATTTAGAGGTCAATCGAAGAATCCAACTTGGCTGGGCAGCGTTCGGGAAATTACGCAAGAGTGTCTTCTCATCTCATTTACCTCAGTGTCTTAAGACGAAAGTCTTCAACCAGTGTGTTTTACCAGTGATGACATACGGATCCGAAACATGGTCTCTAACTATGGGCCTTATAAAGAAGCTCAAAGTCACACAACGAGCGATGGAGAGGGCTATGCTGGATGTTTCTCTACGGGATCGAATCAGAAATGAGGAGATACGTAGAAGAACTAAGGTAACGGACATAGCCTTGTGAATCAGTAAGCTTAAGTGGCAATGGGCAGGGCACATAGCGCGAAGAACTGATGGCCGTTGGGGCAGGAAAGTTCTAGATTGGAGACCCTTCGACCAAAGACGCAGCGTGGGACGTCCACCAACAAGATGGACAGACGACCTTATAAAGATTGCAGGATCAAACTGGATGCAGACCGCTAGTAATCGGTCACTGTGGAAAACCGTGGGGATGGCCTATGTTCAGCAGTGGACGTCCTTTAGCTGATAATGATGATGATGATGATGATGATGATGATGATATCATTGCTCAACACCATTTCAGCAAGGACTTTAAGCAATTCTGGAAGTCAACAAATAAATTAAATCCAAAGCCGAGCCTTCCTGTGAGCGTGGCGGGCATTGATAATCCAGTTGGCATAGCAGAGGCTTTTAAAGACAACTTTTAGATGAAATCTCCACTCGGATCTGCCCCTATGTTGCTTGACGACAACAGACCCGCCTCACATTACCTGAATGTCAGATTTACGGCTAAAGATGCTGCACGTGTAATAAAAGACATGGTTCGTGGAAGTCACCAGGGCATGACAATCTAGGTGTCGAGCATCTACGCTTTGCAGGAGTCCATCTACCGAGAGTGTTATCTCTGCTTTTTGATTTGTGTATGAATCATTGCTACTTGCCTGATGACCTAATGCGCACAGTAACAGTTCCTGTAATTAAAAACAACACAGGCGATGCATCGGACTTGTCGAACTATAGGCCAATATCATTGGCGACTGTGGTGGCTAAGGTGCTGGACCGCTTGCTTGATCAACACCTAGCTAGGCACATACAATTAAAGGATGCTCAGTTTGGTTTTAGACCAGATTTGTCTACTGAAAACGCTGTGCTGTGTCGCAAGCAGACGGTCCAGTACTACACATCTAGAAAGACGCCGATTTACGCATGTTTTCTGGACCTGTCCAAAGCATTCGACCTAGTATCATATAATGTTCTATGGGAAAAGCTGAAAAATGAGACTACTGTGCCTTATGAAGTTGTGTCACTATTTCGATACTGGTACAACCACCAAAATAACTGTATAAGGTGGGCAGGCGCGTATTCGGACATGTATAGGTGGGAGTGTGGAGTGAGGCAGGGGGGCCTATCATCTCCTAGGCTCTTCAACCTATACATGAACGCGCTGATCGGGGAGCTCAGCAGCACTAATGTCGGATGTCATATAGACGGCGTGTGCGTCAATAATATCAGTTACGCGGACGACATGGTGCTGCTGAGTCCCTCGATTGGGGCGTTGCGTAAATTAGTGCGTATTTGTGAGTCCTATGCTGTGACCCACGGACTCAGGTACAACGTGGTTAAGAGTGAGTTAATGGTGTTTAAGGCTTTCAAGAGGTGCCCCCTTACAGTGCCTCCAATTACTCTGAACGGGTCTCCTCTTAATCGCGTGTCACATTTCAAGTATCTGGGGCATTGGGTCACGGAGGATTTATGTGACAATATGGACATAGAGAGGGAGCGCAGGGCGCTGGCCGTCCGCTGCAATATGGTGGCCCGTAGGTTTGCTCGCTGCACTCGGCATGTTAAGACGACTCTTTTCAAGTCATACTGCCAGTCCTTTTATACGAGTAGCCTATGGGTAGACTATACGCAGCGTTCGTACAACACGCTGCGTGTTCAATATAATAATGGGTTTAAGATGCTGATGGGGTTGCCGCGGTATTACAGTGCGTCCGGCATGTTTGCCGAGGCAAATACTGATGGTTTCCACGCCATCATCAGAAAGCGGTCAGCGTCGCTTGTACACCGCCTGCGAGAAAGCACCAACAGCATCCTAAATGTTTTTGCGGACAGGTGGGACTCTCCGTTGCTGAAGCACTGGATTCGTCTCCAAATGTTTGTGAGATAGGCCCAACTACATTCAGTAAACACAGTCCTCCTGTCTAACTTTCAATAATGTATTTTTAAGATCTAACTAACTTTTAATTGTTTTCTATTTATATTTATTACTAACAAAATGTATGGGTCTGTATACTGTTCTGTGTCCGATACCTGAAATAAATGCTTTTGAAATTGAAATTCATTTGTCCACTCAAACTGTATACCTTTCTTGCACTGTATACTTCATTGATTCAAAGGCAATACGATGTTCACGAAATATGAAACGGCGGTAATAAGTGGCGAATGCGACAAAGCGTTTTACATCATCAGCACAAGTAGGGCGTGGGTAAGTATTTATGGTGTAAATTTTATCTGGGTCTGAGAATATTCCGTCTGGTGTAATTTTATGCCCTAGGTATAATAGGTCTTTCCGCATAAATTCACATTTAATTCGGTTTAATTTAAGGTTGACATCTCTCAATCGAATTAAAACGTCAATAAGATTTTTATTAAGATTTTCAATACAATTTCCAATAACTACACTGTCATCAAGATAGTTAAAATTTTTTGGTAATTTAGGCTTGAAAATACACTTGCACTTGTTTTGAGACCGATAGGACACCGCTTCATTTGATATTTTTTACCTGCTTTAAATATAATGTAGGTACTTGCACGATTCGTCATTTAAAGATAGTTGGTACATTTTATTTAAACTGAAAGATGTATATTTCCGTAAGTGTGGACTCAATGATAACTGATAATATGATTGTGAAAGGTCTAATTTAGAAAAGTAAAAACTACTGGCCGGAGTCTGTTAGCGGAGAGTGTTAGCCGACTCTGACAGCGACACCTCATAATCGACCGGCCATCTATATGCAAGACGCAGACCGAAGACAAACCATTTGCTCGTTGGCGCTCGATTCGGACAGGTCTCTCGGACTTAGTATTTGTAGACACCTGAGCCATTTTTATGTATCGAGTGTGATAAAGTGCCGTAGTTAGTTAATACCTTGTGTATTTCTGTACAGGCGATTTGTTTCGTTTTTGGGTAATTTAAGGTTGTTTTTTGTAAAAAGTAAATTGGGTTAAGGTTGCTACTTGTTTTTTTTATCCTTAATCATAATCATATCTTTATATTTAATCATAAGTGGGATAAAGAGCCAATAACAAACCCACGATAACTCACCAAAGAGAAACAAATCTACCGACATTCGCAATAATGTTCGTAAGTCACAATTTTGGATATTTTCAGTTGTGTGGTGTCACGTGAGTACTTTCATCTTTAATTATAAAAAATCCACGATCTATAAGGCTTTGTAGTTCACGATATCGTTATAGAAGTGGCTCACGTGTCCGGATGCGACACCGATCGCGCAGTTTGTCACGAAAAATTTCTCGAGGCAGTATGCGTCGTACGTAGCAGATTGCAGTCTCAATCGCGAAGCTCATCCCGTAATCGGGCGTCAAGACGCAATCGTAGGTACAGGGCTCAGGCACGCGATAGATCTAGGTCCAAGTCGCGATTAAAGTGAGCTAACACTCGCCGAGTGTTAGCCGCCCTTATCATCGACGCCCGTGTTCTCGTAAGTCGCTAGGCGACCGAGGGTGTAAGGATGTACGTCACCCGATAGCTTGTGTGATTTATCGCGCTACTGAAAGTGTTATCGCGGTTACGATCGGTCACCAGTTTTCCAACTACCCGCGTCAGACCAAGTTGTTAAAAACCTTTCCGAAAAATCACACACACCACCTCTTCCACCTAGACCCCATATAGAAGCTTAAGGGGCACTTCAGCGAGTCCGTTCAGCGCTCTGAAGCATCCACCTACGCACAAGCTCTTATTGAAGCTATCTAATTCAATTCAATTCAATTTGTTTATTTCAGAAAGCCAGGTTCCATATTGTTGTTAGTAAAAGTAATTTAAAAAACAGAGATAAAATAAACTAATAAATTGTGGTTAGTAGAAAAAACACGAAAATAGCAACAATGGATTAAAAGCAATCGGCATCACCGTCAATGGCGAATACATAACACAACTTCGGTTAGCCGATGATATAGTCGTTGTGGCAAAGACGCTGGATGATCTTGGCACTATGCTCGAAGACCTCGACCGAGTATCCCAACAAGTGGGTCTTAAAATGAACATGGAAAAGACGACAATTATGTCAAGCTCCCTTGTTGTACCCACTCCAGTATCTGTTGGGAACTCAACTCTTGAAGTTGTCGACGAGTACGTCTACCTGGGACAAGTGATCCAATTGGATAGGTCCAACTTTGAGAAAGAGGTCAATCGACGAATCCAACTCGGCTGAGCAGCGTTTGGGAAACTGCGCAAGAGCGTCTTCTCGTCTCAATTACCTCAGTGTCTGAAGACGAAAGTCTTTAACCAGTGTGTGTTACCAGTGATGGCATATTGATCCGAAACGTGGTCTCTAACTTTGGGCCTCATAAAGAAGTTCAAAACTACACAACGAGCGATGGAGCGGGCTATGCTCGGTGTTTCTCTACGAGATCGAATCAGATACGAGGAGATACGTAGAAGAACCAAGGTAAAGGACATAGCCTTGAGAATCAGTAAGCTTAAGTGGCAGTGGGCCGGGCACATAGCGCGAAGAACTGATGGTCGTTGGGGCAGGAAAGTTCTAGATTGGAGACCCTTCGACCAAAGACGCAGCGTAGGACGTCAACCAACAAGATGGACAGACGACCTTAAAAAGATCGCATCAAACTGGACGCAGACCGCTAGTGATCGGTCGCTATGGAAAGCCATGTTCAGCAGTGGACGTCCTTTGGCTGATAATGATGATGATGATGACGGTGTGGAGCATCATCCAGTGACGCAGCAGAGGTGTGTCCCACCGGTCTTTGAATACACTCAGGAGACCGCTAGTGCTGGAGCGGAGCCTAGTGAGCATTGACGTGGATCTTTTTCGCATAATGGCGTAGAAGTCGTCGATGTGCGCATCTGCGAACATTCCCGATGCGCTACAACGCCTCGACAGCCCCAGCAGTATCCTGAGTGCGTCATTATATTGGATGCGGAGGTCGCTGTATACCCGCAGTGTATAACTTGTCCAAAGGCTGCACGTATAGAAAGATTGACAGTAAGCTTTCAAATTCAAAAAAAATTGCACTCCGGGAGTGCCGGCAGAAGTGAAAACTTGAAAATCAACGTTGTGCATTTTTGATTTTTTGGAATAGTTAGGGAATAATTTTGAATGAATTGCTCTTATTATCAATATAAAAGTACTATCATTTTTGTGATAGAATACAATAATAATAATAATAATAATAATAATAATAATAATAGTAATAATAATAATAATAATAATAGTAATAATAATAATAACAATAATAATATAATATTTTTATAGAATACAATATTTATTTATTGCGCTATCGTACACAAATATTACAACTTATATTATATTAAATTACATTAAAAAGTTTATCTCTCAGAAAAATCAACTTACATCCATAATTTCGCCAACCGTCTTACGGTTTTCGGTCAGCCCACGTGTCCTGACGCGAGTTTCACATTTTTCCCCCATCCCACAAAAGTGCTCAACGCCGCTAAAGAAGTTTTCACTTCAAAAAAATCAAAATCAAAAATATTTATTCAATTTAGGACACAATATTCCACTTATGAACGTCAAATGTACAGTGAAAAATAAAATAAAAATATATGTGCCCTGAAGGGGCCGAATCATGTCTCCTTATCTTTTGGGCCCTACCAGCGCTTCGAGACAGAACACAGACAATTAGGCAAGTGCTGAGAAGAAACGCCGGAACAAACTCAGTCACCACTAGCTGCCGTAAAATCAAAATCATCAAAGGTAAGTACATCAGTCGGTGCAGGCTGGACAGACCACACATTCGTGTCGTTCAGGTAGTCTTGAACCTTATAATAGCCTTTATACATAAGCGTGTTTTTAACGTGTTTCTTAAATTTATCAACCGGCAATTCGACAAGATTGTGTGGTATATTATTAAAGAATTTTATACAATTTCCCATGAACGAATTACTAGTTTTAACTAATCTGAAGTTAGGAACGACAAACTTGTGTTTATTTCTTGTGTTATATGAGTGAATGTCGCTCTTCTTCATGAAATAATCTATTTTTTACGGACGTACATTATATTGTCAAAAATGTATTGAGAAGCGACAGTTAATATGTTGATTTTCTTAAAGACCTCTCGATCTCTCGGTCGAGCGGCACTTTGGTTTACGTTTTTGTTTTGATCCTTTGTATTTTGACGTAAATATGCTTACTCGCAAGGCCTGCGCTCGCCAGGAGGAGTCCAAGCTCAGGATGGCTTTGAGCGAACTACAGGCGGCCAAGGAGTCGATCGAAAAACTGCATAGGGAAAGAGATGACAATGAAAGGGAAATGCTAGGTGAGTTTGATAGGAACGCTGAACTAAGAAAAGAGATTGCTGAGCTGCACACCAACTATAACTTCGTTGTTAAAGAACGGGACCAATTGAAATTGGTGTTAGAAAGGTTCGGTGAGTGCTGTGAGGAGTATGAACGGAACCTGAAACGCATATCTTTTCTTGAACAAGATCTTGGTGATGCCCATGATTATATCAACCAGCTGGAGACGGAGAAACAGGACCAAATAAACAGCCAAACCACCCTTCTATTTAATAAGTTGGTTGGTAGTGCGCCCAGCCTGACGACAGCTGCACCTAGTAATCATCCAATTTTGACAATAGATTTAACTCATGACACACCTTCTAAAGGTATTACTAAGTGCAGAAAAAATAAGTAAGAAATATGTTAGAATAAACCGTTTCTTAAAAAAAATAAAATCATAAAATCATAATCATAAAAATCTTTATTGTGGATCACAGGTTAAAAAAGTTGAACAATGGTAGAAGTACTCTCTGTGTCCTGCCTCTAGCTAGGGCGTACAATGATAGAAGGGCACATGTTAAAAATACAGTAAATACAATAATAATTAAGGTAAATTCAATCGATTACAAAAAGAAATTAAAATTAATTAATTAATTATGTCAGTCAGAAGCTCTCTACGTCACAAACTCATTAATAGTATAGAATCATTTTCCAATTAAATATTCATGCAATTTAGATTTAAATATATTAATTTCATTCAAGTCTCTGATTGTTTTTGGTATTTTGTTGTAAATCCGGGGAGCATTACCAAATACACTTTTACTAAATAGGCTTGATTTAGCACCAACTGAGCACAATTTATCCTTGTGGCGTTCTCGAGCCATAAATTCAAAATTTTCAATGTTATGTCTTATAAACAAAGCACATTCAAAAATATAGATGCACGGCAGTGTTAAGATTTTTTTGTCAATAAAACAAGGTTTACAAGAGACATCACATTTTAGCCTAAACATTGATCTTATGCAGGACTTTTGAGCTTTAAATACTTTGTCCCTATCGGTAGAATTTCCCCAGAAAATTACACCATATCTGAGAGTGCTTGCCACGTAGCTATGATATGAAGTTAGGACAGCTCTTTCATTGACTATCAATTGAAGTCGGTAAAGTGCAAATGCAAACTGCTTAATTTTTGAACAGACATGCTCAATATGTGCTTTCCATTTTAGTTTATCGTCAATATGAAGTCCTAGAAATTTAGTTGTGTTAGTTTTATCAATTGTCTGTCCCAAGTAGTTAATGTCAAGATTTATGAAGTCATTTCTTTGAGAAAAATACATTACTTTTGTTTTACTTAGATTTATTTTCAGATTATTGGATTCAAGCCATTTAATTATTGATTTTATCGATTCATTAATGTCATATTCAAGCTCAGTCAAGTTTTTGTTAGCAAATAAAACAGTGCTATCATCAGCAAATAAAGTCATGTGATGGTTAGATGCAGAAGGCAAGTCGTTAATATAAATAAAAAATAATAGTGGTCCCAGAACGCTCCCTTGAGGAACTCCAAATTTCACTGCTCTAGGATCTGATTTGTAGCATGCTTCCTTTATGTATATTGAATCTACACGAGTGATTTGGGTGATTTGCTGTCTTCCGGTCAAGTACGATTTAATCAAATTATTGACATGTCCCCTTACGCCATAAGCATTTAATTTTCTTAAAAGAATGTCATGATCTACATGGTCGAAAGCTTTCGTCATATCCATGTAAATGGCAACGGTTGGCACCCTATTATCCACGTTGGAATATACCTTACGCAAAAAGTCATACACAGCCATGTTTATGGATTTGCTTTATCTAAACCCATACTGTTGAGGAACAAGTACGTCATTGTGTTGGAGAAAATTATATAGACATTTATAAATTACCCTTTCAATTATTTTTGAGAATACCGGTATTAGCGCCACTGGTTTATAGTTATTTATTTCAGTTTTATTTCCCTTTTTAAAGATAGGCTTAATAATTGTTATTTTTAACTTATCAGGATAGATCCCATTTACAATACATAAGTTAATGATGTGGCTCAAGGGAGCTGAAATAGATCTTGTCAAAGTCAAAGTCAAATATTTATTTGCGAAAAACATGGTACATTATAAGGTCTTATTTAATATCAGGTTCACATGTTTTACCAAAATTTGGCATGCAAAAACTTATTTAAATGTCATACAATTATTTGTCTCCTATCATAATAATTAATTAAAATTGAAAAATAAATGTCAAGCTGTATAAATGTATCAAGGCTAGTAATATAATTATATCAATCCATTTTATCATTATTATTATTGTTTTATGTCATAAAATTCTGATAGGTCATAAAAACAATTTTCTATTAGCCAATTTCGTAAACGTGTTATAAACATGTTAGTAGGCAGTCCCCTGATATGCAATGGGATATTATTATATACTTTAATGGTCATGGCATAGCTGTTTCTATTGAACAAAGCACTGGTATTACCTAGTGGTGGCAATAGTCGGGTTGTGTCTCTTGGGCGCAGGCGAGGATCAACTACACTATAGCGTTCAAAATAACCTGGATGCTTCCTTACAAACATCCCTACCTCCAAAATATATAACCCACTCAGGGTAAGCAATCGTTTTCCCTTAAATAGTGGACGACATTCCTGAATAGGGCCAGCTCCACAAACTGCCCTTACACATTTCTTCTGCATAATAAATGCCTTTTTAATATCGACGGAGTTTCCCCACAATAATAGGCCATACCTTAATATTGAGACAACATAGCCGTGATAAGCAGTCATTGCAGTCTTCTCTCCAGCCGAGCAACGCAATCGCTTGAGAGCAAAGACAAATTGACTCAATTTGGTGCATAAAGTCGAGATGTGTGCAGTCCATCTACAGTAACAATCAAGAGTGATGCCAAGAAACTTGGTTTCAGTTACTTCACTAATGACTTGACCTTTACAAACTACGTTTAGGTGCTGCTGACGTTGTGTCTTGCAATTTGAAAATTGTATATAAGATGTTTTTGACACATTAACACAAAGATCATTCCGTGCTAGCCACGTGCTAATACATTCGATCGCCGAATTGATCAATTGGTTGAAGTCGCCTGTAGTTGTATTTGTTTTAATGAGAGATATATCATCTGCAAAAATAACTGTTTGGAAATCTACGCATCTCGGCAAATCGTTTATATAAACTAGAAAAAGCAGGGGCCCTAAGACACTGCCCTGTGGGACTCCCCGTGTGTTCAGTAAAAAGGGAGATTTATAGGAAATCAAGTTGTTATTGCGATCAATTCCATTTATCTCAACACACTGTTCTCGATTCGTTAGATAACTCATAATCCAGTTTAAAGCTTGACCCCTAATTCCACATTTTTCGCATTTTTGCAGCAATTTGTGGTGATCCACAAAATCAAACGCTTTAGTCATGTCAAAAAAGACTACTACAATTGGAGCTTTTTTGTCAATGCTAGTCACAACACTTTTAATTAATGAGAAAGCTGCAAGAGTCGTTGACTTTCTCTTTTGAAACCCGTTTTGCTCATCTGCGAAAACATTATGCTTATCTAAGAAGTTAATGATTCTTTTTGTCATTGCCTTTTCAAATATCTTTGAGATTATGGGTATTAGTGTTATAGGTCTATAATTGTTCATGTCTCTTTTATTATTCTTTTTATATAGAGGCCTAACAATTGATTTTTTTAGGATGCTTGAAACATCTTTAATAACATGTGTGGAAATATCGTCATATCCAGTGCTATAAGATTTTTTTAATGAAATAATAATTTTATCAATGTCATATGGAATAGTTGGCGTCATGAATATCGAATTAGTAGAATAATTAAAATTTGTCAATTTATTTACAATGTGAGAGTTTGATTCAATATCGTCAATGAAATAGTCATTAAATGATTTTGCAATTTCATTAGGATCAGTTAATATTTTATTAGGCCTCCCCCACGGCTTTCCACAGCGACCGATCACTAGCGGTCTGCATCCAGGTTGATCCTGCGATCTTTTTAAGGTCGTCTGTCCATCTTGTTGGTGGACGTCCTACGCTGCGTCTTTGGTCGAAGGGTCTCCAATCTAGAACTTTCCTGCCCCAACGGCCATCAGTTCTTCGCGCTATGTGCCCTGCCCACTGCCACTTAAGCTTACTGATTCTCAAGGCTATGTCCGTTACCTTGGTTCTTCTACGTATCTCTTCGTTTCTGATTCGATCTCGTAGAGCATAGCCCGCTCCATCGCTCGTTGTGTAATTTTGAGCTTCATTATAAGGCCCATAGTAAGAGACCACGTTTCGGATCCGTATGTCATCACTGGTAACACACACTGATTGAAGAGTTTCGTCTTCAGACAGTGAGTTAATTGAGACGAGAAGACGCTCTTGCGCAGTTTCCCGAACGCTGCCCAGCCGAGTTGGATTCGTCGATTGACCTCTTTCTCGAAGTTGGACCTACCCAATTGGATCACTTGTCCCAGGTAGACGTACTCGTCGACAACTTCGAGAGTTGAGTTCCCAATGGATACTGGAGTGGGGACAACAAGGGAACTTGACATAATTTTCGTCTTCTCCATGTTCATTTTGAGACCCACTTGCGGGATACTCGGTCGAGGTCTTCGAGCATAGTGCCAAGATCATCCAGCGTCTTTGCCACAACGACTATGTCATCGGCAAACCGAAGGTGTGTTATGTATTCGCCATTGACGGAGATGCCGAATCCTTCCCATTTCAGGAGCTTGAAGGCGTCTTCCAATGCCGCTGTAAACAGTTTCGGAGATATAACATCGCCCTGTCTTACACCTCTTCGCAATGGAATCGCCCTCGTATTCTGTTCCTGTACTCGGACCGACATGGTGGCGTTGTTATATAGACACTTTAACACCTCTATATACCTATAGTCTATGTGATACCGCTGAAGAGACCGAAGCACCGCCCAAGTTTCGATCGAATGAAAGGCCTTCTCATAGTCCACAAAAGCTAAACATAGAGGCATATTATACTCATCGGACTTCTGTATAATTTGCCTTAGCGTATGAATGTGGTCTATGGTACTGTAGCCTTTTCGGAATCCGGCTTGTTCGGGAGGCTGGAAGTCATCAAACCTACGTGCGAGACGATTCGTGATGACCCTTGAGAACAGCTTGTAGACATGGCTCAGGAGTGAGATGGGTCTATAGTTCTTCAATAAGGTTTTGTCTCCTTTTTTGAAAAACAACACCACCACACTCCTGTTCCATGCCTCAGGCGTGATGCCCTCTAGCAGAACGGAATTAAAGAGTCTCTGAAGGACTTTAAGTACCGGTGTTCCACCCGCTTTCAGGAGCTCTGCTGTGATTCCGTCCTCGCCAGGTGCCTTATTGTTTTCAGCTGTTTCAGGGCCATCCTAATCTCGTAGAGGCTGATGTCCGGGATGTCTTCAGTGTAGTGTAGGGTCAGGATAGCTCGTGGGTCTCCGGTCGAGCTATCAACGGGTTTGGCTACTGAGGTGTACAACTGTCCATAAAACCTTTCGATCTCCCTCAAAACCTCTGCTTTCATCGAAACTGCACTGCCGTCCTCCGTCTTAAGCTTCGTCAACAGGCTTTGCCCAATAGACATGTCCCTTGCAAAGACTTTGGAGCCTTGGTTCCGCTCTATTGTTTCTTTAACACTATTCGTGTTAAAGGAACGAATGTCATGTCGCAGAGACTTCAATATTCGTCTATTAAGCTGCCTGTAGGTTTGAGCATTAACGGAGGTCTGCAGTGCCATAGATCGACGTTCTGCCATAAGGTCGAGAGTGTGGACCGAGAGTTTTTGAGGTCTATTTTTACGGCCAGGTCTAAAAAACTTAGATCCGACCGTTTGGACAGTTTCCACAAACCCGTTGTTTATTTCGTCCACTGATACGCAATTCTCTAGGCAATCAAAGTGGTTTGACAACTCGAGTTGAAAGCTCTCAGGATTTTGGATATGGGCACGAGTAGGTCGGAGCGTGGACTTCATCAAGCGGGACCTTTCCAATTTGACATTTATATTCAATATGCCTCGGACCATACGGTGATCACTAGCGGTTTTTACCCTGTTGATCACGGAGACATCATTGAATAACCGTCTCTTGGTGGTCATGACGAAGTCTATCTCATTTCTCGTCTTGCCATCCGGACTCAGCCAGGTCCATTTCCTTTGAGGCGGCTTCTGGAAGAAAGAGTTCATCGCAAAGAGTCCCTCCTTCTCCAGAAAGTCGGCCAGCCTCTGTCCCCTGGCGTTCCTTTGACGATATCCAAAAGGTCCCACTTTCAACTCATCCTCGCCTCGCTTGCCGAGTTTTGCGTTGAAGTCCCCCATAACAACAGTGAAATAGGTTTTGGAAGTGTGTATGGCTCTACTTACGTCCTCATACATTTCCTCCACCTCTTCATCCGGGTGGTTCAAGGTCGGTGCATATACCTGTATGACCTTCAGCGAATACCTTTCGGTTATTCTGAGTATAAGATATATTACCCTGTTGGACACACTCTCGATGGTTACAATGTTGTTTACGAGGGACCTGTGGACAAGAAACCCAACATCACCTTGGGACTTTTGGTCACCCTCCCGGTAGAAGAGCAGGTTGCCAGACTTCAGAGTTATCGTGTCCTCGCCCTCTCTACGGACTTCTGATAAACCCACTATGTCCCAGTGTAACCTGCTCAATTCTTCCTCCAGCTCGAGCAACTTCTCGTCTGTCCTCAGTGTGCACGCGTTATAAGTTACTAGGGTCAGTTGTCGTTGGGGGTGGTAGCGAGATCGCCTCCGGGGATTCTTAGCACCCTATGCCCCGCCGTTACCGTGACCGCTACCGGAATCAGGAATAGCGGGGCTGCCAGAGACTGGGGGCCTGGTTTTTTTGTGTCCTACCATATAGGGGGGTATTTGCCAGTACTCGCCACGCTTGGCAGGCGGGTTGGCGAGCGCAGAGGCGCAGTATCTTTTAAGTGTGACGCTGCTGCCCATCACAGCTCAACATTTTACTGCGCCTTTTGTTGGATGGTTATCCCGCCATCGGTCGGTCGCCAGAGCCTCGTCTGTTGAAACAGGACGCACCGCGTGAAGGTGAGGTTGGCTTGGAGCTTTGAGTCTTGGTTAAGCTCCCTTACGTCCCCTTTTATTAGTTAAATTTATTTCTTTTACGCCTTCTCTAGGAAAACACTGCTGAGTTTCGTTAATGGCTTTCCAAGTGGCAAGTAAGTAAGTAAGTAAGTAAATAAGTAAGTCTTTATTTGCGAGTATACAGTTACAAAGATCTTAAATTAAAAATAAAAAAAATAAGTCCAGTGTATTCTACCAATAATATGGTATGCAATTTTTTACATAATCATGCAATACAACAATTAATATTAATTCATTTTACAGATATAATTATTCAAATAATCAAATTAATTACATATTCCAAAATAAACTTAATAGTCAATTATATTAAAATGTCAAAATTTGTACATTATTACAATTTGTCATTAATAAATTCAATAATACTATAGTAACATTTTTCTATTAGAATATCTGTCATTTTACATTAAAATTGATTTGTATTCAGTTCTCTTATATATTTTGGGATTTTATTGCATATGATGGGTACCATGCAAAAAACACTGTTGTGCATAAGTGCTGTGTTTGAACTGCGGACAACCAGTCTATTGTCTCGTCGAGAACGATCATTAACATCTGTAATTTTTAAAATAATGTTGGATTTGTTTTTGCGAATATTGCTATCTCCAGTATGTATAGGGATGGTAGTGTAAGAATTCTGTACCTTTTGAAGTAAGGCTTGCAACTATCAGCAGGATTGACCCCAAACATAGCCCTTACGCATCTTTTTTGTGCTCTAAAAGCTACGGTCTTGTCTGTTGAGTTGCCCCAGAATATGACTCCATATCGGAGATGGGCTGCCACAATACCGTGGTATGCCATAAGTAGGGCATCCATATTCAGCACAGATGAAAGTTTGAGCAAAGCAAATGCTGATGAGCTAAGTTTTCTGGTAAATATTTCAATGAGTGCCTTCCAATTAAGTTTTTCGTCTATTATTAATCCTAAGAATTTTGTAGAAGCAACTTCGCAAATTTTTGTTTGGTTATAGTGTATTGTTATGGGCATGGGAGCAATTCTTTGACTAAAATGAGTTATTTTAGTTTTTTTTAAATTAATTCGTAGATTATTATTATAAAGCCATTCAATTAGTAATTTTAAATTATTATTAATGTCATATTCATACATGTCAGGGTCTCTACATCTAATAGTTATTGTACTGTCATCTGCAAATAATGTCATTGGTTGAGGTATCGCTTTCGGCAAGTCATTTATGTATATTAAAAATAATAATGGTCCCAATACACTGCCCTGTGGCACGCCATAAAAAATAAATCTTTCCCTTGACCGGTAAGATTCTTCAAATTGAGTTTTACGATTAATTTTTGTAATTTCAGTAAACTGTTTCCTCCCTTTTAAATAAGATTCTATGAGTCGTAAGATATTTCCGCGTATTCCATGAGCGTTAAGCTTCTGTAGCAGTATTGAATGGTCAACGTAGTCAAATGCTTGTGTCATATCACAATAAATAGTACAAATCGGAACTTTTCTGTCAAAATTTGATATAACAATATTTAAGTAGTCATAAATGGCCATGTTAATGGTCCTTTTTTGGCGAAATCCTTTCTGTTCGTCTGTTAATATATTTTGTTTTTCCAGATACGAGTAAATATGCTGGTGAAGGTATTTTTCATAGATTTTTGATAAAATAGGTGTAAGAGCGATCGGTCTGTAAAACTCCATGAGTTCTTTATTCTCCTTTTTGAACAGAGGTTTAACTTTACTTACTTTTAAACAATCGGGGTAAACACCATAGCTTATACTCAAATTTATAAGATAACTCATATGTTGACTCACGTATTTTGCTACCGCTTTGACGATCACTGTAGATATATCATCATAACCAACACTCTGTGTGT
The DNA here is from genome assembly GCA_963924145.1 of Pyrausta purpuralis. Lineage (NCBI taxonomy): Eukaryota > Metazoa > Arthropoda > Insecta > Lepidoptera > Crambidae > Pyrausta > Pyrausta purpuralis. The sequence goes on from OZ001645.1 coordinate 32,686,421, forward strand.
CGTTTAGGGAATCAATAATTTTGATTATATCTGATGGTATACTAGGTGCCATAAACATTGAGTTACTTTTGCTGACTATCTTAGCAGGAAAAGATGTTACCTTTTCCTGAACCTTGAGATGGTTTAATTTTATCTACAAAATAATCGTTAAAAGCATTCGCAATGTCATGTGGATCAGTCAATATTATGTCATCTTTTTTTATTTTGTCAATTTCCGGCTTATTTTTTTGTTTTTTACAACTATTTATTATGTCCCAAGTAGTTTTTGCTCTATTGTTAGATGTTTTTATTTTATTTCCATTTTGAGAACGCTGTGTTAATTTTACTATCTTTTTAAGAACCCTAGCATATTTTTATAATGCGTTTTTATTGTACTCATTTGAATTGTATCTGAAACGCCACAGAAGGTGTCGTTTTCGTTTACTACAAATTTTAATGCCTTTGGAGATCCAGTTGACCTTTTTAATTGATTTTTGAGTGACTACTTTGAATGGGAATCACAAATCGTAGAAAAGTTTAAATAATTCTATGAATTTATTATAAGCTTCGTTAGGATTCTCAGTGAGATATATTTCTGAAAAAGATAGACACTCCAAACATTATAACTTAAAGATATTTTCCGTGCTGTAGTCACGCCTTCTAGACCGCCACAATTTTAAAAAGCATTTTCGCCTTACTGGCACTTTAAGTATCTGTGTTGTATGATCCGATATTGCATATTCAATAACTTCTGATTTACACCCTTGAACAAAATCGTGTGCAAAATTATCCAAACATGTTCCACTTGCAAGCCTGGTTGGTTGGTTTATTTCCAAATGCAAGTCAAAGCTTGATAAAAGGGAGTCAAATTTTCGGGTACAACTATTTGCAATCAGTCTATCAATATTATAATCTCCTGCTAGTATAATACGGCTTTTAAATTTTCTGGAAATTGTTTGAAGTAGAGTTTCCAATTTTTCAAAAAATAACCTTTTTTTTTTTTTTTGTGGAGTTCTTTAAACACATATAATGATAATGTTTTGGTCAATTAGTTCCACCGCACAGCACTCAAACACGCTGGGAATTGATAGTTTTGCTGCTTCTCGAACTTCTTTCCAATTATAGCCATTTCTTATTAGTATACAAGCCCCTCCTCGTTTAATGTTTCCTCGACTAAATGATGCTGCTAAAGTAAAATGTTCTGTTATGCAAAGAACATCAATAAACTTATTTTTATCTTTAAGTTCCTCTAACAATACTTCAAGTAAATCCGATTTACTGACTAGACTAGCAATGTTTTGATGTAATATATTCAAGTATTTATTCTCGAAAAAACCTATTTAAGAATCCCGATCATTTTTGCTAACAATCTGCTTACATTTATTGGTTGAGTTCATAATAAAGAAATTATTTTGTGCCTTTTTCGTTTGATTATTTGTTTATGTTTTATTTGTTTGAATAATTATTATGTTAATAATTATTTCAAAAGAAAGATAGCAATGCGACATAAAATAGTTAAAATAATATGATAGCGACTATCATATTATTTTAACTATTCAGCCAAGAACTTGGCTACCAAATCTGCTTTAATTGAGCAAATTATTGACATGCATATTCAACCATTGGAATCAGTTCCAATAACAAACAATCATTTAAATTAGTAGACACATTTTTTTTTTTTTTCCTTTGTTAGGTTAGGTTAGGTTAGGTTAGGTTAGGTTCCCCCCCCCCCCTCGAATGGAGCACGCCTTGTCGTGGCGAGGGGGCTCAGTAGCCTGTCGCAATCCAGCGGCGGGTGAAGCCAAGATGCTCCGTGGAGAGTGCCGCTGCGTCTGTACCCGTATCGGGCGGCAGTGGCCATAGTGAGTCGCGTCTGTCTCGCATCGAGCGGCGGCTCACTAACAGTCGTTGGACTCCCGGCACCCCTCTGGTTAAGCAGAGGAGGCAGGGGATGTCCCAGGACTTCGGTCCTCTGGGCGAGCTCGGCGTGCGTTTGCCGCCGGGCGTGGATCGCCTCGTCGGGAGGGTCTCGGACAGACGGTGTGGGGACACCTCTGTCCAATCACCAGGGACCCTCCTGAGGCGCCAGTGTGCCGTCGGGAGTGGGATCGCCCCACTCCGTGGAGATCCGCCCTCCTCATGGAGGGCGGAGGTTGCGCTGGCAAGGGTCGCGGGACTGTTGAGACACCGCGGCCCCTGCTGTCAAAGCCACCAAACGCGGCGGGCGTCGTCAGGTTTTAGTGGGTATACCCGGGGGCGTATCCGGGGGAGTCCCACACACGCCCCTCCGTTCCCCGACGGAGAGGTACGGTGCGTAATAGCATTTCCTGACGTTAAAAAAAAAAAAAAAAAAAAAGGTTAGGTTCCCCCACCCCCTGCCCCCCCTCGAATGGAGCACGCCTTGTCGTGGCGAGGGGGCTCAGTAGCCTGTCGCAATCCAGCGGCAGGTGAAGCCAAGATGCTCTGTGACGGGTGCCGCTGCGTCTGTTCCCGTATCGGGCGGCAGCGGCACAGGTGAGTCGCGTCTGTCTCGGATCGAGCGGCGGCTCACTGAATGTTGGTATGACTCCCAGCACCCCTCTGATTTAGCAGAGGAGGCAGGGGACGTCGGTGGGACTTTTGTCCTCTTGGCGAGCCCGGTGTGCACTTACCCTGCCGTCGGGCGTGGATCGCCTTATATCGTAATCCACATCAACGGAGTGTCGTGGATCACGTCTCGCGGCTCTGTGTGGAACGAGGGTCTTGGCTTAACCGCCCGGACCGCGAGGAAGAAAACCTCTATAAAAAATTACCCCAATCCCAAGCGTGGTAGCTCCGCGAGGGGATGTGTGGCTGATGGGTGATCAGTCGCTAGAGCTTACTCCAGCGGGATACCTGCCGACCTCCCGTTGGGTTATCAACCCCAAGGCTTTGTCGGGTGCAGGGGGCACCGCCCGGCAAGGACCATTATTTCCCCCATACTCGTGGGATCAATTATGAATGAATTAGATACAAATCTCAAACCCGACGTCGAGCCTAGTCGTGAAACTGGCTTAAAAACGGAGCAGAAGGAAGAAACAGCCACCATGAGCTGTGACCGTACTTGGTCGCCTGTCGTGCGCTTGTCACGAAACTTGAAGGAGGTCCGAGTTGCAGTCACGAGGCTGCCCGATGACGGAGCACTGGAGTTAGCGCCTCCGAGGAAAAAACGCGCCGTAAGTGTGTCGGGGAGTTGCACCTCTCTGGAGGCCATTGGCCTTGACGAGGAGCGCTCCCGCAGTAGCCTGGAGGAGTACTCCGACGCCTCCACTTTGTCGGCGGGATCTCGCCGGTCGACGCGCCTGCAGTTTTTGCGGACGCCTCGCCCGGTGGTCGAGCCCGGAAAGAAGGAAAAAAAGAGAAAGAAAGGAAAGGGGAAGGCCTTACAATCTGCCTCGGCAGGGGCTGGTCTCGATGACCTGGCCATATCCCTAGCCACAGAAGCGCTGCAGCCCGAGGAGGAGGAGCGGATAGCGGCGCTTTCAAAAGAGGCGTGCGCTGCCAGTACGGCTGTTGGCGCTGCTCCGGTGCCGGAAGGCCCGGAAATGACGGCGGAGGGCCTCCAAGAAGCGGCAAATAAGCACCTGGAGGTAATCCTGGAGGTGGCCAAGAGGTCAAAACACCTCAAAGGCACCTTCCAAAAGGCACTGAAAGACGCGGCCAGTGCCTTGCAAAATTTGACGGCTCTTGCCGTGAGCCACTCCGTCTCTAATGAGACGAGGTTGCTCCAGCAGGAGAACTCAGCCATCCGGCGTGAGCTGGCGCAAATGCGACAGCAGATGGCTGAACTACGTCGGGAGATGGAGGCGGAGAAACGTGGTCCGGCACCTATGGACGCGACTCCGTTTTCATCCACCAGGGTGGCCCCCTCACAACAGAGGGGCCAAAATGGGGAAGACCCAGCCCTGGCGGAGTTCCGACGTTCTATTGTGTTGGAGGTGGGCGCCATTTTGAACGCCCGCCTTGAGAGTCTCGAAGACCGCCTCCTGCCGGCCAAGTTTCTGCGGCCACCTCTGGCCGCCGACAAGAAGCTGACCACACCGGCGCCCGTCGCAGTTGCCAAACCCAGCAAGGGAAAAGGTAAGGGGAAGAAATCTGCCCCTCCTTCTGCCGCCGCCGCGGCAGCGCCCATAGCTGGGCCGTCTTCGGCACCAACGCCGCCACAACCAAGCCGGGACAGAGAGCCCCTGTCAACAGCGCCGGCCAAGGAAACGTGGGTAACGGTGACGAAACGAGGGAAAAAGCAAACGGCCGTTCCAACGGCTGCCCCTCCCTCGAAACCAAAAGCGCCACCGCGCAACGTAGTGGTGCAGAAGCCGCGTAAGCTGGTGGCCCCGAAAACATCGGCGGTGGTCCTTACACTCTCCACGGAGTCCGTGAAGAAGGGTGTCACCTACGGGTCAATCATAGAAAAGGCCCGTGGTGTCATCAACCCCGCCGAGCTCGGGATCCCGTCGGTGCGCTCACGGCAGACGGCAGCGGGGGCTCGCATGTTTGAATTTGAGGGCCCCCAAAACAGCGAAAAGGCCGACCTCTTTGCGGCCAAACTGAAGGAGGTTGTGGCGGAAGAGGCAACAGTCGTCCGCCCTGTCAAAAAATCCGAACTTCGGATAACAGGGCTGGATGACTCCATCACGCCGCAGGAAGTCGCCACCGCCGTTGCCGCGAAGGGGGGGTGCAGCGCCGAACAGGTTAAAGCTGGTGCCATTCGCCCTGGCCCTGGTGGTACGGGTTGCATCGTAGTGCACTGCCCCGTCGCCGCGGCGAAGGCTTTGGCGAACGCCGGGCGCATCACCGTCGGGTGGAGCTCTTGCCACGTTCGCGTGCTCGAGCCCCGCCCGATGAGGTGCTTCCGGTGTCTCGGAATCGGCCACACCAAGCCGCTTTGCCCCTCTCAGGTGAGCCGCGAGGACCTGTGCTTCCGCTGCGGCAGGAAAGGCCATGACCGCACCTCCTGCTCAGCGGAACCGAGATGCGCTGTCTGCTCGTCGGCTGGTAGACCCGCCAGCCATGTGATGGGAGGGAAGAAATGTAACCCTCCCCCAACGAAGGGCAAGGCGGCAACGAAGCCAACGCCTGGAGCGCCCAAAACCGGTCAGGGAACTGGTACGCCGGAACAGGTTATGTCGGAGTGATGGATTTGAGTCCCACGTCATTGCTCCAGGCGAACCTGATGAGGTCTGCCAGAGCCCAGGATCTTTTCTCCCAGGCTCTGGCGGAGTATCATATCGACGTGGCCGTCGTCTCGGAGCCGTACCTGACACCAGACCGACCAAACTGGTTGGGGAGTCGGGACGGCCTCGCGGCGATAACCTCCTCCGGTGGCCTACCTCTCTCACTTCTCGAGAGGGGTGCCGAGTTTGTAGGGGCCTCGTGGGGTGGATTAGCGATTTTTGGAGTTTATTTCTCCCCTAATCGCCCACTCCACGAGTTCGAGGCCTTTCTACAGGCGTTGTCGGCCGCGTTACGACGTGTTGCTCCCCGTCAAATCATCCTGATGGGGGACTTCAACGCCAAGTCCGTCGCATGGGGTGGCCGTGTGACGGACTGCCGCGGCCGAGCCGTGGAGGCCATGGCGATGGCGACAGGCCTGACCCTATTGAATAGGGGCAGGACGCACACGTGCGTGCGACGGCGGGGCGGGTCAGTGGTGGACCTCACGTTCGCCTCTCCTGTCGTCGCAGCTCGCGCGAACAACTGGCGCGTCCTGTTGGTGGAGACTGGATCCGACCACCGGTATATCCGGTTCGAGTTGGACTCAGTCTCCACCCAACGCCCCACGTCGGCCACCGTGTCTCGGTCGAGACCGCGCTGGGCGCTGGCCCGGCTTGACCGAGACATGGCTCACGAATCCGCGCTGGTCCAGGACTGGTTTTGTCCCTCTTTGACCGGCGCGGACGTAGACGGCTCCGCCTCCCAGCTCCGCCAAGTTCTGACGGAGGTGTGCGACGCGTCAATGCCGAGATCTCTTCCCCCTCCTCGTCGCAACTCCGTCTATTGGTGGTCGGCAGAAATTGCCGATCTGCGGTCCGCCTGCACTGCTGCACGGCGGGCGTATACCAGGAGCCGGAGGCGCAGAATCCGCGATGAGGAGAGGGAAGACGTCCTGTACGCCGGGTACCTGGAGGTGAAGAAGCGCCTCCAGGTAGCGATCGCCGCCGCGAAGGATGAAGCCCGGGCGACGATGCTGGAGAGTCTGGACAGGGACCCGTGGGGGAGACCGTATCGGGCTGCGCGCAACAAGCTGCGCGCCCATGGTCCTCCACTCACCCAGACTCTCGAGCCGGCGATGGTGGAAGCGGTGGTCGGGGCGTTGTTCCCCGGTTCTGACCCGGACTTCGCGCCGCCGCCGATGACTCGGCCGAGTTCTGTTGGGGACCCGGCTGACTCCTTTCCGCCAGTCTCGGGGGCGGAAGTGCAAGCCGCCGCGCTCCGCCTCCGGGGTAAAAAGACGGCACCAGGACCGGACGGTGTGCCCGCTCGTGTCCTGTTCATCGCGGCGGGCTACCTGGAGGAGAAACTTCGGGAACTTTTCGACAGCTGTTTTGCTGTCGGAAGGTTCCCGAAGGTGTGGAAGGAAGGCGCCCTCTGCCTCCTCGCAAAGCCGGGCCGGCCGATGGACTCTCCATCGGCCTATCGGCCGATCGTGTTGCTGGACGGGGCGGGAAAACTCTTCGAGAGGATTCTCGCAACCCGCATCGTCCGGCACTTAGCGACTACCGGCCCTGACCTGGCGGAGGCCCAGTTTGGCTTCCGAGCTGGCCGCTCGACCCTGGACGCGCTAAGCTTCTTGGGGGAAATGGTGAGGGGTGCTGCCGAGAGTGGGGAAAGGCTGTTGGCGATATCCCTTGATATTGCCAACGCATTCAACAGCATTCCCCACACCACCATTGTCGAGGCCCTGCGCGCCCACGGTGTGCCGCCCTACTTGGTCCGCCTCCTGTCTGATTACCTCCAGGACAGGACGGTCACGTACGTGGACCAGAGCGGCTCGCTGAGGAGTCACCGCGTGCAGTCCGGTGTTCCACAGGGATCAGTCCTCGGACCATGCCTGTGGAATATCGGATTTGACTGGCTGTTGAGGGGCGCACTCCCCCCGGGCGTGAGGGTCGTCTGCTACGCGGACGACACTCTCGTGATTGCCCGGGCCTGGGATGTCGCGCGGGTCCTCCAGCTGGCTTCCGCGGCGTGCGACCTTGTGGTCCAACGGATTCGCCTGTTGGGCCTCAGGGTCGCTCTGGAGAAGTCGGAGGCCGTCTTGTTTGACGGTCCACGACAACGCCACCCACCGAACATCAGCCTGATGGTCGACGGCGTGGCCATCGACGTTAAGCCCCAGATCAAATATCTGGGACTTATCATCGACAGCCGGTGGCGGTTCGGCCGTCACTTCGCCGAACTGTCACCCCGGCTGCTAAAGACGGCGGACTCGCTGGGGTGGCTGCTCCCGAACTTGGGCGGGCCAAGTGCTCATTGCCGGCGTCTGTACGCCGGCATTTTAAAGAGCATGGCGCTTTACGGTGCCCCCATCTGGGCGAACCGCCTGAGTAGGGACAACGTGTCTCAGCTCAGGCGGCCCCAGCGAGTCATCGCGCAGAGGGCGGCCCGCTGCTACTCCACAGTGGCGGGTGCAGTGGCGTGTGTCCTGGCTGGGACCCCGCCTTGGGAGCTCGAGGCCCGAGTCCTAGCCTGGACATACGCACGACGGTCGGAGCAGCGTTCTCGGGGAGAGCGCGACTCCCTAGAGGAGGAGCGCGCCTTCGAACGCCAGACCCGAGAGCTGCTGATTCGGGCCTGGACCGGGGTCCTAAACTCTTCGGAGTCGGGTCGAGCCACCCTCGACGCCCTGACCCCGGTCCTGACCCGATGGCTAGAGAGACGGCACGGCTGCCTCACCTACCGTCTGGTGCAGGTCCTTACCGGACACGGATGCTTCGGCGCTTATCTGCACCGGATCGGAAGGGAGGAGACCGCCGCGTGTCACGAGTGCGGCGCTGCGGAGGACACGGCTCAGCACACCCTTGTGTCGTGCCCAGCGTGGGAGTCGCAGCGCCGCACTCTGGTCGCGGAGATCGGCCAGGACCTCTCCCTCCCCAGCGTGGTGGAGGCCATGCTCGGGAGTCACAGAGCCTGGAAGGCCGTCACCTCCTTATGCGAGGACGTTATCTCACAGAAGGAGGCAGCGGAGAGGGAGCGGGAAGAGGACCCTCTTGCCGCCCCGATCCGAAGGCGACGAACGGGGCGGAGACGGCGGCGTTATAACCGCCTGAACCCCCCGGTTGAGGCCAGCCGGCGTCGGGTACGGGGGTACCCGCGCCGGCATTGCACGCGCTTCCACCGCCGCCTGACGGGAATGACCGCACACTCCAGGCCATTCCCGTTGCCCCCCCTCGTGGGGTGGGCTTGCCGGGCCTGCTACGGCGGGCAGTCATCGACGGGGCAGCGGTAGTATCCGACCGGCTTCCCGCAGCCCCGTCCGCCGCTCACGAGTCGTCGAGCGAGTCGTCCGATTTCTCGGACGACGACGACTGGCTTGAGACGACTTTTGAGCGGCCAGGTGACTGACGGAGTGTCGTTGGTTTTTTAGTGGGTATGGGCGTTTGAGCTCGAGTCCCACATAACTTGCCGTCTCCCCCGGGCGGCGAGTATGCGTAAGGCATTTTCCAACGTAAAAAAAAAAAAAAAAAAAGGTTAGGTTCCCCCTCGAATGGAGCACGCCTTGTCGTGGCGAGGGGGCTCAGTAGCCTGTCGCAATCCAGCGGCAGGTGAAGCCAAGATGCTCTGTGACGGTGCCACTGCGTCTGTTCCCGTATCGGGCGGCAGCGGCGCAGGTGAGTCGCGTCTGTCTCGGATCGAGCGGCGGCTCACTGAATGTTGGTAGGACTCCCAGCACCCCTCTGATTTAGCAGAGGAGGCAGGGGACGTCGTTGGGACTTTTGTCCTCTTGGCGAGCCCGGCGTGCACTTACCCTGCCGTCGGGCGTGGATCGCCTTATATCGTAATCCGCATCAACGGAGTGTCGTGGATCACGTCTCGCGGCTCTGTGTGGAACGAGGGTCTTGGCTTAACCGCCCGGCCCGCGAGGAAGAAAACCTCTATAAAAAATTACCCCAATCCCAAGCGTGGTAGCTCCGCGAGGGGATGCGTGGCTGATGGGTGATCAGTCGCTAGAGCTTACTCCAGCGGGATACCTGCCGACCTCCCGTTGGGTTATCAACCCCAAGGCTTTGTCGGGTGCAGGGGGCACCGCTCGACAAGGACCCTTATTTCCCCCATTCTCGTGGGATCAATATGGATAAAATCAATTCAATTCTCAAACCCGACCGTGAGCCCGGTCGTGAAAATGGCTCAAAACCGGAGAAGAGAGACGAAACAGCCATCGTGAGCTGTGGCAGTGCTTGGTCGCCTGTCGTGCGCCTGTCGCGCAACTTGATGGAGGTACGAGGAGCAGTCGCGAGGCTGCCCAAGGTCGGAGCACTGGAGTTGGCGCCTCCGAGAAAAAAGCGCGCCGTTAGTGTGACGGGGAGTTGCACCTCTCTGGAGGCCATTGGCCTTGACGAGGAGCGCTCCCGCAGTAGCCTGGAGGAGTACTCCGACGCCTCCACCTTGTCGGAGGGTTCCCACTTGTCGACGCGCCTGCAGTTTTTGCGGACGCCTCACCCGGTGGTCGAGCCCGGAAAGAAGGAGAAGAAGAGAAAGAAAGGAAAGGGAAAGGTCGGACAATCGACCCCGGCAGTGACTGGTCTTGGTGACCTGGCCCTATCCTTGGCCACAGAAGCGCTGGAACCCGAGGAGGAAGAGCGGATCGCAGCTCTTTCAAAAGAGGCGTGCGCCGCCAGTACGGCTGTTGGCGCTGCTCCGGTGCCGGAAGGCTCGGAAATGACGGCGGAGGGCCTCCAGTTAGCTGCAAACAAGCACCTGGAGGTGATCCTGGAGGTAGCCAAGAAGTCGAAAAACCTTAAAGGGACGCTTCAAAAGGCCCTGAAAGACGCGGCCAGTGCCCTGCAGAATTTGACGGCTCTTGCCGTGAGCCACTCCGTCTCTGATGAGACGAGGTTGCTTCAGCTAGAGAACTCGGCCATCCGACGTGAGCAGGCGCAAATGCGACAGCAGATGGCTGAATTGCGTCGGGAAATGGAGGCGTAGAAACGCGGTCCGACACCTATGGACGCGACTTCTTCTAAATCTGCCAGGGTAGCCCCCTTACAACAAAGGGACCAAAATGGGGAGGACCCAGCCTTGGCAGAGTTTCGGCGCTCCATAGTGATGGAGGTGGGCGCAATTCTGAACGCCCGCCTGGAGGGCCTAGAGGACCGCCTTCTGCCGGCCAAGTCTCTGCGGCCACCTCTGGCCGCTGACAAGAAGCCGACCACACCAGCACCTGTCGCGGCTGCCAAACCCAGCAAGGAAAAAGGGAAGGGGAAGAAGTCCGCCCCTCCTTCTGCCGCCGCCGTGGCACCACCCATCGCTGGGCCGTCTTCGGCACCGATGCCACTACAACCAAGCCGGGGGGGAGAGCCCCTGTCAACAGCGCCGGCCGAGGAAACTTGGGTGACGGTGGCGAAACGAGGAAAAAAGAAAACGGCCGTTCCCACGCCCCTCGTTCGGAACCAAAAGCGCCACCGCGCAAAGCCGTGGTGAAGAAGCCGCGTAAGTTGGTGGCCCCGAAAACATCGGCGGTGGTCCTCACCCTCTCCACGGAGTCCGTGAAGAAGGGTGTCACCTATGGGTCAATCATAGAAAGGGCCCGTGGTGTCATCAACCCCGCCGAGCTCGGGATCCCGTCGGTGCGCTCACGGCAGACGGCAGCGGGGGCTCGCATGTTTGAATTTGAGGGCCCCCAAAACAGCGAAAAGGCCGACCTCTTTGCGGCCAAACTAAAGGAGGTGGTGGCGGAAGAGGCGACAGTCGTCCGCCCTGTCAAAAAATCCGAACTTCGGATAACAGGGCTGGATGACTCCATCACGCCACAGGAAGTCGCCGCCGCCGTTGCCGCGAAGGGGGGGTGCAGCGCCGAACAGGTCCGCGCCGGTGCCATTCGCCCCGGCCCTGGTGGTACGGGGTGCACCGTCGTGCACTGTCCCGTCGCCGCGGCCAAGGCACTGGCGAATGCCGGGCGCATCACCGTCGGGTGGAGCTCTTGCCACGTTCGCGTGCTCGAGCCCCGCCCGATGAGGTGCTTCCGGTGTCTCGGAATCGGCCACACCAAGCCGCTTTGCCCCTCCCAGGTGAGCCGCGAGGACCTGTGCTTCCGCTGCGGCAGGAAAGGCCATGACCGCGCCTCCTGCTCAGCGGAACCGAGATGCGCCGTCTGTTCGTCAGCTGGTAGACCCGCCAGCCATGTGATGGGAGGGAAAAAATGTAACCCTCTCCCGACGAAGGGCAAGGCGGCACCGAAGCCAACGCCTGGAGCGCCCAAAACTGGTCAGGGAGCTGGTACGCCGGAGGAAGTTATGTCGGAGTGATGGCTTTGGGTCCCAAGTCATTGCTCCAGGCGAACCTTATGAGGTCTGCCAGAGCCCAGGATCTTTTTTCCCAGGCTCTGGCGGAGTATCATATCGACGTGGCCGTCGTCTCGGAGCCGTACCTGATACCAGACCGACCAAACTGGTTGGGGAGTCGGGACGGCCTCGCGGCGATAACCTCCTCCGGTGGCCTACCCCTCTCACTTCTCGAGAGGGGTGCCGAGTTCGTGGGGGCCTCGTGGGGTGGATTAGCGATTTTTGGAGTCTATTTCTCCCCTAATCGCCCACTCCACGAGTTCGAGGCCTTTCTACAGGCGTTGTCGGCCGCGTTACGGCGTGTTGCTCCCCGTCAAATCATCCTGATGGGGGACTTCAACGCCAAGTCCGTCGCATGGGGTGGCCGTGTGACGGACTGCCGCGGCCGAGCCATGGAGGCCATGGCTATGGCGACAGGCCTGACCCTACTGAATAGGGGCAGGACGCACACGTGCGTGCGACGGCGGGGCGGGTCAGTGGTGGACCTCACGTTCGCCTCTCCTGTCGTCGCAGCTCGCGCGAACAACTGGCGAGTCCTGTCGGTGGAGACTGGGTCCGACCACCGTTACATCCGGTTCGAGTTGGACTCAGTTTCCACCCAACGCCCGGCCGCCGTGTCTCGGTCGAGACCACGCTGGGCGCTGACCCGGCTTGACTCGGGTGCTATTCATCGCGGCGGGCCATCTGGAGGAGAAACTTCGGGAACTTTTCGACAGCTGTCTCGCTATTGGAAGTTTCCCGAAAGGGGAACACACGCCGGGTGCGGAAGCTGAGTGGGGTGTAACCTCTTCTGGAGTCTCCTTCCAGGGAGGCCCCTCAACGGCTTACCTCTCTTGACCTGGTACAATTCTAACTGCTCCAAAGCCCTGAGGTCCAGAGGGATAATCCTCGCCAAAAGAGCTGCCGCAGTCAGGGAGACAGTTGAATGTGGTTAGGTTAGGTTAGGTTAGGTTAGGTTAGGTTAGGTTAGGTTAGGTTAGGTTAGGTTAGGTTAGGTTAGGTTAGGTTAGGTTAGGTTAGGTTAGGTTAGGTTAGGTTAGGTTAGGTTAGGTTAGGTTAGGTTAGGTTAGGTTAGGTTAGGTTAGGTTAGGTTAGGTTAGGTTAGGTTAGGTTAGGTTAGGTTAGGTTAGGTTAGGTTAGGTTAGGTTAGGTTAGGTTAGGTTAGGTTAGGTTAGGTTAGGTTAGGTTAGGTTAGGTTAGGTTAGGTTAGGTTAGGTTAGGTTAGGTTAGGTTAGGTTAGGTTAGGTTAGGTTAGGTTAGGTTAGGTTAGGTTAGGTTAGGTTAGGTTAGGTTAGGTTAGGTTAGGTTAGGTTAGGTTAGGTTAGGTTAGGTTAGGTTAGGTTAGGTTAGGTTAGGTTAGGTTAGGTTAGGTTAGGTTAGGTTAGGTTAGGTTAGGTTAGGTTAGGTTAGGTTAGGTTAGGTTAGGTTAGGTTAGGTTAGGTTAGGTTAGGTTAGGTTAGGTTAGGTTAGGTTAGGTTAGGTTAGGTTAGGTTAGGTTAGGTTAGGTTAGGTTAGGTTAGGTTAGGTTAGGTTAGGTTAGGTTAGGTTAGGTTAGGTTAGGTTAGGTTAGGTTAGGTTAGGTTAGGTTAGGTTAGGTTAGGTTAGGTTAGGTTAGGTTAGGTTAGGTTAGGTTAGGTTAGGTTAGGTTAGGTTAGGTTAGGTTAGGTTAGGTTAGGTTAGGTTAGGTTAGGTTAGGTTAGGTTAGGTTAGGTTAGGTTAGGTTAGGTTAGGTTAGGTTAGGTTAGGTTAGGTTAGGTTAGGTTAGGTTAGGTTAGGTTAGGTTAGGTTAGGTTAGGTTAGGTTAGGTTAGGTTAGGTTAGGTTAGGTTAGGTTAGGTTAGGTTAGGTTAGGTTAGGTTAGGTTAGGTTAGGTTAGGTTAGGTTAGGTTAGGTTAGGTTAGGTTAGGTTAGGTTAGGTTAGGTTAGGTTAGGTTAGGTTAGGTTAGGTTAGGTTAGGTTAGGTTAGGTTAGGTTAGGTTAGGTTAGGTTAGGTTAGGTTAGGTTAGGTTAGGTTAGGTTAGGTTAGGTTAGGTTAGGTTAGGTTAGGTTAGGTTAGGTTAGGTTAGGTTAGGTTAGGTTAGGTTAGGTTAGGTTAGGTTAGGTTAGGTTAGGTTAGGTTAGGTTAGGTTAGGTTAGGTTAGGTTAGGTTAGGTTAGGTTAGGTTAGGTTAGGTTAGGTTAGGTTAGGTTAGGTTAGGTTAGGTTAGGTTAGGTTAGGTTAGGTTAGGTTAGGTTAGGTTAGGTTAGGTTAGGTTAGGTTAGGTTAGGTTAGGTTAGGTTAGGTTAGGTTAGGTTAGGTTAGGTTAGGTTAGGTTAGGTTAGGTTAGGTTAGGTTAGGTTAGGTTAGGTTAGGTTAGGTTAGGTTAGGTTAGGTTAGGTTAGGTTAGGTTAGGTTAGGTTAGGTTAGGTTAGGTTAGGTTAGGTTAGGTTAGGTTAGGTTAGGTTAGGTTAGGTTAGGTTAGGTTAGGTTAGGTTAGGTTAGGTTAGGTTAGGTTAGGTTAGGTTAGGTTAGGTTAGGTTAGGTTAGGTTAGGTTAGGTTAGGTTAGGTTAGGTTAGGTTAGGTTAGGTTAGGTTAGGTTAGGTTAGGTTAGGTTAGGTTAGGTTAGGTTAGGTTAGGTTAGGTTAGGTTAGGTTAGGTTAGGTTAGGTTAGGTTAGGTTAGGTTAGGTTAGGTTAGGTTAGGTTAGGTTAGGTTAGGTTAGGTTAGGTTAGGTTAGGTTAGGTTAGGTTAGGTTAGGTTAGGTTAGGTTAGGTTAGGTTAGGTTAGGTTAGGTTAGGTTAGGTTAGGTTAGGTTAGGTTAGGTTAGGTTAGGTTAGGTTAGGTTAGGTTAGGTTAGGTTAGGTTAGGTTAGGTTAGGTTAGGTTAGGTTAGGTTAGGTTAGGTTAGGTTAGGTTAGGTTAGGTTAGGTTAGGTTAGGTTAGGTTAGGTTAGGTTAGGTTAGGTTAGGTTAGGTTAGGTTAGGTTAGGTTAGGTTAGGTTAGGTTAGGTTAGGTTAGGTTAGGTTAGGTTAGGTTAGGTTAGGTTAGGTTAGGTTAGGTTAGGTTAGGTTAGGTTAGGTTAGGTTAGGTTAGGTTAGGTTAGGTTAGGTTAGGTTAGGTTAGGTTAGGTTAGGTTAGGTTAGGTTAGGTTAGGTTAGGTTAGGTTAGGTTAGGTTAGGTTAGGTTAGGTTAGGTTAGGTTAGGTTAGGTTAGGTTAGGTTAGGTTAGGTTAGGTTTTTTTTTTTTTTTTTTTTTTTTTTTTTTTTTTTTTTATGGTAGAGCTTTTATCGATATTTTAAAGTTGTTATCATAACAATGTACATTGTACATTATTATTTTATTTACTTATGGGTGCATTATTAGAATATTATGTTTCTTTGTTGTTTTCAGGTTCGGTCCTGCTAATGGATACAGGTTCCGGACGAGAAAGTTTATAATATTGCGCGTATATTTAGTTTGTTACACAAACATGGTAGATTATATTTAATATTAATGGCATGTAGGCTAAATGGTGAGCACTTTTATAGGGTTAGGGTGTACGATGAAGTTTTAATGAGTAATGGGGTATATTACAGAGTGAGATTGGGTTTTTTTTTTTTTTTTTTTTTTTTTTTTTTTTTTTTTTTTTTTTTTTTTTTTTTTTTTTTTTTTTTTTTTTTTTTTTTTTTTTTTTTTTTTTTTTTTTTTTGCGTTTTTCATGAAAGTTAACTTTTACTTGTAGCTTAAGGCCTATGTCACAAAATTATGTACAAGAAGATAAAGACAACAAAATTATTTACAAGAAGACACGAGTAATGTGCAGTATTACACAATAAAATTAGAAATATTTTATGTGTTGTTTATACTCTTAAGACTATGAATTATTTTATTTACAAGATTTTTGAACGATTTAGTGGGTTCTTCTTTACTTAATAATTGATTAATTTTATACGCCTCGATTCTAAGGTTCCTGCAAGTTTGTTCGTGCTCATATCTATGCGAGTTAAAGATTGGGCAATTCTGTATGATGTGTTCAATGGTTTGAGCGCTGGTGTCATCACATGGGCACAGGTCGTCGTTTGTGATCTTAAATCGACAGAGGTAACTCTTGTGGTACCCGTGCCCAGTGAAGACCTGTGTTAGCTCGAATGAAATTGGGACCTGTTTTTGAAACTCCCTTATCTCCTTTACAGAGCCGAACCACCTGGCAATCTGTGAGTTTTGGGTCTCGGCTGCGTATTCCTCCTGCCATTTATCCAGTGATCGCTGTCTTAGGGTGTATTTAGCGAAGGAAATCGGGAACTCGTTCACGCATGTCGCGGTTCGTTGGACTGCGGCTTCCTTGGCGGCTTGGTCTGCCAGTTCATTTCCTTCAATCCCGACATGCGCCTTGACCCAGGTGAAGCTCACGCGGAAGCCGTGGTTCTTCCTTATTTCAAGGAGCATGCCATGGATTGAAACGATAGTGGGGTCTGAATTATTTCGATCCTGCAGAGCTTTTAATGCCGATAGGCTGTCCGTAATGATGATTGCGTTTGATTTCCAGCCAGAGTTCAGAAGCCACTTGAGTCCAGCTTCGATGGCTGTCAGCTCAGCCACGAAGACAGAGGTGGTTCTCCCGAGTTTCTTCTTTACTTTTGGTTTGGACCCATTTGGGAGGTATATGACTACAGCTGAGCCGACCTCTCCGCTCTCCAATTTACTGCCATCCGTGTACATTTTGATAGGTGTTTCGGATGTGATGCGATCGATTTCTTCTTGCGTATTTGCTTCGTCATAATCTATGGAAATCCTGTCAGCGGGGTGGAGTTGGTCTTTTACCGGCACCTTGTGGCGGAGGGTGATGTCTGCTGGGATGTCCTTAAGAGTTCCAGTTTCTTTGACCTCGTGGATTTCTCTCGCTTCATCGATGGCCAGATGAAGCGGCATAAATTGTGCTAGGGCTATTGCTGCGGCTGCTGACACTGTGCGGAATGCTCTAGTAGCTTTAATTGCGAATTGTCTTTGAAAAGTTCGGAGGGATTTTCGAACACAGTAATACTTGGTCGCTCCTCCCCAGATGCCAGCTGCGTATGTAATCATGGGCTGTATTACTTGACGATATATAATAGAAATATTTTCAGGATGTGCTCCCCAAGTCGGCCGTACAAACATTGTGAGTTTTTTGAAAATTTTTGTTGCTTTACTTAATATGTATTTCGAATGTGGAATGAAGGTAAGTCTGGTGTCTAATATGACACCCAGAAGTTTGATTTCAGAGTTGAGCGTGATAGGTTGTTGGTTCATCTGTATTTTCACGGATTTAGATGGTGCCGTAAACGCGATCACCTGTGTCTTGGCTGGACCAAAGTTTAACTTGGCCTCCTTGCCCCAGTCGTAAATGGTGCTGACAGCCTCGTTGGTGATGTTCTGCAATTGCCCAACTGTTTTTGCCGTTACAATGAGAAGCACATCGTCAGCAAAGGCCTGCATGTGGACACCATGTGGTAATTCCGTTTCCAGGAGGTCGTCGAGAATTATATTCCAGAACATGGGCCCGCATACAGAGCCCTGGATGCATCCTTTTGTCAGGGTCTTTGCGGAGGTTGCGTCGCCAAAGTCCAGCACAGCAGTCCTGTCCTTCAAGTAGCTTTTGGTTAATTGGTAAAGGTTGTTTGGGCAGTCCAGCTTGCGTAGGCGATGGAGTAGCAATGGCCACCAGGCATTGTCAAACGCTGCCCTAATGTCCAGAGACACAGCGATGACTTGTAGGCCTGCGGCTTTGGCATCAGTAATTTCGTTTATTGCACTCTGTAGGGCGTCGGTAGTCGAGGTCTGCTCTTTAAAACCGTACTGTTTCTTGTTATATTGCTGGGTGTGCTCTAGGTGGTAGGACATTCTCCTCGACAACAACTTCTCCAGCAGCTTGCCGAAGACGGGAAGAAGCCCGATTGGCCTGAAGGACGACAGGTCGTTGGCATCCGGTTTATTTGGTTTTGGCAGGATTTTGACGTAGGCCTTTTTCCAAGGTGTAGGGAAATGGTTTAAGGTTAAACACCTGTTCATGAGGTCGGTAATGATTTCTGGAATGACGTCAAATGTGTTGAGACAGATGTCGGATGTGAGATTGTCCATTCCAGGTGCTTTGTTGGGGTTCATGTTCTTTAAGCAATCCCGAATCTCGTCCCTTTGGAATGGGAAATCGTCATCCGTTTCAACCGGCACATTGAGGTCACTCCGGAGATCACTTTGTCTGCGTGATGTGTCAACGAGGTCGTCATCGGGGTAAAAATGTTCGAGTAAGGCTTGAGCGGTGTTCGAGAAGCTGTCTGTATAATGAGCCCCAGCTTTGAGCGTCTGTGGTGGGCGCCGCTTAGCGCCTTCTTTTATGAGACGATTGGTGAGGCTCCACACGTTCTCTTTATCCTGTATCGAGCAAAACTCCCTGAAGTGGTCTGTGGAGGCCTTTGATAGAGCTTTTGCATATTCGTCTTTTAAGTCTTTATGTGTTTTGATTGCTTCCTCCATGGGTCTGTTGGCTATTTTTAGGTCGTGTAATTTATGGTGCGCTTTAATTAATTTCTTTTTTAGGGTCTCCAGCTCATCACTCCACCAAGGGTTGAAGTCAGCGGCCGGAGGTCTCTTGCGGAAGACCGCACGGCAAGCCGACTGTACGACTGTAGTTAAAAGTTCGACAAAGCAGTCGATGCCAGCTTGATCCAAGTCCTCTATAGAGCGAGTGAGTAGATTGCTGTCTTGGATTGCAGCGTGCAGCGCGGCACGGAACTCGTCCCAATTTGCTCGTTTGGTATTGTACCTAAATGTTGTGGTTGACTTGTGTTTTGCTGGTTTCCCTGGCACAATTATGGAGAATTCGATACCATTGTGATCTGAGCTGGGGCAAGCTGTCAGGTTGACTTTCCAGTTTTTTACGAGGTTTTGGAGGTTGTTAGAAGCCAGAGTGATGTCGAGAATAGACGAGCTCAGCCTTCCGGAGCGAATGGCCTCGAATGTTGGAATGATGTCCGTGTTGCATATATACAAGTCGTGGGCGGATGTAAGGTCGACAATGTCATCGCCGCGGGCGTTAGATGTCCTTTCACCCCACTCAGGATGTTTACCATTTAGGTCACCGCCGATGATTTGATAGCAACCACGCGTTCTAGTAAGGAGCCTGTCCAGGGCAATCATTGTGTTGTTAGGGTCTGCGTCTGGTTCGATGTACACAGATGCGACATAGAGCGTCCTCTGACCAAGTGACATTTGTATAACTGCCAAGTTGGAAGTGGACAGTTGTGTGACGCCGAGGGCAAGGCCCGTCTTGCTTTTGACAATGACACACGCCTTGGTAACTCCGGTGGTGCTGAATTGGAACACATCAAGGTTTGGATAGTTCTGCACGGATGCCGCGCGACCTATGTAAGGTTCCGTTACCAGGGCCACATCGTAGTCATTAGCTATGAAGAAACGGATAAACTCAGTTTGAGAGACGTAGCAGCGTTGAAGGTTTGCTTGGATAATTTTGATGTGAGTTCTAGAAACCATAATCTATTGTTTCTTCTAGGAGTTTACGTGCAGTGTTAATGCGGGTGCAAAGTTTACTATTTGTTGCTGAGTGTTTGGTTCCAACGCTGCTGCTGGTCTTCTCATTGTGTCTAGTGCAGTTTATGCATTTGAGTGCATCCGGATTTGTTTTGACTGGGCAGTTGGCAAAAGAGTGTGCAGTCGACGCACAGTGCGAGCAGGGATAGTATTCTGCTTGACACTTTTTGTTTGTGTGGCCGAACTGCAGGCATTTATAACATTGGACGAAACGAGAGAAGTCCATAACTCGAACGCGTTGGTGTTCGATGTTGACGCGTTCGGTTTCAACGAGCCTCCCCCGAGTCGTCGGGTGTACTTCCAGGACGGCATTGTACAATTGCTCGTTTCTGTTGTTAAGGGCGAAGCAGAAGCGCATGTTTTCTGCGGGTACGGAGTTTTGCTGGGCGATAATCGGTATGAGTTCTTCCTTGAGTATCTGTTTGTTGACTCCTTTTAGGATGATCAAGGGCTTCCGTTTCCGAGCCTCCTCGGCTTGTATGCCAGGGACGGCGTTTACCCGTTTAATTGTCTCTTCACATTGCTCTTTTCTTTCGAAGTCGACTCTGATCATGTTTTTGGAGAGCGGTTTTACTTTGGTTGGGGCAAAAGTAGAGTTTCGGAAGGAGACCTTCTTTCTCCACTCTTCCAATACGTTTGGTTGTTTTTCACCAGTCTCTGTAGTTTTGATGATTATCGACGGAAGTGATTTGGGTGGAGTTGGAACTTTGCGGGGAGGAGCCCTCACGGTTTCAGCAAAAGATCTCGCTGGTGAATTGAAAAAGGAGGGAATAGCGCTTTTAACCTCATCTTTGACACTTTGCCGAATGGTGGTCAGTATATCTTCTTTGGTAAGAGCGGCGACAGCGGGGCTAGCAGGGAGGCTACAGATCGGAACGGTAAGGCGATCCGCGAATTCCATCTTCTCCTCCAGGATGTCTGTGGCTTTACGGATTTCATCCGAGGCCAGCCTTATCTGAATTTTGCCGGCACTGGTGACACTAGCTGGTTTGACGCATTCGGCAACAGTGTGAGTGAGAGTGTGTATGAGGGCCTTGAAGGTGGTAAAATCCTGCACGCTTTCGGCGCGGCAGGGGAGGACTGGTTCTTGTGTGGTCTTTGGTTTGTAGGTGCGTTTGGCCTTGACTTGGGTAAGGTTATCAGAGATTGTGGCTGGGATTATAGAAGTAATGGAGGCTTTCGCTGCGGGTGCTAGGCGTTCCTGAGTAAGACGCATGTCGTCTGACCGTGCCGCCGCCCTCGCAGAGTCCCCGCTGTCTGCTCTTTCAGTGGGCGGGAGCAGGTGTCTGACAAGTTCCATGAGCCTGACACAAAGATCGGCAGCCCTGTTGCAGTTTTCGACTGAGACTCTTCTATCATCCTTTCTCACGCTTTTGTGTTCGGTCAATATTCTGGGTGTTAAAACATTCAACCGGTGTATCTCCTCAATTATGTTTTCCACCTCTGAACCGTCGGAGCCTAATGTTAGAAGCGGGCGGGTTGCCTCGCTCGTGGCGGTCATTGTTTCGGTTACTGAATCTGCGGTGGACATAGGTGATAGGAGAAGTGGAGGAGTCACGTTAAGACTTTGGGTGCTCAATGGCGATGTGCAATGATCAACGTGGGATTCAGGAGGCTCAGTTAAATCAAGCCGCTCACGAGAACGTGGCGGCGTCCTCAGCAGTGTGCCCGTATTAGCAGGTGTTAGCGGGTCAGGTGCCTTTTTAGCCTTCGTCGGCGTTCTGAGTAGAGCAGCCATGTTGGTTGCTGAATACAATCGGATTTAAAGATGACACAGAAAAGATTGGCACCGAAAAAAACAGCAAAAAATAAGAATACAATAATGTGATAATCCACCGAGTTAACGTAGTAAATGAAATAAGGGAGGGCGGGCGGGCGAATTTTTGATGTTTCCCAGGTCCGATCTACGCAAACGAGGTGTCAACGGAACGGGCTCGTCGCGGCGGTCAATATAAGGTAAGTATCGAGGGTAGGTTTCAAACAAAATATTTCACTAAGACCGAAAAAGTGTGAAATTCGACTATATTTGTATGGAATGTATATTATAAAGTATCGCAGGTGAGTACTAGAACAGCGGAGCGTGCGCAGAACCACTCCGGTGATCTAATATTAACGAAAGGTATACTATCAGACTATTGATTTGAACAGAAATGGCAAATTAAAACTTTTGAAATTAATATTTGATACTAAATAAATTCTATGTGTCTAATATAGGTGAAAAACGCAAAAAATGAACCAATTTGAATGATTTATCGACGGAATCTATCAAAGACAATTATAAGAAGCAATAAAAGTAGCACTTGAAGGACCAGAGTCAGTATCTGAACTGATTTGAAATGTGATATGTATGAAAACTTCGATTTAGCACTATACCTCGGTTCGGTTACAAGCGGAATCTAAAATGCGAATTTTTTGATGTTTCCCAGGTCCGATCTACGCAAACGAGGTGTCAACGGAACGGGCTCGTCGCGGCGGTCAATATAAGGTAAGTATCGAGGGTAGGTTTCAAACAAAATATTTCACTAAGACCGAAAAAGTGTGAAATTCGACTATATTTGTATGGAATGTATATTATAAAGTATCGCAGGTGAGTACTAGAACAGCGGAGCGTGCGCAGAACCACTCCGGTGATCTAATATTAACGAAAGGTATACTATCAGACTATTGATTTGAACAGAAATGGCAAATTAAAACTTTTGAAATTAATATTTGATACTAAATAAATTCTATGTGTCTAATATAGGTGAAAAACGCAAAAAATGAACCAATTTGAATGATTTATCGACGGAATCTATCAAAGACAATTATAAGAAGCAATAAAAGTAGCACTTGAAGGACCAGAGTCAGTATCTGAACTGATTTGAAATGTGATATGTATGAAAACTTCGATTTAGCACTATACCTCGGTTCGGTTACAAGCGGAATCTAAAATGCGAATTTTTTGATGTTTCCCAGGTCCGATCTACGCAAACGAGGTGTCAACGGAACGGGCTCGTCGCGGCGGTCAATATAAGGTAAGTATCGAGGGTAGGTTTCAAACAAAATATTTCACTAAGACCGAAAAAGTGTGAAATTCGACTATATTTGTATGGAATGTATATTATAAAGTATCGCAGGTGAGTACTAGAACAGCGGAGCGTGCGCAGAACCACTCCGGTGATCTAATATTAACGAAAGGTATACTATCAGACTATTGATTTGAACAGAAATGGCAAATTAAAACTTTTGAAATTAATATTTGATACTAAATAAATTCTATGTGTCTAATATAGGTGAAAAACGCAAAAAATGAACCAATTTGAATGATTTATCGACGGAATCTATCAAAGACAATTATAAGAAGCAATAAAAGTAGCACTTGAAGGACCAGAGTCAGTATCTGAACTGATTTGAAATGTGATATGTATGAAAACTTCGATTTAGCACTATACCTCGGTTCGGTTACAAGCGGAATCTAAAATGCGAATTTTTTGATGTTTCCCAGGTCCGATCTACGCAAACGAGGTGTCAACGGAACGGGCTCGTCGCGGCGGTCAATATAAGGTAAGTATCGAGGGTAGGTTTCAAACAAAATATTTCACTAAGACCGAAAAAGTGTGAAATTCGACTATATTTGTATGGAATGTATATTATAAAGTATCGCAGGTGAGTACTAGAACAGCGGAGCGTGCGCAGAACCACTCCGGTGATCTAATATTAACGAAAGGTATACTATCAGACTATTGATTTGAACAGAAATGGCAAATTAAAACTTTTGAAATTAATATTTGATACTAAATAAATTCTATGTGTCTAATATAGGTGAAAAACGCAAAAAATGAACCAATTTGAATGATTTATCGACGGAATCTATCAAAGACAATTATAAGAAGCAATAAAAGTAGCACTTGAAGGACCAGAGTCAGTATCTGAACTGATTTGAAATGTGATATGTATGAAAACTTCGATTTAGCACTATACCTCGGTTCGGTTACAAGCGGAATCTAAAATGCGAATTTTTTGATGTTTCCCAGGTCCGATCTACGCAAACGAGGTGTCAACGGAACGGGCTCGTCGCGGCGGTCAATATAAGGTAAGTATCGAGGGTAGGTTTCAAACAAAATATTTCACTAAGACCGAAAAAGTGTGAAATTCGACTATATTTGTATGGAATGTATATTATAAAGTATCGCAGGTGAGTACTAGAACAGCGGAGCGTGCGCAGAACCACTCCGGTGATCTAATATTAACGAAAGGTATACTATCAGACTATTGATTTGAACAGAAATGGCAAATTAAAACTTTTGAAATTAATATTTGATACTAAATAAATTCTATGTGTCTAATATAGGTGAAAAACGCAAAAAATGAACCAATTTGAATGATTTATCGACGGAATCTATCAAAGACAATTATAAGAAGCAATAAAAGTAGCACTTGAAGGACCAGAGTCAGTATCTGAACTGATTTGAAATGTGATATGTATGAAAACTTCGATTTAGCACTATACCTCGGTTCGGTTACAAGCGGAATCTAAAATGCGAATTTTTTGATGTTTCCCAGGTCCGATCTACGCAAACGAGGTGTCAACGGAACGGGCTCGTCGCGGCGGTCAATATAAGGTAAGTATCGAGGGTAGGTTTCAAACAAAATATTTCACTAAGACCGAAAAAGTGTGAAATTCGACTATATTTGTATGGAATGTATATTATAAAGTATCGCAGGTGAGTACTAGAACAGCGGAGCGTGCGCAGAACCACTCCGGTGATCTAATATTAACGAAAGGTATACTATCAGACTATTGATTTGAACAGAAATGGCAAATTAAAACTTTTGAAATTAATATTTGATACTAAATAAATTCTATGTGTCTAATATAGGTGAAAAACGCAAAAAATGAACCAATTTGAATGATTTATCGACGGAATCTATCAAAGACAATTATAAGAAGCAATAAAAGTAGCACTTGAAGGACCAGAGTCAGTATCTGAACTGATTTGAAATGTGATATGTATGAAAACTTCGATTTAGCACTATACCTCGGTTCGGTTACAAGCGGAATCTAAAATGCGAATTTTTTGATGTTTCCCAGGTCCGATCTACGCAAACGAGGTGTCAACGGAACGGGCTCGTCGCGGCGGTCAATATAAGGTAAGTATCGAGGGTAGGTTTCAAACAAAATATTTCACTAAGACCGAAAAAGTGTGAAATTCGACTATATTTGTATGGAATGTATATTATAAAGTATCGCAGGTGAGTACTAGAACAGCGGAGCGTGCGCAGAACCACTCCGGTGATCTAATATTAACGAAAGGTATACTATCAGACTATTGATTTGAACAGAAATGGCAAATTAAAACTTTTGAAATTAATATTTGATACTAAATAAATTCTATGTGTCTAATATAGGTGAAAAACGCAAAAAATGAACCAATTTGAATGATTTATCGACGGAATCTATCAAAGACAATTATAAGAAGCAATAAAAGTAGCACTTGAAGGACCAGAGTCAGTATCTGAACTGATTTGAAATGTGATATGTATGAAAACTTCGATTTAGCACTATACCTCGGTTCGGTTACAAGCGGAATCTAAAATGCGAATTTTTTGATGTTTCCCAGGTCCGATCTACGCAAACGAGGTGTCAACGGAACGGGCTCGTCGCGGCGGTCAATATAAGGTAAGTATCGAGGGTAGGTTTCAAACAAAATATTTCACTAAGACCGAAAAAGTGTGAAATTCGACTATATTTGTATGGAATGTATATTATAAAGTATCGCAGGTGAGTACTAGAACAGCGGAGCGTGCGCAGAACCACTCCGGTGATCTAATATTAACGAAAGGTATACTATCAGACTATTGATTTGAACAGAAATGGCAAATTAAAACTTTTGAAATTAATATTTGATACTAAATAAATTCTATGTGTCTAATATAGGTGAAAAACGCAAAAAATGAACCAATTTGAATGATTTATCGACGGAATCTATCAAAGACAATTATAAGAAGCAATAAAAGTAGCACTTGAAGGACCAGAGTCAGTATCTGAACTGATTTGAAATGTGATATGTATGAAAACTTCGATTTAGCACTATACCTCGGTTCGGTTACAAGCGGAATCTAAAATGCGAATTTTTTGATGTTTCCCAGGTCCGATCTACGCAAACGAGGTGTCAACGGAACGGGCTCGTCGCGGCGGTCAATATAAGGTAAGTATCGAGGGTAGGTTTCAAACAAAATATTTCACTAAGACCGAAAAAGTGTGAAATTCGACTATATTTGTATGGAATGTATATTATAAAGTATCGCAGGTGAGTACTAGAACAGCGGAGCGTGCGCAGAACCACTCCGGTGATCTAATATTAACGAAAGGTATACTATCAGACTATTGATTTGAACAGAAATGGCAAATTAAAACTTTTGAAATTAATATTTGATACTAAATAAATTCTATGTGTCTAATATAGGTGAAAAACGCAAAAAATGAACCAATTTGAATGATTTATCGACGGAATCTATCAAAGACAATTATAAGAAGCAATAAAAGTAGCACTTGAAGGACCAGAGTCAGTATCTGAACTGATTTGAAATGTGATATGTATGAAAACTTCGATTTAGCACTATACCTCGGTTCGGTTACAAGCGGAATCTAAAATGCGAATTTTTTGATGTTTCCCAGGTCCGATCTACGCAAACGAGGTGTCAACGGAACGGGCTCGTCGCGGCGGTCAATATAAGGTAAGTATCGAGGGTAGGTTTCAAACAAAATATTTCACTAAGACCGAAAAAGTGTGAAATTCGACTATATTTGTATGGAATGTATATTATAAAGTATCGCAGGTGAGTACTAGAACAGCGGAGCGTGCGCAGAACCACTCCGGTGATCTAATATTAACGAAAGGTATACTATCAGACTATTGATTTGAACAGAAATGGCAAATTAAAACTTTTGAAATTAATATTTGATACTAAATAAATTCTATGTGTCTAATATAGGTGAAAAACGCAAAAAATGAACCAATTTGAATGATTTATCGACGGAATCTATCAAAGACAATTATAAGAAGCAATAAAAGTAGCACTTGAAGGACCAGAGTCAGTATCTGAACTGATTTGAAATGTGATATGTATGAAAACTTCGATTTAGCACTATACCTCGGTTCGGTTACAAGCGGAATCTAAAATGCGAATTTTTTGATGTTTCCCAGGTCCGATCTACGCAAACGAGGTGTCAACGGAACGGGCTCGTCGCGGCGGTCAATATAAGGTAAGTATCGAGGGTAGGTTTCAAACAAAATATTTCACTAAGACCGAAAAAGTGTGAAATTCGACTATATTTGTATGGAATGTATATTATAAAGTATCGCAGGTGAGTACTAGAACAGCGGAGCGTGCGCAGAACCACTCCGGTGATCTAATATTAACGAAAGGTATACTATCAGACTATTGATTTGAACAGAAATGGCAAATTAAAACTTTTGAAATTAATATTTGATACTAAATAAATTCTATGTGTCTAATATAGGTGAAAAACGCAAAAAATGAACCAATTTGAATGATTTATCGACGGAATCTATCAAAGACAATTATAAGAAGCAATAAAAGTAGCACTTGAAGGACCAGAGTCAGTATCTGAACTGATTTGAAATGTGATATGTATGAAAACTTCGATTTAGCACTATACCTCGGTTCGGTTACAAGCGGAATCTAAAATGCGAATTTTTTGATGTTTCCCAGGTCCGATCTACGCAAACGAGGTGTCAACGGAACGGGCTCGTCGCGGCGGTCAATATAAGGTAAGTATCGAGGGTAGGTTTCAAACAAAATATTTCACTAAGACCGAAAAAGTGTGAAATTCGACTATATTTGTATGGAATGTATATTATAAAGTATCGCAGGTGAGTACTAGAACAGCGGAGCGTGCGCAGAACCACTCCGGTGATCTAATATTAACGAAAGGTATACTATCAGACTATTGATTTGAACAGAAATGGCAAATTAAAACTTTTGAAATTAATATTTGATACTAAATAAATTCTATGTGTCTAATATAGGTGAAAAACGCAAAAAATGAACCAATTTGAATGATTTATCGACGGAATCTATCAAAGACAATTATAAGAAGCAATAAAAGTAGCACTTGAAGGACCAGAGTCAGTATCTGAACTGATTTGAAATGTGATATGTATGAAAACTTCGATTTAGCACTATACCTCGGTTCGGTTACAAGCGGAATCTAAAATGCGAATTTTTTGATGTTTCCCAGGTCCGATCTACGCAAACGAGGTGTCAACGGAACGGGCTCGTCGCGGCGGTCAATATAAGGTAAGTATCGAGGGTAGGTTTCAAACAAAATATTTCACTAAGACCGAAAAAGTGTGAAATTCGACTATATTTGTATGGAATGTATATTATAAAGTATCGCAGGTGAGTACTAGAACAGCGGAGCGTGCGCAGAACCACTCCGGTGATCTAATATTAACGAAAGGTATACTATCAGACTATTGATTTGAACAGAAATGGCAAATTAAAACTTTTGAAATTAATATTTGATACTAAATAAATTCTATGTGTCTAATATAGGTGAAAAACGCAAAAAATGAACCAATTTGAATGATTTATCGACGGAATCTATCAAAGACAATTATAAGAAGCAATAAAAGTAGCACTTGAAGGACCAGAGTCAGTATCTGAACTGATTTGAAATGTGATATGTATGAAAACTTCGATTTAGCACTATACCTCGGTTCGGTTACAAGCGGAATCTAAAATGCGAATTTTTTGATGTTTCCCAGGTCCGATCTACGCAAACGAGGTGTCAACGGAACGGGCTCGTCGCGGCGGTCAATATAAGGTAAGTATCGAGGGTAGGTTTCAAACAAAATATTTCACTAAGACCGAAAAAGTGTGAAATTCGACTATATTTGTATGGAATGTATATTATAAAGTATCGCAGGTGAGTACTAGAACAGCGGAGCGTGCGCAGAACCACTCCGGTGATCTAATATTAACGAAAGGTATACTATCAGACTATTGATTTGAACAGAAATGGCAAATTAAAACTTTTGAAATTAATATTTGATACTAAATAAATTCTATGTGTCTAATATAGGTGAAAAACGCAAAAAATGAACCAATTTGAATGATTTATCGACGGAATCTATCAAAGACAATTATAAGAAGCAATAAAAGTAGCACTTGAAGGACCAGAGTCAGTATCTGAACTGATTTGAAATGTGATATGTATGAAAACTTCGATTTAGCACTATACCTCGGTTCGGTTACAAGCGGAATCTAAAATGCGAATTTTTTGATGTTTCCCAGGTCCGATCTACGCAAACGAGGTGTCAACGGAACGGGCTCGTCGCGGCGGTCAATATAAGGTAAGTATCGAGGGTAGGTTTCAAACAAAATATTTCACTAAGACCGAAAAAGTGTGAAATTCGACTATATTTGTATGGAATGTATATTATAAAGTATCGCAGGTGAGTACTAGAACAGCGGAGCGTGCGCAGAACCACTCCGGTGATCTAATATTAACGAAAGGTATACTATCAGACTATTGATTTGAACAGAAATGGCAAATTAAAACTTTTGAAATTAATATTTGATACTAAATAAATTCTATGTGTCTAATATAGGTGAAAAACGCAAAAAATGAACCAATTTGAATGATTTATCGACGGAATCTATCAAAGACAATTATAAGAAGCAATAAAAGTAGCACTTGAAGGACCAGAGTCAGTATCTGAACTGATTTGAAATGTGATATGTATGAAAACTTCGATTTAGCACTATACCTCGGTTCGGTTACAAGCGGAATCTAAAATGCGAATTTTTTGATGTTTCCCAGGTCCGATCTACGCAAACGAGGTGTCAACGGAACGGGCTCGTCGCGGCGGTCAATATAAGGTAAGTATCGAGGGTAGGTTTCAAACAAAATATTTCACTAAGACCGAAAAAGTGTGAAATTCGACTATATTTGTATGGAATGTATATTATAAAGTATCGCAGGTGAGTACTAGAACAGCGGAGCGTGCGCAGAACCACTCCGGTGATCTAATATTAACGAAAGGTATACTATCAGACTATTGATTTGAACAGAAATGGCAAATTAAAACTTTTGAAATTAATATTTGATACTAAATAAATTCTATGTGTCTAATATAGGTGAAAAACGCAAAAAATGAACCAATTTGAATGATTTATCGACGGAATCTATCAAAGACAATTATAAGAAGCAATAAAAGTAGCACTTGAAGGACCAGAGTCAGTATCTGAACTGATTTGAAATGTGATATGTATGAAAACTTCGATTTAGCACTATACCTCGGTTCGGTTACAAGCGGAATCTAAAATGCGAATTTTTTGATGTTTCCCAGGTCCGATCTACGCAAACGAGGTGTCAACGGAACGGGCTCGTCGCGGCGGTCAATATAAGGTAAGTATCGAGGGTAGGTTTCAAACAAAATATTTCACTAAGACCGAAAAAGTGTGAAATTCGACTATATTTGTATGGAATGTATATTATAAAGTATCGCAGGTGAGTACTAGAACAGCGGAGCGTGCGCAGAACCACTCCGGTGATCTAATATTAACGAAAGGTATACTATCAGACTATTGATTTGAACAGAAATGGCAAATTAAAACTTTTGAAATTAATATTTGATACTAAATAAATTCTATGTGTCTAATATAGGTGAAAAACGCAAAAAATGAACCAATTTGAATGATTTATCGACGGAATCTATCAAAGACAATTATAAGAAGCAATAAAAGTAGCACTTGAAGGACCAGAGTCAGTATCTGAACTGATTTGAAATGTGATATGTATGAAAACTTCGATTTAGCACTATACCTCGGTTCGGTTACAAGCGGAATCTAAAATGCGAATTTTTTGATGTTTCCCAGGTCCGATCTACGCAAACGAGGTGTCAACGGAACGGGCTCGTCGCGGCGGTCAATATAAGGTAAGTATCGAGGGTAGGTTTCAAACAAAATATTTCACTAAGACCGAAAAAGTGTGAAATTCGACTATATTTGTATGGAATGTATATTATAAAGTATCGCAGGTGAGTACTAGAACAGCGGAGCGTGCGCAGAACCACTCCGGTGATCTAATATTAACGAAAGGTATACTATCAGACTATTGATTTGAACAGAAATGGCAAATTAAAACTTTTGAAATTAATATTTGATACTAAATAAATTCTATGTGTCTAATATAGGTGAAAAACGCAAAAAATGAACCAATTTGAATGATTTATCGACGGAATCTATCAAAGACAATTATAAGAAGCAATAAAAGTAGCACTTGAAGGACCAGAGTCAGTATCTGAACTGATTTGAAATGTGATATGTATGAAAACTTCGATTTAGCACTATACCTCGGTTCGGTTACAAGCGGAATCTAAAATGCGAATTTTTTGATGTTTCCCAGGTCCGATCTACGCAAACGAGGTGTCAACGGAACGGGCTCGTCGCGGCGGTCAATATAAGGTAAGTATCGAGGGTAGGTTTCAAACAAAATATTTCACTAAGACCGAAAAAGTGTGAAATTCGACTATATTTGTATGGAATGTATATTATAAAGTATCGCAGGTGAGTACTAGAACAGCGGAGCGTGCGCAGAACCACTCCGGTGATCTAATATTAACGAAAGGTATACTATCAGACTATTGATTTGAACAGAAATGGCAAATTAAAACTTTTGAAATTAATATTTGATACTAAATAAATTCTATGTGTCTAATATAGGTGAAAAACGCAAAAAATGAACCAATTTGAATGATTTATCGACGGAATCTATCAAAGACAATTATAAGAAGCAATAAAAGTAGCACTTGAAGGACCAGAGTCAGTATCTGAACTGATTTGAAATGTGATATGTATGAAAACTTCGATTTAGCACTATACCTCGGTTCGGTTACAAGCGGAATCTAAAATGCGAATTTTTTGATGTTTCCCAGGTCCGATCTACGCAAACGAGGTGTCAACGGAACGGGCTCGTCGCGGCGGTCAATATAAGGTAAGTATCGAGGGTAGGTTTCAAACAAAATATTTCACTAAGACCGAAAAAGTGTGAAATTCGACTATATTTGTATGGAATGTATATTATAAAGTATCGCAGGTGAGTACTAGAACAGCGGAGCGTGCGCAGAACCACTCCGGTGATCTAATATTAACGAAAGGTATACTATCAGACTATTGATTTGAACAGAAATGGCAAATTAAAACTTTTGAAATTAATATTTGATACTAAATAAATTCTATGTGTCTAATATAGGTGAAAAACGCAAAAAATGAACCAATTTGAATGATTTATCGACGGAATCTATCAAAGACAATTATAAGAAGCAATAAAAGTAGCACTTGAAGGACCAGAGTCAGTATCTGAACTGATTTGAAATGTGATATGTATGAAAACTTCGATTTAGCACTATACCTCGGTTCGGTTACAAGCGGAATCTAAAATGCGAATTTTTTGATGTTTCCCAGGTCCGATCTACGCAAACGAGGTGTCAACGGAACGGGCTCGTCGCGGCGGTCAATATAAGGTAAGTATCGAGGGTAGGTTTCAAACAAAATATTTCACTAAGACCGAAAAAGTGTGAAATTCGACTATATTTGTATGGAATGTATATTATAAAGTATCGCAGGTGAGTACTAGAACAGCGGAGCGTGCGCAGAACCACTCCGGTGATCTAATATTAACGAAAGGTATACTATCAGACTATTGATTTGAACAGAAATGGCAAATTAAAACTTTTGAAATTAATATTTGATACTAAATAAATTCTATGTGTCTAATATAGGTGAAAAACGCAAAAAATGAACCAATTTGAATGATTTATCGACGGAATCTATCAAAGACAATTATAAGAAGCAATAAAAGTAGCACTTGAAGGACCAGAGTCAGTATCTGAACTGATTTGAAATGTGATATGTATGAAAACTTCGATTTAGCACTATACCTCGGTTCGGTTACAAGCGGAATCTAAAATGCGAATTTTTTGATGTTTCCCAGGTCCGATCTACGCAAACGAGGTGTCAACGGAACGGGCTCGTCGCGGCGGTCAATATAAGGTAAGTATCGAGGGTAGGTTTCAAACAAAATATTTCACTAAGACCGAAAAAGTGTGAAATTCGACTATATTTGTATGGAATGTATATTATAAAGTATCGCAGGTGAGTACTAGAACAGCGGAGCGTGCGCAGAACCACTCCGGTGATCTAATATTAACGAAAGGTATACTATCAGACTATTGATTTGAACAGAAATGGCAAATTAAAACTTTTGAAATTAATATTTGATACTAAATAAATTCTATGTGTCTAATATAGGTGAAAAACGCAAAAAATGAACCAATTTGAATGATTTATCGACGGAATCTATCAAAGACAATTATAAGAAGCAATAAAAGTAGCACTTGAAGGACCAGAGTCAGTATCTGAACTGATTTGAAATGTGATATGTATGAAAACTTCGATTTAGCACTATACCTCGGTTCGGTTACAAGCGGAATCTAAAATGCGAATTTTTTGATGTTTCCCAGGTCCGATCTACGCAAACGAGGTGTCAACGGAACGGGCTCGTCGCGGCGGTCAATATAAGGTAAGTATCGAGGGTAGGTTTCAAACAAAATATTTCACTAAGACCGAAAAAGTGTGAAATTCGACTATATTTGTATGGAATGTATATTATAAAGTATCGCAGGTGAGTACTAGAACAGCGGAGCGTGCGCAGAACCACTCCGGTGATCTAATATTAACGAAAGGTATACTATCAGACTATTGATTTGAACAGAAATGGCAAATTAAAACTTTTGAAATTAATATTTGATACTAAATAAATTCTATGTGTCTAATATAGGTGAAAAACGCAAAAAATGAACCAATTTGAATGATTTATCGACGGAATCTATCAAAGACAATTATAAGAAGCAATAAAAGTAGCACTTGAAGGACCAGAGTCAGTATCTGAACTGATTTGAAATGTGATATGTATGAAAACTTCGATTTAGCACTATACCTCGGTTCGGTTACAAGCGGAATCTAAAATGCGAATTTTTTGATGTTTCCCAGGTCCGATCTACGCAAACGAGGTGTCAACGGAACGGGCTCGTCGCGGCGGTCAATATAAGGTAAGTATCGAGGGTAGGTTTCAAACAAAATATTTCACTAAGACCGAAA
This sequence comes from Pyrausta purpuralis, assembly GCA_963924145.1. Classification (NCBI taxonomy): domain Eukaryota; kingdom Metazoa; phylum Arthropoda; class Insecta; order Lepidoptera; family Crambidae; genus Pyrausta; species Pyrausta purpuralis. The sequence continues at coordinate 32,719,628 of OZ001645.1, forward strand.
AAGTGTGAAATTCGACTATATTTGTATGGAATGTATATTATAAAGTATCGCAGGTGAGTACTAGAACAGCGGAGCGTGCGCAGAACCACTCCGGTGATCTAATATTAACGAAAGGTATACTATCAGACTATTGATTTGAACAGAAATGGCAAATTAAAACTTTTGAAATTAATATTTGATACTAAATAAATTCTATGTGTCTAATATAGGTGAAAAACGCAAAAAATGAACCAATTTGAATGATTTATCGACGGAATCTATCAAAGACAATTATAAGAAGCAATAAAAGTAGCACTTGAAGGACCAGAGTCAGTATCTGAACTGATTTGAAATGTGATATGTATGAAAACTTCGATTTAGCACTATACCTCGGTTCGGTTACAAGCGGAATCTAAAATGCGAATTTTTTGATGTTTCCCAGGTCCGATCTACGCAAACGAGGTGTCAACGGAACGGGCTCGTCGCGGCGGTCAATATAAGGTAAGTATCGAGGGTAGGTTTCAAACAAAATATTTCACTAAGACCGAAAAAGTGTGAAATTCGACTATATTTGTATGGAATGT